>JAOQMQ010000006.1:6194143-6205308 GCA_027563845.1 Erythroxylum subrotundum
TTTTTATAAACGAAAATAACTCTCTTTTTTAAATTAAACTTTAAATTTTTTTATAACTAAAGACATTCTTTTTCAATTTTATTCAATATTTAACTGATTTATAGATGTCTAATACCGGTTGAATCTTTTAAATCTTAAATCTTTTATCTTCCCAGTATAACTTCCAATTTGATTTTGAAAAATTGTTCCTAATTCCACATCTCATTTCCTAAATACCTTTGATTCTGCCACGTGTACAGTATCATATCCGTATCCAATTGTGAACTCTTGTTGTTAGGAGCACCAGACCCAAAGGACTATTATGGGCTTGGATATTGGATTTGTCCGTCAAGAATCAATCGCTAGGCCTTTAAATTTTTCATGACTTGTAATGGTAGTTCGAGTATGCCCAACCAACTACAAGGCTGTTCGGTTTTTAGTTAGAACTACAAGGATGTTGGGTCGCCACATTTTTCTACATGTTTGATGTTAAGAGTCACGAAATTGACATCCCTTCTATCCATATGAAAAATAAAAAAGAGCAACTCAAAAGGTTTGGTCCACTCAGATCCTATGCCAAATATAAATTTTCCTCCCACTAAACCATTTTGGAATCTGTAAACCCCACTTATCGTATATAAAGATTCAAATCAAGCCCGTGAAGAACAAAATCCTCTTTGACAATCGTTTAGAACTTAATACTTGATATGCCAAATACGTGAAATCTTCTTAAACAATCTATTAGAAATTTTGGGGTTGTAATCATGATATCAATCTTAGTGGATGCCGTCATGCTTAGACGATACCGCTCCTTCGTTTTGCAACTCATATGCATGCTTTCGTACGACTAATGCTAGATATTTAGATTCTTCCGCAAGTTTAGTGCGTCTTTCTTTCGAAAATATGCTCCCTTTTTTCACATTGAACGAGTATTATGATTGTCTTGACAATACGCTAATCATGGATACCATCTCTTCAAGACCATCATGAATTCAAATCTTACTTGGATTAAGCAAATTTGGAAAAGAGGAGGGATAATAGTTAATAAACCAATTTACGTCCTGAAATTTATTTCTTGTTTTTTTTTGTCTTATACCAAGGCCGGATTCAGTGACTAATCCCCTCGTTGGTTTGTAGGCACCTCATAAGGTAGGACAGCTGGCCCAAGAATTTAAGACTATTCCATATCTAAAGCAAAAGATCGAACCCCTAACTTTTGGTTAAGGATGGATGAGTCCCTTCCACTCAACCACACCCCTTGAGTTTTTATTTCTTTATTGGTCAACCTGTTCTCAAGGCTTAAAAAATTTCAGTCTGATAACAAAAATTTTAATCATGGCTCTTAAGAAAATTAATTTGGACTGACTATGAGGTAATTAATTAGAACATGGTTCGAGTACGCTTAAACAGAAAATGGGTAGCCAATGCAGACAAGAACTGCGAAGACAAACTTGCTGAACTTAAAGAAATATGAATCACTGGATGCCCTTTAGTTTGTTGCTTCGTGACAGGTTGGTCGATATGGCACTTTCTTTATTGTTATTTTCCATCCTATCATCACTTGGAGTGCGTATCATCTACATAGAGTAGACATCACTATAAGGTGATTATTAGGAACACTTGGACAAATTTCCAAGTTGATTTATTGAATGTTGTATGTACCAGAGCTCATATGATAATTCTATAACTAAATATAGGAATATCTAAGAATGGTTCAAGCGGGTAATAGATCTTCTGTTTCGATTATGGTGTTCCTCTCATGTTTTATTAACCACATAAATATGTAGATAAGATTTAATAAAACAGAGTTGAAACACTGAAACTGAAACAAAGGATTTCATGTGTTCAAGTGGAGGAAGCTACAAAGGAGTTTAAGATTCGAATAGGAGTAATTGTAACTCACTTTAGTATTTAAAAAGGTAGTGGGTTAAAAATGAAAATATATTAAAATTTGTACATTATTCATAATTTGTTAAATAATTTATCTAAAATGCATAATTTGTAAATTATTTTATCCATAAAACATAATGAGACCGAATTTGAGAATATAAAATAAAATAATTAAATGATAGTTATATATAAGTTGCATCATTTTCATACTTATTAATTTATACAACAAATAAGGAGATATTTATTTAAAAAATTAAATACAGCTTAAAATAATATATATTAGTATGATAATTGACTCTATCAGTAAGTCTATTAATCTATTATTCAATTGGTTGATTATTAGTAAAACTATTGTCTTTGACTTTCACATTAACATTTTAGTTTAATTATTAAAAGTATAAAGATACTTTTTTAATATTTTAATTTAATGTTGTCTTTTATTTTGGTCCTCCAGATTATTAAATCTTTTAATTTAGTTTTTAAACTTTGTTAATTACTTGTCATTAAAACTTTATTAATATCATTAACAGAAATTTTAATTAGCATTTAAGACAGCACGCACATCACTTTTACTTGTAGTTAAATTATATTGGTAGCGTTTATAATTTTCTTTTGAGAATAATGTACAAATTTTTTATTAAAAATATTAATAAAGTCTTAATATAACATTATTTATAAATTATAACGATTAATAGTTGGAGCACTTAGATTAAAAAATAATGTTAAACTTTAGAACTAAAAAATATCATGTTTGTCTATTACCTAGCCATTGATTAGACGTTATATTAAGTACTTCTCTCACAAAAAAATGTACGCTAGCGTACAGGCATAAGTTAATCAAGTACAGGTGAGTTTGCCAGCTAAAACCTTTCTTTAACTTGACAAAATACTTAATCACTAGCTGAAGTGTAGTGGGGACCAAAATGCTGAAGACAAATAACACCAAGAGACTAGGACGCTTGGATCAGATACCAATCCACGTTGGAAATTTTCCATTATTTCAAAATTTTGTCATGTTCCCTCTTAGTATGATTAAGGGGTGGCATTAATTAGTGGAGACACTGAAGATACGGCGGATGTTGTGGTGGTTATCTGTGGCGGACCACGGCGTTGGAAGTGTTTGTTGCACATGCCTTACATGACCTAGTCTTACAAGCCTAGTTCATGATCTTTAGTGTAATTTTTGTTTTACTGGTAGCCCCTAAAGTATTGAGAGATTTTGATAAAATATTCAAGGGGGTGAATCTCAAGGACTGTCCTTAAGTTTTTAAGGGGTTAAAATAACCTGTAGTTTAGAGCTTTAGATTGGTCTAACTGACCAGTGCCATTGGGCATACATATTCAGTAGTAACACAATGTATTGTCAATTGTCAGTTCTGAGATTAATACCAAAAGAAGCACGCTTAGTCCCTATCAAGTAAATAATAACAACTAGGTTTAACGTAAAAACCAAAACCCAGGAAGGAACACTGCGTCCATTCTAATTCCAAAGCTGTGGGTGGTGTAAATAATATATTTTGGTATGTGTGAGAGAGATTTTAGTCAAACATTGGAGGGTTGGAGTGGTGGAGAGTTAAACCAGTGGTCATATTCCCTGAACACATGACACTAGTCTTGGGTTTCTAATCTTTTACAGTAAAAAATGAATGGAAAAAAAAAAGAAAAAAAAAAAAGAAAGAAAGGAACCAAATCCTCAATTGGATTAGCTAAGCAAACAACAGTGGCAGTGTGGGGTGTGATGTGAAGGACACTCTGTAAAAGCTCGAATCTCAAACGCCTCAACAAAGACTTGACTTTTTAGACCAAGAAAACGGAGAAGCCCCTCTCTTGCTCGTGCTTCTTCCACCATATTTTATTCCTGACTGCCTCTATATTAATCTTTTGAACCTGACATCAAAACACCACCCATAAGGGCAAAGTTAAGTTTGTATAGAATGGTTGCTTAGTTTCTTTTTTTTTTTTTAATGTGAACAGAATTTTTGATAGTGAAAACTGCAAAAGTGGCAGTTTGAGAACCAAAAGTTGAAAATTCAAAGCAAAGAAAAAGAGCATTTCAAAGATGGGATGAGGGCCAGAAAAGGGTTAGAAATTTGTGTCCCTAAAGTCTCTTTAGGAACTCCCTCAATTCATTTCCTTTTCCTTTTTTAAACTACTCTTAAGCACATGATCGTGAATGCCGAAAACAAAGCATCCTAAGTTAAACCCCATATTCTTGTCTTGTTTTTACCGTTTTCTTGTTGCTAATAATGTGTGTCGTTGGTCTGTTATACATTTGTTATTTGCATAGTACCAAATTCCTACGTAGGGATCGTCACTCGTACCATTAAGCAGTGTCGCTTGTCACCCACTTGTTTCATCTTCCCTCTGCCACCGCATTAAACCATCTCGTTTAAGGTCATTTATGGACACTCTTGCTCTTGTACTGATCTTGGCAACTCCATTTCTCTTGAATTCGAACAATAAATATCTATATCATTGAGAACCTGATATTGAGTCCAATGTGTTGGCGATGTAACGGATCAAGGACTTGGTAGACAAAGACCATAAAAGACCCGCCTTACCTAGTCGAGGGGCATCTAATGAGACCGAATGGTTTTGAAAACATTAGACTATGACCATCTAAAAGGTTGCTCTTGACTTGCCAAGGTCGGTGATCTACACACAACGTTCTCTTTTGGCACCATTCCCAAGTAAAATTATGGCCATTGTTGGACACCGATTACAAGTCCTAGCTACTGGTCGTGGTCTAGAAATAGGCTTTATCAAGATTACTTATACAGACATAATAACCATGCAAGACTGTTAATTATTTCTCTCGAGAGTTTGTTTCAATCTAAGCAGTCTGTGTTAGCCCATACTTAAACTTGTACTTGATAGATTTCACGTTTGTTAAAATTTATAATAAAGTAGGGGGATGAGACGCTCCCAAAAGTGTATGGAATAAAAGAGAGCTAAAGGGCATCTATTTTTGGCCAGTGAAAAGACCGTCCTTTAAATTTCACACCATTAGATTTTGGATGATTTTGAGAAGATTTCCAAATTCTCCATCATTCAATCTATGTCCCCTTTCTTTCTTTTATGATGTTTACGGAATGGCCTTTGCGGTCACAGGAAATGTAGACATTTTGGGTTCCACCAACGACATGTGTCAAGCTACAAAACACATGCAATCCATGCCTTTGACCTTACTCTGATCCTCGAAAACTATAGATTCGACTCGCCTGCATAAAACAGTCCAAGCATAGTAAAGCATGTGATATTTCACATCTGTACATGGTAATTAATGAGGTTGCAATATTTACATTAATACATTGCTATGTATATAGCAGAAGCTTTATACTTGTTGAAAACATGAAGCTTGCTTACCCTTGTGCATATTCGGTCTGCTAAGCTACTTCGTGCCAAACGTTTACTTAGAGAGATGACAAAGTCTAGTAGTTAAAGGGCATATAATGACATAACTAGATTTATCTGGCATGTGAAGTTAACTAGATTTATTTAATAACTCGATGTATAGCTTATTCAGTACATTTTGCTCCAAACTTTTGTAATTTAATTTTAGGAAACTATTTTCATATTAGTAAATGGAGAGATAGCATGTTTTTTTTTTTTTAAATTAGCTAAAAAAAACAATTTTAATGGATCAATACATTTTAAAATGTTGTTAATATTTAAGTCTACTAATAGATATTAACGATTTTATTCTTATTAAGAAATCACTTATTAACGTATACTCCCCGATATGTGAATCGATGGGCATTAATTCAATCACCGTTAAGTTCTTAATGAGACGAGTTAAAGCTCCCAGATAGATTGTGACTATTGGCTCGTACATTGATGATGTAAAGCCTTAATTGCTAAATTCGAAGTTACTTTTGGCTTGTGAATCTTGGATAAACAATTAAAGGATGAAAAGAAAATGATAAATTAACAAATAAAAGCAAGTTTCATCTACAATGCATGCACAATTAATCTAATTTGATAAACTATTTGGTTTAATTAATTGCATATTAATATGCTTAAAAGCTGAGATAAGATGCACTAAAGAATAAAAATATATGAGACATCGTATTTTTATTGATTTTTAAAATTTTTCATGTATTTTAAAATTATTAAACATAATCCCTTACAATCATTATCTTAAGAAGACATATACTCCTTTTTGTTATTTTTTTGATTAAAATTATTGACATAAAAAACACTTTGCAAACTTTTGTCATACAAATTAACAATTATGTTATGTTACTAGGTAATTAACAAATTATATGAACGTCATTGTTAATTTTATCAATTTATTAGTTTATCATATTTTAATATCATTACTTATAGCAATTAATATATTAGTTCATAGTATACATTAGCTTTTTATGATAATAAAGAAATACTTATATTAAGTTTTCAATTATTATGTATTCGTTTTTTTATATTTTATTTTATTTTTACTATTAATAAAATTATATTATATCTATTTATTATATTTAGATATTATTATTTTTATTAAAAAGAATCGTATATTTAATATATAATGTCAATTTCCATTTTATCAATGAATACATATTTACTTAGCATATTATATAAATGACATATATATATATATAATGTTTTTTATTATAACAATATTAATAAATAAAATAATTAATTTATATTTTTATAATCCATTAAGGATTTATATATTGAATTCTATTAATCATTAATAGTTTAATTAATTTTTCTTGAATTTCAAATTTTTGTTTTGATAACTCATAACAATCATTCTTAAATGAAATCTTACTAGTGATATTTTAAAATGTTTTAGATAACTTAATATTATAAAATAACGTAATTACTCTCTAACCAAAAGGTATGTATTACACAATCCATCCAAATTTAAAGATTATTTTTACATAATTACTTAAAAATTACGTCAGTTGAGTTGTTGTCGTTTTATTTAAATATTAAAATGAAAATTATAAAATGTTAATAATTAACTTGCCCTTGAGAATAATTTTTCTATTATAAAAATAATGAAGTTGATGAGAATCTAAAACAAAAATTCACATTGTGCTGGATTTTAATGCAACAGACCATTATTACAAGTGTTTGACCGTATTATTGCCCAAAAATGACCTTAAAACATGAAAATAGAAAAGGCCAGAACCAAAAAAGAAAAGTACTAAAGAAATAAAAAAGAATTACGAGTTATTAGAAAAGGCCAGAACCCAAGAAGAAAAAGTGGAGCCAAAATCGTAATTTCCGCGAGAAACGGATGTTGCCCGCGAATCACACGACAAGTGTCAGCACGGGAAGAAAAGAAAAGACACAGTTAATGCTGATTGGTCACTCTCACAAATCTCCAATTACGATCTTGTCCTAATATCTTTCCTATAATTGCTAAAACAAACCAACGCGTCCCTTGGCAAGTTTTCCTTCCTAGTTTTGGCGGGCAAGAGTAATTCTCTTACCAATTTTAATTTCTCAATTCTTTAATTTTATCCACTTAAATCCTTTGACCACTATATCATACATTGAATAAAATATAACTATACCAATCATTTTTTTAGTTTCATTTCCCTTTGCTGATCACTTGAAAAGCTAAACCCAACCATTCATAGATGATGACGTTTGACAAAGTTAAGGTTTACCATTAGCTAACTCAAAAGAAGAAAGAAGAAAAATTCTACATTTAAGGCTCATAAAAGTTGCCATTGACAAAAGCAAAGGTGTTAAATAGCAAATGGGCATTTAAAGGAAATCTAAAGGGAGGATTAGGAAGTGGGGCTAAGAAAGAAATTAAGTATGATTAAATTAATTAGGTCTAATTTCCAAGTTAAAATAGCTACAACACCCTCCATCAATGGACAACGGGTGCCTATGACACTTCCTTGTACAGACAAGATACACGCAAATACTTTTGTTTCCCCCCCTGAATATCTCTGTCACTCTCTCTCTCTCTCTGCCTTTTACCCTAAAAAATAGGCACTCATTTCTCTTCACAAGCTTATGCTTGGAGCAGTCTTTTCAGCCCCAAGCTGTATATGAGAGGGAGCTAAGGGAGGGAGTGGCTGTGATGCAATAGATTTTTTGTTCTTTTGTACTGAAAAAAAAAAGATCATTCTTTGTTCTTCCTTCCATTCTTTGATACAGAAAATATTTTGTTTTTGCTTATCACAACCCGAAAATCTTCAACTTATATACACACGCATGTAAAACGAAATCAACCCACGATTCTGTTGCCGTTTCCTGCTTATATATGAACTTAATCGCTTGAAATCAGTCGTAAAAGAGAAAGCTTTACGGAGAGATTTCATTTCAATGGCACCGAGTTTTGACTGTGCGGTTTCGAGCCTTTTGTGCGCGGAGGACAACAGTTGTATTCTCGATGATACCGACTACCATGGTGTTGAGACGGAGGAATTTGAGGTCACGTGGCGCCATAAAAACGGTCGCTTTCCGTACAATCAAAGCAGGGCCTGTGACGGTAGAGATGCTGGTCTGCCATTGCAGAGTGAGGAGTGTGTAGCTCTGATGATTGAGAAGGAGTGCCAGCATCTGCCTAATGCTGATTACTCTAGGAGGCTGAGAACTGGAGAGTTGGACATGGGGGCAAGAGAAGAGGCTGTTCACTGGATTGGAAAGGTGGGTTCTTTTTTTCTTTTCCACCTTGTTTGATGGGTTTTATTGGGGTTTTAGATATATGTATATTGTGTAAATGAATGGCTGATGTGCGCATATTTTCCCAGAAGGTACTTATGGGGGGATTCATCTGTGGATATGTTGTTTGATTAGTTTCTTTATACTTAGGATTGGTGTTCTCGTGTAAAGAAATGGAAGCACTTTTGAATCTGAATGTGAGACCTTCGTCTCACTGGGTTCTCTTTTCTTTCCCGCTTTCTCATGTTTTCTTCATCTTGATATTGGTCGTTTAGTGGTCTAATAGAGTTTTGGCGCCTGATACTTGGAGATGGTTGAGGAATATCTCCATTTTGATTGATATGAACCTGTGGGACTTCTGTGGATTTAGTTATCTCCATTTTGATTGGTATGAACTTGTGGGACTTACTATGGATTTAGTTTGTGCTCTTTTTTATTATTATTATTGATATTGTTAGTACATTGGGGGGTGAAAAATGAAATGAGTAGTGGTATTTTGTTCCTTTTGTTTGATATTCTTTTTGACATGCACTTAGTTTGAAGTGGGTTCGGTCCCCTTTTCCCCTTTTATGGGCCATTTCTATTTCTTAATCGCATCTCAAGGTGTCTTTTTTCTATCCCTTTTTCTCTATCTAATGAAGTTGTTCGTGCGTGTGATGTTGCTTTTAATCAGTCTCATCAGTTGGCCTAGTACCGGCAATCAATATGAGATTTTTCATTCAGGCTTGTTTTGTCAATGCTAATTGTTCTGTTTTGATTCAACAGGTTCATGCTTATTTCGGATTTGCACCACTTTGTTCATATTTATCGATAAACTACTTGGACAGGTTTCTATCTGCCTATGAATTACCTGTAAGTTCCCTGATCCTTGTCCATTAGGTGCCTATCAGGCAATACCTGGCTTGTATTGCACCAAGATAAATTGTGATCCATCTAATTACCATGTTTCTGTATGTGACCTCAGAAGGGCAAAGATTGGATGATGCAGTTATTAGCAGTGGCATGTTTATCTCTTGCAGCAAAAATGGAGGAGACTGAAGTTCCGTTATCTCTAGATTTGCAGGTTAAGTCTAAGGTGAATCTTCTGCTTTTTTTGCCCAACCAGTGTTCTTTTTTCATAGTCTAATGGTTTCCAATGGCTGATGATACTGGCAGGTGGGTGAATCAAAATTCGTGTTTGAAACAAGAACTGTACAAAGAATGGAGCTTCTTGTGCTCAGCACCTTACGTTGGAGGATGCAAGCAGTTACTCCTTTCTCCTTCATAGACTATTTCCTTAACAAGATCAATAATGATGAAACCGCATCTACTACATCTTTCGTCTTGCAATCAATCCAGCTCATACTAGGCACAATAAAAGGTCCTTTTCTCACTTATCCCAAACACACACACGATTGGCAATTTGGCAATGTAATATCTACAATAATTTCCTCTAGTTGGTGTTTGAGGTTTTGGTTGGTGGGAATTGAATGCAGGGATTGACTTCTTGGAATTTAGACCATCTGAAATTGCAGCAGCAGTAGCCATTGCTGTTGTGATGGAAAACAGAACAGTGGATGTTGAGCAAGCACTATCTCGTCTTCCCGGAGAAGTAGAAAAGGTAGAGTTGATGCCTTTGTGGTCCAAAACTAGAGGAAATAAATAAAAAAAGGGAAATTCTTATTTACCCCAATTTCAGATAATTAAGACATGAAACATGTTATTTGCAGGAGAGAGTGGTGAAGTGTATTAAATTGATTGGTGATTTGTCATTGATTAATGGGAATGCAAAGAGTACAAGTACTTCACTCTCATCAGTGCCCCAAAGTCCAATAGGAGTGCTGGATGCTGCTGCATGCTTGAGCTATAGAAGTGATGACACAACTGTAGGGTCATGTGTAAATTCCTCACAAAACACCCCTCATACCAAAAGGAGGAAGCTGAACAGACCATGCGAACTGTAGCTATAAAAGCAATCCCCGGTTGGCATTTTTTGTCCTTTTTTTGTCACACACAAGAAACTGTTTGGTTTGGTTAAATAGGTGTGCTTTAAGTTGTATGGTAGCTGAGTGAAATGCCCCAAAAGTCCAACAAAAGAAAGACCATGAGGGTTGGAAAGGGAAGCAAAGAGAGGCCAAAATTTGGAAATTTAGAAAAAGAGTCCTAATAAGTTGGGTCATGGCTGGAGGATGGAGACAAATGGATTCAATTATGTTTCATACATAGGGCATGAAACATGAAAGGCGTGGCAAGGCACAGCTGTTAAATATTAGACTTCTTAACAGCTACAAATATTAAAGGAGCAAAGAAAAAGGAAAGAGAGGTTCTTTTGATGTGAGGATTCAGAATTGAGTTACAGTTTGCTGTAGTGTTTCAATTTTTTATTCTGTTTCTGAAAAAAGAAATGAGTACAAATATATTGTTAATTATTACTTATTTTTTTTAAGGGTAAGAACTGATATAAATTTAATAGCCATCACCGAACTCAAGACTCAGGAGACCTGCAGCCTGCCCCCCACCACCCCCTTTGGCCTATTTCACTGGGACTCAAGTGTGGGCATAAAATAATGTTAAAGTCAGAGCAGCTAATTGGGAACCTAATACAAATGATGATTGTGCCCCAGCGTCCCGTTAAAAATCATTGGCTTTCAGGGTTTAAGTGCCGCTTACACTGGGGAACAGATCCT
>JAOQMQ010000006.1:6205408-6219875 GCA_027563845.1 Erythroxylum subrotundum
CTATTTGTTTTGTTTTATGTCTCTCAAATGAGACATGAGAATGTAATTCAAGTATTTAGTTATTTTGTGTAATTTTTAAAAGAGAACCAAACAAAATTTCAGGTAATCCAAAATTACCCGATTTACCCAAATTACCCGATCGGGCCGGGTAAGTTCGGGTAATGAAATTTTGGATTTGGGCCGGGTAAAATAGAAAATTTTTGGGTAACTCGAGCTTTACCCGAACAGTGAAAATTTTGCCCGATTAACCCGAATACTCACCCCTAGTTATGCTTCTCTGGGAATGCATCAGAGATTTTTGCCTCTGAAACCGTAGAAAAGCGAAAATAGAAACAATCCTATCAAGAAAGAGATACGTGTTTCTCATATAAAATTTTTAAATCCACAAGAAGTAAGACTTAGGGAGAGTTTATACAACAAAATAGATTTATAATTTGATGTTTTAAAGTTTTAAGGTATAGTAGAGAGCTTTACCCGAACAGTGAAAATTTGGCCCGATTAATCCGAATACTCACCCCTAGTTATGCTTATCTAGGAATGCATCAGAGAAGTTTTCAAAAAAAAAAAAAAAAGGTATAGTAGAACTCTGTTTAAAATAAAAAGAATTTTGATATCAAATATAGTCTTAATTTGATGATAAGTCTTTCTATAAATATTAAATTTGTGGGTATTTACAAATATTAAGCTTTCATTTTTATATTACTAAATTACTTTGTTAAAATTTTAAACGAAAAGTCAAAATTTAAGTTTGATAGAAGGATAAAGTGGTCAAAGGATATAAAAAAAGAATAAAGTAGATTATCAAATACAATTTACAAGAATTTCAGTAAAATTCAAGTGAAGAATCTAAAATAAGGTTGAATCAAGCACTCAAAATGTTAATAAATCTTTAGTCTTTCTTATAACCTTGTTATGGTCATTTCAATGCGGTAGAACTCAATCTTTAAATGAGCATTTATATGTAAGATAGAATACATAAATCCTTTCATAATCACGAGAAATTTTGTTTTGAATAAAAAACACTTAATTTTTATACAAACTTTTGGAACCTTTTTAAAGAGTTTTGAATCAAATTTCTTGCTAAATAAAAGAGTTTTTAATTATAAATAGGTTAGTTAACCTACGTATAATTATACATTGGTTGCACTTTTCGTTAACCAAGTGTACTTTTTATTTAGTTAGCCGAAGGGTTTAGGTTGACTACCCAATTTTAGTTTTCAAAAATACTAAGAGAGAACTCTTTGTCCTACTAGTCAATACTCTAGTGAATGATGTCTGCTTAGGCTACTAGTTAAGAATCAATTGCTAATGATAAAGAACTAATATGATTAAAACTAAATAAAATAGATATTAATTTCATACTTTATGACTCACTTAAATACTGTACGATGAAGTGATTGAATTATATATAATATACAAAAAGTATAGTCAAACCACTTTGATGTTTCTAACATTTGGGTAGTTATGATGTGTTGTTTGATGCCAATCTTAATCTATGAATATAAATTATTTAATTAGATAATTAAAGATAAAATAAAGGAGTTTAATTTATTTAATCTTGAATATAATTTAGGATTACACTTAATATCAATTGCCAACGTATTAGAAATTTAATGAGATACATATAAAGAACGATTAAAGAGAGAAAATGTTATTTAATTAAATTGAACTTGATTTTAAAGTTGATAAACTTTAAGGTCAAATATATGATATTTGATAATAAAGACCAATATTAAATATTAGATTTTATTTAAACATAATTAGTATTTAATTAGAATTATTTATACTTCTAATTAAAGTTTGATTGAAATTATAATTATAATTTAATTTAATTACTAGAAGGCCCAAACTTTATTATAAATAAGAGTAATACTCTTAGCATACTCCTTTCTACACTACTTGTAGAGTTATCTCAATTCCTTTATGTAGAAACTATTAGAAGCCTAATACTTACATGATTGTAGTGATTTTCACATAATATGTGAATTTGAGGGGAACTATAAAAAAAGAATATTAATCATTATAATAAGTTACGATTAATGATTCATACTTATTGTATTTATAGATTGATCATGTTATAAAATGAAAAATAACCTTAACTTTTAGGAATTATGAAAAAATTTATTATATATATTTACTCTTTTCATATTCAACTTTTGCTGATGACATTTACATGAAAACTGGCCTTTTGCTTTGCAAAACTTGAGAACTTCTTCAAAGAATACATAATAATATTTTATCAATCCTTGAGTAGATCAGCATAATCTACATCAGAATAGCTACTTAATTTCAATTGTCAATGAGATGGAAAAATACGCCCTGGATAGGGGCTTTCTTATATATCTGAAAGGAGATGTGCAAAATTAAGATTAGATCTTGATTATTGTATAAATAAGTGTAGAAAACTACATATGTAATCTCTAGTCTTAGTATTGTTAAATAGATCAATTATTTCTTCATCATTAACACCATCTATAAGGTTATATCAAAGCTACACGTGGAGCGTCTCAAAGTGATACTATTAGATATCATAAATAATGCACAAAGGGATTTTATTCCTGATCATAACATTGGTGATAATATCTTGTTGATTCAGGAGCTACTTAAGGATTATCAGTCAGAGAAAAAAAATTAACAACTGCTTAATTAAGATTGATTTCTTCTAGGCCTTTGATACCATTAACTGAAAATTCATTCAGATTGCCTTAAGGCATTACATCATCATCATCAATTCATCATCATCATCATACCTCGAATTCTCGCAATGAAGCAGAGTCTGGGGGAGCCTGATAATACGCAGCCTTACCCCTACATTATAGAGAAGCTGTTTCTAGTAGGCCCACATGCATATGTGACATGATAATAGAGATATAGGTTACAAGGAATTAATACATAAAAATTAGAAGTACATTCATAGAGATACCTGATAGTGACCATAATCTGCTGTTAACTTTTTCCATGCCAAGATCGACTTTCCTCGGTGCTATCTGCGCTATGCGTCTTCCCTGGTCAGTGCCCTGAGAGTGCGGCAATCCTCCGATGTCATTTGTCTATCGTAGGAATCTTCCCATATACTTGGAAAAAAAAAAAAAGAGCTCTATGGTATGTCATTTACCCTTATCCTATCATGCCAGATTATCCTAAACCTAGCCACTGCGGCGGTGAGGGCCAACTCTGACATATTTCTCTTGATTACCTCCCTCCAGGTCGCTCTCCTCCTCTTGTAGTCATTTAGGTTTATTCTCTCGCCGCGTCGAACTGCGGCATCACAGGACATCCTGCTCATATGTCCGAACCACCTAAGTCTTTTCTCTCTCAACTTGTCATCTATATTAGCTACCTGTAGCTTGACCCTCACGACCCTATTCCTCACCCTATCTCTTAAGGCATTACATCTTCCTTCTAAATTCATCAAATAAATCATGACTTGTATTCAGTCTCCTTCCATGAGTGTGCTTGTCAACGGTATTCTAACTGAGCCGTTCAAAATTGGTCAGGGCTTACGACCAAGAGACCCCTTGTCTCCGTATCTTTTTACGCTAATAATGGAGAGCTTTTCCAGATTGGTGAACAACCTAGTACTATGTAATAGAGGTTTCAAGTATCGCCATAAATGCAAGGAGGTTAGTATCACTCATTTACTTTATGCCAATGACTTGCTCCTTTTGTGTGCGGCTGATATCTTCTATACGAATTATGATGAATACGCTTGAATTGTTCACCCAGTGGTCTGGATTGCGACATAATTCAGATAAAAGTAGTATTTGTTTGTCGACATATGTGATGAGGCATAAGGGAAACATCATGATACTCACTGGATTACATAATATTTCTGCTAGTTTTCGTTATCTTATGGAGTACCTATTTCAGCCACCAAACTCAAGTTCCATGAGTTCTTACCGATCATTGAATGTCTTAAAAATAGAATGATGGCATGGCAGAATAGACATTATCGTATGCAGCAGGCATCACATTAATTATTTTGGTACTTACGAATCTTCAAATCCATTGGCTTGCAAATATGGCTATACCTAGGAGAGCTATTAAAGAGATGGATCGTATTATGAAAACATTCCTATGGTCGGGACAAATTGGAAATGCAAGGCAAAAATTAAATGGAGTGATATCACAATCCTAAAAAGACAAGGTGGTCTCGGGATTATGTCGATCAGTAACATGCAAAAAGTAATGATGAGTAAGAAGTTATGGAGGCTTTATACTGATCGGAAGGATTTGCGGATTAACTGGGTGCATGAATTCTATTTTAAGATTTGAACTTCTGGCAAGTTGATTTCACAAGGGCTGGCTCTCCCATTCTTAAGCAGATGATGAAGTTGAGGACGGTCATATATCCATACATTAAACATCAGATTGGAAATGGGGAACAAACCTGGCTGTGGTTCGACAGCTGGCTTGACATAAGCCCCATTGCATAGCACACTCACTTCCAGCGTTTAAGGAATCGCATGACACTTAACCTCAAAGTCTCCTCACTGATTGTAAATGGTGAATGGATCGATGAATTTAGAGGTTTTTCTGCCCTCTTGATGCATTTCCCTGGTCTAACGTCCGTTGAAAATGAGGACTCAATTGTTTGGGTGCTGAACTGTAATAACATTTTTAGTAACAGGTCATGTTATCAGCTATTTTATAGCAGCTATTCGAGAATACCTTGGGCTGATTTATTATGGAAAAACTCTATTAGTCCTAAGGCTTCCTTCATCACCTATACGACAATGGTACGGAAATGTAGCTGATACTACTTGTGTTCTTTGTCATAGGGCCATGGAGGAGGTGGACTACTTGTTCTTTTTATGCAACTATACAAAAGCGATCTGGAGTCAAATTCTTCACTTCCTACCATAGCATCTTACATTGGATTATATGAAACTCAAAGCATGGGAAACCGAACACAACCCTCTTTAAAGTAGCCTTTACACTTACCATTTACACAATATGGAAGGAGGGTAATAGTCGACGTTTCACCAATAAGAGGATGGAGAAATACCTGGCTGCTAATCGAATAGTTAACTTGATCCGTGAATGCCTATATGCTAAACAAATGCACCATACTCTCTTGTTGGACATGCAATGTAGTTAGCCTTCTCTTCATGTTTGTCGCATGACTATTCGGCTATTAGTTTTGAAATCATTGTAATATTTGTATTAGTTTCTGCTATAGTAATACAACATTTGGAATTGTTGCAATAAAGTTTTATATATGCAACATTTGGAATTGTTGCTATACTTTCAGTCCCTTATTTACTAAAGGGTATTTACTAATGTTACATATTTATTTATATAACTATTTACTAATGTATATTTAAAATATAAAATTTTTGTATTTATTAATGAGTATTCAGAATATGTCTACCAAAATTAAATACCCACTAATTTTAGTAAAGTTAAAGCATATAAGTCGATACTGTGGGAGAAGAGCAAGACATGGAGGTGGATACTGAGGAAGACTAAAGACTCAGAGTAAGACATGGAGGTAGATAGTAAGGAAGACTAGAGACTCCAAACCCTTCTTCTTTGCCTTCGCAACCATGTATGGTGTGGTTCCAAGGGTTATTGCGTATTTTGTTATGGATATTACCAACTCTCACAACCCTAAGCTTGAGGCCCGTCTCCATCACTTGGCCTGAATCTTTGACAAATTGGGTTTGAGCTTTATTTATTGCTCAATCGATGTTATTTTATACAAAATGATATCATTTTATATAAAATTGGGTCAAGTAACTTAAGCCCAAATGTGACTTGGAGTTTGAATATTTTTTATTTAAAAGTCTGAACTCGACCTAAATTTTGGTTAATTAGAGTCACTTCAAGTTGACTAGGCTAGGCCAGTTTGAACTATACTATTTTTGTCCTCTTTAAGCAAATTTTAATATTTGAAATAATATTTATCCCATTGTTTTAAAATCTAGATTGGACACCGAATTGATCAAAGGAAAGATTTAAGCTTTAAAGGTGACAACGTGTCGTAACGTTAGTCAAAATAAACTAGACTACTACTATAGTAGTGGTGAGTCTATGTCGATCTCATAGAGAGTATGTGTAAAGTTATTGAAATGAAATTAATCGGTATTTAGGTTAGAGGGTTTGGTTTTAGAAATAAGAAAATAAAATAAAGCTAAAATAACTAACAAAAGCAATGTAAAGAAAACATGTAAAAAATGACAAAAGCGAGGAATTCAGTAAGGACCCAGTTCTTTAGTTCAGTTCGTCATATACCCTTATTAAACATATTTCATTGATGTGTTGTTCTTAAACCTTTCCTAGCAACTATTAATCGTGAGTTAATAATTAACTTAAGTTTCCCTTAGGTAATGTTTAATCAAAATACGATCGTTAATTAAACCTAACTACCGAATAACCTAGGATACGTTCTTTAGATTTAATTAGGCAGTAACATTACGAATTAGAAAAACTGATTAATCAATGCAACAACCACATACGATGCATCATTTAACCTAAGTTATATTATCCCTAATGATTACGAATCATTAGTCGCTATACATGAATTTCAACATAACAATTACAGATTATATCGAAATTCTAGCATTGAGTTTCTAAATAAACGATTCAATGAATGCATTAAAATTATCTTTTTACAATATCTAATAGGTTCACAAATAACCGAACAATAACGAGAATACGATTATCCATACATAAAACTCAAATCAATTAATATAGAATGACACAATCATTTCTAATGAGAGAAAAAAAAACAACAAAAATAGCGAAATACACTTAACCAGAGTTATCGGCGTCGACATCACCTCCAAATCGGCATCGAGACATCTAGTCTTTCGTGGGTCTCTCCCACAAAAAATAAATTGTTGCTTTTGTTGTTACAAATTGTTCTATAAAAAAGTCACCATATTGCCTTATAAAAACTTAAATTATTGTAATATCTACTCAACATTGTTGCTATAGTTTGAAACTATTATGTTGCCTTAGTCAGAACTTAAAACAACATTATTCGAACTGTTATTATATCCATTTAACATTATTGTTATAGTTTAAAAGTGTTCTATTGCCTTAGTCAAAAATTTAAGCAACAATATTCATTTTGTTGCCTAATAAAAAGAAATATTGCCTTACACTTATAATAGTGCCACTTTGTTTTTGTCTTAATAAAAAGGCAACAATAATTGTACTCATAGCTACGCTTTTGTCTGTTACCTAAAACTCTTTTCAATGTAATGATTGTAATATTAGAATAAATTTTGTCAATTCTATTGATGCTAAAATATGGTAAAAAGTGTTCATATTTATTTGGATAATTTTTTGAAATTGTAGAATGGGTTAGACTACAAAATATTATGCACTTTGTTATAGGTAATGCACATAATTATGTATCAGATGGGTACTTATTACAATTAAAATATGAGCATATTTCATGCATAACTCATTATATAAATATCATTTAAAAAGATATTGGTTGCATGAACCATATTTCTAATCTTATTTCATGTGCATCTAAGATCATAAATTTTGTGTATAATTATATTATATTTTGTCTTGGTCAATAAAGCAAAAAGATTGAGTTGAGATTGTACGTCCGGTACTACTAGGTTTGCAACTACATTCATAAATTTTAAAAGTGTTTATGATCATAAACAAGTACTTCAAAATTTAGTGATAAGTAAATACTTTTCAAGCTAAAAGTTATCAAATGGTACAACAGGAAAAGATGTTAATGCTATTATTATAGATAACAAGTTTTGGAATATTTGTTTAATTATTGTGAAGATTGTGACTCTACTTATAAGATTGTTAAAGATTGTCAAATCATATGTGAAATTGTATATATATGATGGTATATGTAAAACAATTATGAATCTTTTTTAAGGGAAGAAAAATTGTATAAACCCTATACAGATATTCTCCATCCGTCATAGGAGAAACATCTTAATCAAAAGATTCACAAAGTAGCTTACTTTCTCGATACTTATTGCTTATATAATGGAGATGTACAGATGCAATGAGATTTTCTCTAATAAAGAGTAATCAAAGATGATAAATAAAATTGAATTGCATTATACAAGTTTAGAAAGTTTTGATTGAGCATTTGTAAAAAAAGAACTTATAATGAAAACAAATATTGCATGATAAGTTTTCATACTTTGAATTTATCCTTTACTTCTTAATGATATTTTTTATAACTATTATTTTAAAATATAAATTAGTGGTGCAGATTATTTGTTGAAAGTGCTCCATCTTGATAAAAGTTAATATTAGATTATTTATTTAAATGGCTTCTATATCAAGCTGTAAACGTAATTGAAGTGTTTTTTTTTAATATGTTCATACAAAAAAGTGATATCGTTTAGAATATCAAAGACTCAATAACTTTATTTACGTTGTTTATAGTTTGATGATGAAGAATACTATCTTATTAATTTAATTATATTTCTTAATAATTATAATTTTTATTATTAATTATATAATTTATCTATTATCTACTTAAGATTTTAGTAAGGAGAGAAGATATGATCCAATATTAACATTGATTGTATTAGTATATTGATTTTGAGATCAAAGTAGAAGAATTATCTATTGATCTTGATTACAGTAAACTCAAAAAGATAATTTATCAAAAAAAAAATATTTGTCACAACGAATGAATTAAGAATATTCGTTGATGATTAGTTAATATTTTATTTTTATATATTTAAAAATTAAAAGTATAATATATTATAATAAAAAATAATTCTATACGTTACTCATTTGTAATTTATTCAAATACAATAAAAGATAATACAAATACTTTAGATGAAAGTTTGGTTTATGAGCCTCTAAAAATTCTTGAGAATTTAGAATTTTTGATGATGATGATGAGAGACAACCTCATTAAGAAATACAATTTTAGTTGTCACTTTTATTTTTTATTTTTTAGTTTGAATTATTAAATTTAATATGAATTTATTATACATTAATAAATATTAATGCATTTTATTTTAATAAAGAATTTTAATTTTAATTAATTTTATTTATCATTTATTAATTTTGTAATAGTTCAATACCGGTTAAATCTTTAAATCTTAAATATCTCCTCTTATTGGTTTATTATTTGATACGATTCTTAATTATTTCCATTAGGAAGATATTTATTTGGAATTGAAGTTGGCAAGAGAAAAGACAAAGTATGATTAGTGGCGGGAGAGATACTCAGAGGCTGAGGGAAGACTTGTATCTTATTCACAACTCAAGCCCATGATTAGTTAAATTAATTTATTTTTTTATGTAATTTTAATTGATTGTAATTACATTATTATTATTAAACAAAGTCTTATTTCAGAGAATATAGGGATGCTGCTAAATGGGGTCGACGTAAGAGTGCCGTGGACTTTGAGCCCAAAATGCCAAAATGAGCCTCGAAGACAACTCTTAGTCTTAGACATAATCAAATGGTAGACTGTGACAATGAGTTCAAACCTTGCATTTGCGATTGCATACCGATGCTTATGATATACTTTTAATTTTTAAAAAAGAAAAGAAAAAGTTCAATTGTGTCTGTAGTAGTAAAAATAAAAGTAAAAAAGGAAACTTGAGCGCATGCAGATGCAGTTGTTTGATTCGAAAGGCTGAGGACTGGGGGATAATTCGCTTCCCATCTTCAGTTCACCACCATTTGCT
Organism: Erythroxylum subrotundum; assembly: GCA_027563845.1. Lineage (NCBI taxonomy): Eukaryota > Viridiplantae > Streptophyta > Magnoliopsida > Malpighiales > Erythroxylaceae > Erythroxylum > Erythroxylum subrotundum. The sequence continues at coordinate 6,215,057 of JAOQMQ010000006.1, forward strand.
CTTTTGTCGTACAGCAGCAGCAGCGGCAGCGGCGCCTCCAGACTAACTATGCTTCTAAAAGTCCTACTTTTTCTTTAGCTACTTCCTGGAAAATGACCAGAGCCAGGGATTTCATTCTTTTCCCACAGGTTGACCCCACGCGCAACACGTCCTATCTCTCGTATCATCTCTGTGTCCCTTTCATTAGCATGGCTTTAATTCCCCTGTTCATTAAATCTTTGGTAACATGTTCTCGTAACAGATGAGTTGAATGTCGCTGAGAACAGTAGGCGCAGGTTTTTCGGTACTAGTGATTTGAAGCTCATTAGCATTTCTGTTCTCAAGAGTCAACACTGTAGTGAGTGAGAGTTGTGTCCCGCCAAAACTTCTTATTTATTGCTCCAAAATATTTACTGACGAAAATTTAATTACCCGAAATCATATAAACAACCAGACCACGCCAGAAAGCAAGGAGCCACCACCTAATCTAAACCCTCAATCCTCTCTATTACCCGCTACGTGTCGACCACCGCACGACTTTATGCCATACGTCCTTTATAAACTCTACCGTACACCCGCCTGTCACTCAAGCTTCGCATGCTCATTTGACCAAAACAAACCCACCCCCTCTTATATGGAACCGCGAGCCCCAAAGCGTGCGCTTAATGCATGCGCTCTCTATTAAGATCCCCGACGGTGACCCGGCTGTATTATAATTACAGCCATGTCACTATGACTGACCTTGCAGATTCCGCCACGTGCACTAATCAGATTGCGCCGCGGCGAGCTCTGTAGTCCAAATCATATTTGATGAATGGCGGGTCGCATGGGAGGGGAGACTTTTGTGTGTTTTATTATTGCTGTCTCGTAGATTTGGTGGTCGGAGTCGGAAGATCCTCTCCCCTTTTTGTGTTTGTTTTATCTCGTGTTTTTACTTTTTACTACATTATTCTGGTGTGGACGTACTAAGTATTGTATCTGTCTTTATTTATTCTTTTGTCACAGAAATCGAAATTACAATTGTGGACGCAATGTTTTATGTTTAGTAGGGCTACTCACGAAGATGTAAATGAACACGTTAAAAATAAAAAGTAAAAACAGAAACTGGACTTGGCTGTCGCGAGAAGTATTTAAACGATAATTTACGATAAAATAATAATATTTTAAAATATCTAATTTTTTATTTTTAATATTAAACATTTTAAATATTTAAATTTAGTGATTCATCTTTAAGTTCAAATTTTATTAGTGTGATTAATAAATAAATATTCACATACTATCTAATAAACAAATTACATTAATTTTTTGACATAATTTATAAACGTTTTATTTAGTACTAATTTAAGAAAACTTAAAATTTTAAGTACCTAAAGCTCAGAGTTACCAACCAAGTTGTGTACGGAAAATGATGATGACAACAGAAAAGGAACAAGCGATTGAGGAATTGGTCGTTGTGTGCGTAACATTATAGTTTCATTCGTCTTCTTTTCTTTGCCCCTCTCTAGTCAATTTTGATAATTACAGCCACTGTTGGTAGTTGGCTAATCTTGACTTAACAGAAAAAGCGAGCTCTAATCAGGGTTAGTAATTGAAACGGAGAGTCATCCATGATCGAAATTTGCAAAAAGGACAGAGAGTTTTGGAGAACCGAACAAAGTAATTATGTCTTTTTTGAAAAGGTGGTTGAAGAGTGATGGGGAAGCTGGAAGTCGAAGGTGATGTTTTGGGATCAGAAAATGACCTTATAATTGCTTGGAAATGGGCGCACGATGTAACTCATTGCAATTAACTCCCTAAAATAATGTGCACTAAACATCCCTAATTACTCAGTTTAAAAAGTCCAAATCCTCGTGCGAAGGCTATTGCTCTTTCGTTTGTAGCAATCAAGTCCCCTAACCAACATCTTAATTGAGTGCAATTTCAAAGAAAATAATTGATAAAAAGTGACAAATATCAAACCCCTTTTTTATTGTTTATTGGGAGTTCTTCACATATTTTTCAAGGTCTCCTCCTCAATTTTTATGGTGACTGAAGTAAAACAAACGTTACTTAAAATTTTCCTGCCACTTGATTAAGATATATTTTTTCATTATTGTACTTTAATCTCCTGCATGCAAGAACCTAACTTGCCACCCAGGTCCCAACCGAATATTGGATACCGATATTCAACTTTTATAAATCATGTCCGGGTGCTATTGGCTTGGCGTGATCCATTTCAAAGTTCAGTGGTTTCCTTGTCACAATTGATCCAAAGAGTCTGCGTTGGGTAGCCTCGTACTAGTTCATTGGATCTCAGTTGTTTAGATCAACAACAATGTGTGAGAGGTGTTGACTTGCTAACTGATGCTTGATAGATGCTTAGTGTTTCCAACGACACGATTTAAAGGCCGGAGTCCCGTTCTAGTGGTACGTCAAAAACCATATAATTCACCTTCATTTTGGTACGTGAAAGAAAAGAGAGCAGGTGGGAAGTTGGCTCCAACATCACATCTGCGAGATCACGATGGGAGGGTTTCTGTTTTCTTGTCCTCTAAAAGTGACATGAAAGTGCAACAACCATTTCCAAAATGACGTTCCTTCACCTTACAATATGGGTGTATACCAAAAACTAAAAACAAATCCACCCACTTATAACCTGTATATTCTTACTTGTTTGGGTATGCATATTTAGATAAAACCTTTCAATTGTGATACAAGTCACCCTTTTTTGAGTCATAGAGTCAATAGTTGTTGATATCATAAGCGTGTCCCTTGCACGTGATGGATCATGAAAATTTGAAACCTAATCCCCCTACCCATCTTCTCCTGATATCGAGTTACTGACCTAAAGGAAAATAAAGTTAGAAGAGGGTTGACGCTTTCTAATGGGACATTTCTTTTTGGTAAAATATATAAAGAGAGGTGGTACAAAAGTCTAAGAAAGTGGGTGATGGTATATATATAATTGTATATAATTGATTGAGTGAGAGGAGGAGGAGGAGGAGGAGGGGTATGGTAAGGATTCCCTATCTTTTTGGCTCTGCTCTGTATTGGTTTGTGGGTATGCGCAACATATTGTTTACAAGGATAAAAAGAAAAAGAAGAGATATTTTAGTGCGGGATGGAGTGGAGAAGGGTATAGTATTTTAGCTTTTCAAGCGTGGATGCTTTTGTTGGAGAATCCACAACCAAATGGCTCCATGGTCTCGTGCTCCATCGCTACTCATCTTCCCCACCAATTTTCATAATTCTTGTGATCTTATTCCCAATTATCAACACATAAAGCTTCCATTAACAAAGTTATTCAAAGAAATATATATATTAATGCTTCATCAAATGTTCCTTTCTATATATTCAATAGGTCAATGACTGTTCATTCTCTATATAAGTCAATGCTATCCTGGCTTGGTTCTTCCTAATAAATTAGTTTTAGTGGCAGGTCAATTGGTTAGAGCACAAGAACTTCACTTTTCTCTTACTTTTTTAGTGTCAATTTGGAAACTACTGATCCATTGTGCTGCAATTTAATGATCAATTACACATATTTGAAGGATAATCACATGTTCCTCTTTGATTATTCATATAAAAGATAAACAGATAGCTAAAATTTGGAAAACATAGAGAGGGTTCAACTCTCGTTTCCTCACAATATGGAAGGAGCACTTCCAAATCAACGGGCAATTTCAACAGTACATGTTATGAATCGGTGCGTTACACGGAATCATCCATTTCGTCATATAATTTTGGTGGGCATGCAAAGCTAGCTCAAGGTAATGTTCATAGCAAAAGAACAAATCGTGAAGCCTTTTTAGTCAAGCGGTGAATCCATTAACCATCATGCTATGTGATGGCTTAAGTTCTATTGGACCTTTTTCTTCCATATAACACCCGTAAGAAAGAGTCTTTGTTGCGATTATATTAATACAAAATAGCAGACATGTGGACAAGTATCTATCTATAGATTAATATAAATGTAGAATGATGGTTGAATAACAAATTGTATAATTTAGGTGTTTGGTGCTATCAAAAGTGTAAACCCAGTGGGACTGGAGCCAGAGGAACTCGATTAAGCATGGTTTTTGCTCCCTCCAATGCAAACAAGAGGGCATGAAAGTATTGTTTATTATTGGGGTGAGAGAGGACCAACAGATCTTCTAATCTGTGCATAAGATCTCCATCAGGTGATTAAAATCATGGGGCTGCCCTTTTCCTTTTGCTTTCCCTCCTTATCTTTTTCAGTTTTAGTCTCTTTTCCAATATTTTAGGTCAGAATCAAAAACAGGTTATGTAGACTGTAGGGTGTATTTGGTTTAATTGAAAGAATAGTAATGAAAATTATAATGAATATAGTGAGAAATAAAAATAAATATTATTCTCAAAAGAGCTAATTATAATATATTACTAATAATTTTTTTCATTCCTTACTAATCACTCCTTTAAAACTATTTGATATCAACATGAGTGTATTCTAAGTTCTAACTTAAAAGTTCCCATTAACCCCTTTAGCAAAGATGACCATAAAAGAAGTTAAATGTTCCTTCTATTTTTAATTATAATTTTTACTTTGATATTTTATTTTACAATAATAACAACATATAGTAAAAATGTTGCTGAAACGTAGGGTTTGGAGAAGTCTGGTAGGACACAGCTTTACTCCTAATTAATAGAGAGGTTGTTTCCAATATTTTCATATTTTATTTTATTTTTTAAAATTTTTTATTATTAATATTGATACATTGCAACACACTGTAGCTATCCCACACCTGTCCGTTAAACGGACAGGGGTGTCCGTTTGACGGACACGACGCAGCCATGCACAGTAATTCACCCGAACCTGTCCGTTAAACGGACACCTATGTCC
>JAOQMQ010000006.1:6276113-6289689 GCA_027563845.1 Erythroxylum subrotundum
TCCATAGCCTCGACCTACTCCCTGCTCATGGGCTATGATGAGCTCTCGTCTCATGAAATTTGGACGGTTATCTGGCATTGGCCAGGTCCTCAACGTATTCAAACATTTTTATGGTTACTAGCTCAGGAGCGTCTTCTCACGAACCAGCAACGAGCTCAAAGACAACTGATGACTGACAGCTTGTGCCCTCACTGCCATTATGAAGAATCTCCTCTCCACGTTGTTCGTGACTGTCCTCGTGCTCGACAAATGTGGGCCACCTTGCCAGTGGCGCTCGCTACTACTGACTTCTTCACTATGCCACTTCGGCAATGGCTCCAGACTAACCTCCAGTCTCATCGGCGCATCCCAGGTCATGCTTGGGCAGTCATCTTCGGCACCACGTGTTGGTTCCTCTGGAAATGGAGGAATAGTTCTCTCTTTGATGCCCATTTCATTTGACCTCTGTCTCCTAACTTTCTCATTTTCTCTTTTGCAGATCAGATTCGCCAGTCTTCTATGTGGCAGAGTTGGGCCGACACAGGACCCCCTCCTCGACATCAGCGCCTCATTGGTTGGCACCCCCCACCACTGGGTTGGGTGAAACTCAACACCGACGGTGCTTGCAATCGCTCCCTCCGCTCGGCTACAGCAGATGGCCTCTTACGCGACGGTGAAGGCACCTGGCTTGGTGGTTTCTCTCAGCATCTCGACTGGTGCGACCCGATAGCCGCTGAACTTTGGGGCGTCTATACTGGATTGTCACTAGATTGGGACTGGGGTTTCCGCCGGATTGAATTAGAGCTGGACTCTCTTGCGGCGCATCACCTCATCTCTTCCGCGGAGCGTCGCTCCCAAATTGGCCAACCCATTGTCACGGGCATCCACGAGCTTCTCACACGGAATTGAACTGTTGTTCTTCGTCACGTGTACCGAGAGAGCAATAGATGCGCGGACTGGCTTGCCTCCCACGCCGTCCATTCAGATGTCGGCCTCACTGTTTTTGATTCTCCGTGCCACCGTGTCCTCTTCGAGGATCAGTCGGGAACTTGTTTTCTCCGACTAGTTTTGTAATCTCTGTTGTCCGTTCCCTTTAATAAAAAAAAAAAAAAAAAAGGGACGAAGGCTTTCAAGTATAGGCTAACCAAAACAAGGAGCGAAGACCCTTCTGACCCAGAACCTGCACGGATCATTTGGATGCACCCAGATATTAGCCTAAAACAATCAGTAGTGACTCGCTATTCGGTAGGAGATTTCTTTTCTTTTTTTGTTTTACTTTCAGTAGTAAAATTAAGAGAGAGGGGGAGGGGGAGCCCGCCTTAGATTAGATCCAAAAGCCTAGGAACGACAAACTATGCTCACCTCAGCAAACAACTAAAATAAAAGAGGATAGTTCAATTTCATCTGTTGTTATGTGCTATCTTCCTTTTTTCCTTTTTTTCATTTCTCCGCTATTCAGTATTCACCACACAACAACAAGAGATAGGCATAGGGTGGGAGGGAACAGTGGGTAGGTCATAAAATATTATATTACTGGAAAAGTTGCATAACGCGATCTTGTAGCGCGTGAACGGAAACCTATCTCAGTGCCGTACAGGATTAGGAGCGTTTTTCATTATTGATATTTATATAATATGTACTAATGAGTTAATTTCGTGTGGAAATATGTTAGCTCAATCAAATTGAAGAGATATAGTTTCATTTCATTTCATTCCTTATTTAGGGAGTCACTGTCATGACTCATGAGGACAGGTTCTCCTTTTCCGTTTTAAAAAATGTATTAATTGGAGGAAGTGTTTTTCACTTTTCATTAATAAGTCAATGATTCTGATTATCTTAAATTGGTCCATCCCATACCAATTCTCCATTGGGCTTTTGTGAAAATGACCTCAAGTAAGCTTTGCCCTGTCATACGGTAGTTTCCCACTCCCACACACCAAAAATGTAGAAATTCATTAAACACTAGTCTACATAAACCAACTCAAAGGCTTGTAAAAAATGGAGGGGGAGGAGCCACTGCCCACTGGGTATTGCAGATGAAAGAAGCATGGAGAATCCCAATGCTCAGTCGGTCCATAAGATCAGACAGACATCACAGCCAACTCTTCAGTCACACTCTCTTTGACACCCATTCTACTAAAATAGATTAAAAACACCCAACTTCAACTTCGACTTCAACTAAATCCTCTTTTCCCATCCCTCCCACACTCGCCTTTTTCTGCTCTCTCACACGCATTATTTCTCTCCTTCTCCCTCACTCTTCAAAAGCCTTTCCTTTTTTTTTTCCCCTCTTTTTTGATTTCATGGTCTAAAAATCTTATCTTTCTTCAAACTTCCAATCAAGAGCAACCCTTATCTATCCAAGTTTTTTTTTATGATCCTCAACAACAAAAAGCCCAGATCAGGAGCAGTGGAGAACGACCAAGACTTCAACAGGGAGGATCGCGCTCAAATGTCCGAGGAGGACGACCGATCTCCGCTGTTCGATTCCGTCCTTCCCACCGACTTATGCTCCACCAAGACCCGAACTTGCTCTTCCGGTTCGAGTTCATCTGGACCCAGTTCTGTCCCAGACCAACAGGCGCCGTTTGCCGACCAGGTGCTCGAGAACGTGCTTGAGAACGTGCTATGGTTCTTGACTTCACGGCGTGACCGTAACGCGGCGTCATTGGTGTGCAGGTCATGGTGTCGTGTGGAGGCCCTCACTCGATCCGACCTCTTCATTGGCAACTGCTATGCCGTGTCCCCTCGCCGCGCCACGTTACGGTTCACCCGAGCCAGGTCCGTGACTGTCAAGGGAAAGCCCCGGTTCGCTGACTTCAATCTCATGCCGGCGAATTGGGGGGCTCACTTCGCTCCTTGGGTCTCTACCATGGCAAAAGCCTACCCTTGGCTAGAGAAGGTTCACCTTAAGCGCATGTCTGTTACTGATGATGATCTCAATCTTCTTGCCGAGTCGTTCTTGGGGTTTAAAGAGCTTGTGCTTGTTTGCTGTGATGGGTTTGGTACTGGTGGCCTCGCTATTGTTGCTAGCGGATGCAGGTCTGTTGGTTTCTTTGGAGTATGTGCCTTTCAATTTTTACACTTTCTGTGTGCGTTTGTTGCCTTGTTAGATCTGATTATATTGTTTATGTTCTGGGGTTGCGATTCTGTCGTGTAGGACAATATTTGAAAGCTTATGTTATGGTTGTTTGTTTGACGTAAAGACGAATTACAAACAATTTCAGAATCGCTTTCTAGGTTTTTATCTAGATACAGCTTTTTCGATCTGTATCCGTTGTCAGTCAAAATTTTTTGATGGTTTAGTGTGGTGGGAATCAATATTTTGGATATACATTGAAATTTTTATCTCAATACATGTCTTGATGACGGTTCACTGAGTACTTTGGATAGCGAGTGAAGTTTTTTGGTTTGACTATGGTTTGCAATTTGAAAAGCTGCTCCTTCATAGGTGGACTTACTGCATTTTGTGGGTTGTTCCTTTGATGCAGACAATTGAAAGTGCTTGATCTGATTGAGTCTGAGGTGGCAGATGATGAGATTGATTGGATATCATTTTTTCCAGAGGGTGAAACGAGTCTTGAATCTCTGATTTTTGATTGTGTGGAATGCCCCATCAACTATGATGCATTGGAGAGGTTGGTCTCAAGGTCCCCTTCTTTGAAGAAACTTAGGTTGAACCGATATGTATCAATTGGGCAATTATACCGCCTGATGGTCCGAGCTCCACAGTTGACACATCTTGGGACAGGCTCGTTTAGTCCCTCAGAGGATGTGGCCCAGAGTGAACCAGAATTGGATTATATTTCTGCATTTGCTGCTTGCAAATCCTTAATTTGCTTGTCTGGGTTTAGAGAGATAATAGCGGATTATTTACCAGCAATATACCCAGTTTGTGCCAATCTCACTTCTCTTAATTTTAGCTATGCCAATATCAGTGCAGAGCAGCTCAAACCAGTTATTAGTAATTGCCACAAGCTTCAGATTTTCTGGGTATGTTTTTATTATTGAATTGTCGGTACATTGAAAATTGTCTCTTTAGCTAATCTGAGTCTGGAAACTGCAGGTACTGGATTCAATTTGTGATGAAGGGCTCCAGGCAGTGGCTGCAACATGCAAGGATCTCCGAGAGCTTCGAGTCTTCCCTTTTGATGCGAGAGAGGATTCTGATGGCCCTGTTTCTGATGTGGGCTTCCTAGCTATTTCAGAGGGTTGTAGGAAGCTTCAATCCATTTTGTATTTCTGTCAACAGATGACAAATGCAGCTGTTGTAGCCATGTCGAAGAACTGTCCTGATCTTGTGGTGTTTCGCCTCTGTATAATGGGCCGACATAGGCCTGATCGTTCGACTGGAGAACCTATGGATGAGGGTTTTGGAGCCATTGTCATGAATTGTAAGAAGCTCACTCGGCTTGCTGTATCTGGCTTATTGACTGATAAAGCTTTTGATTATATTGGACGACATGGGAAAATGTTAAGAACCCTGTCAGTTGCCTTTGCGGGAGATAGTGACATGGGTCTGAAACATGTGCTTGAGGGTTGCTCTAGATTGCAGAAGCTTGAGATTAGAGATAGTCCTTTTGGAGATGCTGCTCTTCTCTCAGGTTTGCACCATTATTATAACATGCGATTTCTTTGGATGTCTTCTTGTAAGCTATCCCGTCATGGTTGCCAAGAGATTGCTAGGGCGTTACCCCTTCTGTTGGTGGAAGTGATTGAACGTGAAGATGATGAGGACATGGATGATAATATTGGGACATTATACATGTATAGGTCTCTTGAAGGGCGGAGGGATGATGCACCAAAATTTGTCTCCATCTTGTAAGCATCCTTGCCAATGGAAGTTGTTTCAGCTGTTCTTACGGTGGCTGTTATTGGCAAGTGACATTTATTGCAAGAAAGTTGAATCAGGTGGGTACCTTTTAGATTACCCACAAGGTCTGTGTAACCTAGTCAGAGAAGGTTGAATGAACTTCTGTCCTTGTACTGCGCTGTTAATGATGACATTCAGAGCAGAAATCTCTATGAAAGGCCACATTTCTTCTTTATGTTGGTTCTTGAGAAATAAAGGGAGTTGATGCGGAAGATGGGCTGTGTAAGGTATTGGACCAGTGGATCTTGCTGTGTTCTAAGTTTTGTGTTTCGTTCTGTTTTCATATTCATTTGGTCGTAACACTTGTAAACAAGGAGGCTGGCAGAAAAAAGGGTTGGTGTGGGTGATGTGCGTCAAACAAGAAATGGGGACAGGGCTGAATTGGAGAATTAGGAAAATGAAACTAATGGAGGCTCTATTCTTTTAGCAATTTTTAGCCACCAAGATGGAGGGAGAATGAAACCAAAAAAAAGAAAAGGAAAAAGCAATAGGAACAATCTCCCAGTCTTTTGAGGAAGTTAGGCTGTCTTACTTTGATTTACAGGGTAGCTAATCTGAAAAGCTGTAGCTGGCGAGAACTAAATGCCCAAGGACTGATACAACTCTACCCCCTTTCTTTCTCAATCAAGTTTGTTTTTTCAGATGTGTTGTTGTAGCAGCACCTGACTGTTGAATTTATTATTGTTATTGTTAGCCAATGTGAGATGATATAATAAAATGCCAAATATGCATATATGCATGCATTGTAGCATGTTTTTTTCTTTTTCTGAATGTGGAATGATCAAATTGACAGTGAGGTCCATTAATTATGTGTGGAAAGTATTGTACAAAGTACACGTTGCAGGCCCCTCTTCCCCTCTACTGCGTGCGTGGGCATCCACCCCCAATTTGCCATCTCAGTTGCAGAGACTCGGCTCCGTTCCGATCTTTTTACGGCTTATAATAGCAGCTAAAATTGCACTCTTGGTGTGCTCTGACTTGTATCATGGATTCGAATGGGGCCTTTTTCTATAGTTGGATGTGGGACCAGCTGTTTGATGATTTGTCAAACCCCTGCCTTGGTTTGCGTTTGCGTTGCAAAGCGGACAAGCGAAAGTATACCAGTGCAGTGATATGCTCTAAATCTGCCTCCTGTTGTTGGTATTCTCTTTGGCAGGAAGGAAAAATCAGGGCTTAATACATCAAAGTGGGATCTGACTCAGAATTGAATACAAAAGGCGTTCTTTTCTTTTGCCTATCCCATTATTTTTGTGTAGAAAGTGGAGCAGAGCTGATATGAGTTTTCTTCTTACTACAATTACATCCACAGCCACAATTACTACTATACCTCCACCTGCCTTCAATTCAGGTTCAGGCCAAGTACTAGTATATCTTTATCATTCTCCGTCTTAAATAATGAGTGTCATATCAGGGGGATCGGGTCGGGGTTCCTAATAGCTTTCCAAAGCTATGCACTTGTTTTTCAGTGGTAAAGGATAAGGGGCGTGAGTGAATCTGCGCTTGTGGGTTCAACTCATTTTTAAACCTTTAAAATAACATCTTTTATTTGGAGTTTTCTGTACTTTGTTCTCATCTTATCCAACTTGCTTTGTGGGAATAGTCCTACTCTGGATGACCACTGTCCAAAGACTGCAAGCCCTGCTTTTTTTCTTGAATTCTGCCCTTCTTTTCCCCGTATATTTCTTTCCACTTTGTCCCCAATACTGAAAAAAGTTGGAAGAAAATATAATTATTGCATAATTATGACGTCACACCGGTTGGACCGGTGGTTGAACCAGTAAAACCGGTCAAACCGGTGATCAGTAAGACCTCCGGTTCGATGACCGGTCTGATTTTGAGAACATTGATTAAGACCTTACAAATGGAGGACCAGGACTGGGACAAGACCTTCAGAAATATTGGCCCTTGGATTTGTCAAGCGCCGAATCCATCTCTCTGATGGACCTATCTTACCTACTTGGACACCTCTTTCTATCCTTTCAGAGATGGATAGAGAAACAGAGCTAACAAACCCTCCTATTTTGTCGAAACATATGCCTTCCACTGTTTTGCTATATATATAAAAAGAGCTTTTATTCAACCCTTCCATTGGAACTGATTGGTGGATGCCCATCTGAAAGACGAAGCCCTAGCTACCAGACCAATCAATGTGTGGGCATGGAAGATGGGATACGTAAATGTCTACCAATAACAAAGCTGTTGGTGTCACCAAATATAACTGTAAAATATAATAATGAAGAAATAATGAGGGGAAAGAGAGAGAGAGCGTCCAAAGTAAACATAACAAGTGATTGAAAAAAACAGAGTCCCAGTCGCGTTGCAGGGCAGTGAGTCGAGTGGATGCTTATTGAGAAAAGCAAAAAGAAGAAGAAGAATATACAGACTGACACTGATTACGAATTTATAATAACTTTTGTATGTTAAGCACATTCATGGCTGAACTAAGCACGAGGTCAACCACTAAGCTATGCTCTCTCGTGTTGCTCCACTTCATTAAAACTTTAATCCTTTGCTTTTAGTATGTCTCAAGTCCATGGATATGTATACATTATAGAATAGAAGTTGTGTGTAAACACTAAGCAGCGGTTGCATGATCTTTTCTTTTGACAAAGATTAATTAGTGGAGACTTTATGAAAGACTTGTATTATTAATTGGTTTCTTAGGAATTAGGATTGAGAACAACAACGTATACGTTCCGTTGCCGACATTGTCTTGGAGATGGGATAATAAAAAATGGATTTGGTAGGAGGAAACAAACAGAGGTAGAGGTAGAGGTAGAGGTAGAGGTACATCACATGTGACCGCCAGACATATAAAACCTACGCCTATAGTTATTAGACAATTATGACAAACACCTAATTTTGCTTGAAGTTGAAGACGATAGGTTAAGAAAAAGATACTTAACTAATTCTTTTGGAAATTATGGACATACACAACATGTACAAACAAAACAAAACCCCTTTTTTCACACAAACCTAACGCTTTTGACTTTACTTGGATGCCTACATGTGCCTTTTCTGTTTATATGAAGAAATTCAAATTGTGAAGAGAAAGAGCATAGTGTGGTGGATAAGGTCATTAGATTTTGCCTAACTCTATATCTTGGTAGTTGCACAAAATGCATTTAATTTCACGCAATCAAGATAAGGGAAAACTATATGAACACGGTATCAAACGTCAAAGCAAGAGAAGATCAAATATCTCAGGGAGATGGAGGGAGATATGCTATTTGACGAATGAAGATGCTCTCCATTGTTCTCTTTCCCATATGCACCCACGCCTGTCCCTATACTGTCAAAGTCACCAAATAAAGTTTTGATTCCATAACAAGTAATTTTGAAATTCTTTGGAAAACCATTTTTAACTAAGCATATGTCTTTAATAGTTACAAGTAAATAATAATCTCCACTATCATTTTTTCATTGCCATGATTACTATATGTACTAACCCTGAAAAGAAAACCGTGTTTCCCCCTTTTTTTTCGGTTGGTTGGTATAGGTTCATGCATAATCTGCCATTAACCATACTTTAATGGCAGGTCTAAATCACAACCCTGTTGTAAGTTGCATAGTTGAGTCGTCGCTTGTCCAGGGGTTTGGACCTTCTTACTTACTTAGCACATGATGATTTGTCTCTCAAATATTGTTCCAAAACTCAAACTATCAAATTTAATCCCTTTCCGGAGAGTGAAAATATCAATATGCCTATGTAGAGAGGTATTGAGAAAGACAAGTGCATCTTTGGAGTCCTAAGAAAAGAGTCCTGGACTCTCCTTGCTTTTCATTTCCTTTCCACACACTCCAAAGTATAAGGTGGGGGGTCATCATCATCATCTTCTCCTGTTTTTGCCCATCTGATTGATAGGGGAAATCACCAATATTGGTTTTCAATTTATGGATAGACACCCACATTGAATGTTTACTGTTTCTTGTCTATTGTGAAAAGGAACAATGAATTGGCTCTTGATCAAAGCTTTACAATTTTATGATAATTATGATCCTTCATTCCGTAAGTTTTATACGGAAGTTTTTGGAACAATTCTCAACCATTTGCTTTTTAGTGGAGAAAGTTATGGTAAGATATATTTGTGTACTTGGGATCTTAAAAAACAAACCACCTTTCTGTGACCTTTTCTTATTTTCCTTCCATCAGAGAATGGCCTGAAAAAGACGTCTACGTTTGGTGGGGGACGGTGAGTTGGGGAAGTGCAATTATATTCACAAAGGCAAATGCATGGCCAGCATTTGGGTCAACATCGTCTCTTGGGCTCACGGAGTCAACAACCTTCAAAAGAAAGGCTCCAGAGCCCATTAATCGATAGCGATGGTGGAACTGGAATCTCCCAATCATTTCTCCTTTAGAATCAGAAGATTTTCCCCACTCCCCTCCTTTACTTCTTGCATCTCTATTGTGACGTGCAAGTGTAAGGACATGAAAAGAACAGTTTCTGCTGAATTAAGATTGGAATCTTGACATCTTTATCCTCCACCAATCTCAGCCCCTGGAAATGAAAGTGGTGTATGATCACCTTGCGTCAAAGTGGCCTTTCAGATAAAGTAATGCGTCAGAATTCAGGCTCAACTGGTCAAAAGAACCTTGAAAAGAAACCCTTCATTTTTGCTTCGTGGTGGAGCCCAGTTTGGTCAGGATCAATATTTGACCTTTCTCCAACCTTGTTGACGTGCCATGGACATGTTTAACTATATTCAAGCTTATTAAAAGTTGTACTCTATGCACTTAAACTAGCAGCAAAATCACTGTGATTCAGAAAATAGTTGGGGTCAAAAGGTCTTTTACATCCATCTGTAAACATTTAAAGAAGATGATTTACTGGTCGTCATCGCTAATCAGGCTTTCTAGCAAACACTTGGTCCATACTCTAAACTTCACCCATATTCACACAGTTTTCTAACATAATTAATTAATTAATTATATTGTAAATCATTAATAATAATATTTTAATTAATAATATTTTAATTAATTAATTACAATATTTTAATTAATGAATAATCATATTTTAATTTGTTATATTTTAATTAATGAATGAATTATATTTTAATTAATTATATTAATTACTTATATTTTATTTTAATTGATTGATTAATTAAAAGATAATTAATTACAATATAATTAATTATATTTTAATTAATTAATTAATTGTATTTAAAATATTTTTTTAAAAAGAATCATTATTAAGGAATAAGTTTCATTCCTCTATTAAATTAAGGGTATGGAAGATTCCTCAAAAGTGAGATATCAAACTATTGCTTCTATAATGATAATCAACAAACAACCACTCACTTTTCATTCCTTACCCATTTATTCCTTCCCAAACCTATCAACCAAACACTCTCTTAAAAGACTGATTACAACACATATACTTCCTATTTGAGTTGCCAATGCTACTCTTCCGCACTACAAACAATCTTTTAGATATCCCACCATTTTCAGTTACCGGATTCGTATATCAATAAACATGTAAGAAAAGTTAAACACAAACTTTAATGTCGACTATGCATTATTGATTCTTTCCATAAATTAGAAGATACTAATTTTGCATACAACATAATTTTTTTTAAAAATTAATTGATCGATCTTTATATTTTTCTTTAGAAATTTAAGACTATGTTTGGTTGAAGATTTTATAATAGAATGGAATGGAATATAATATTATTCCATCGTTTAGGAGGAGGTTTTATAATGGAATGAGATGGAAGGAGAATGTTTCATATTACATCTCATTCCATCTATATTACATTATAAACCCTTCATCCAAACAATATTTCACTACATTACATTATAAACCCTTTATCTAAACAATATTTCACTATATTACATTATGAATCCTTCCATCCCTCCCAAACAATAATTTTCTAATATTACATCTATTTACATTTCATTCCATTATAAACTATTCCATTCTATTAAAAACTTTACGTCCAACCAAACATATGCTAAATGATCATGTTATATAGAAGTTCAAATTCCTAAATACTCTCTAACAATTAGAATTAAATGTTGCATCCTAAAGTCATCATATGTATCCAATATTTATCATCTATCATTGATATAGGATTGGTTTAGTTGATTAACATTAACTCGTGCCACCAACATACAATGAGAGCTCATTGTCATATATTTCACTATGGCAAAAAGAACTTGAGCCAATAATAAATTTGTAACAGTTTAAAATACATTGCTTAAAACTTGTATAATGCAACAATTTTTAAAGTATTACCTTTAATAATATTAAAAGCAACGATAACGGTGATTTGTTGTCATATATTTTAAAAGACAACAAAATTTAAAAAAGATGCCTTAAAATTGTAGATATGCCATTGCCACAACAAAAACTGTTGCTATTTTAAGTAATTAATAAAGTATTTTTAAGCAATAAGTATAAAATTGATAATGAGTTTGGTCGATTAAGCAATAAATAAAGCTTGAACTTAAGCTCTACTGAATTTATTTTTTATAATTTTTAAAAATTAAAAATGATATTATTTTATTCAAAATGACATCATTTTATATATAAAAAATTTGGGTTTTAAGTCTGACAATTCAAGCTCAAGTGTGGCTTGAAGTCTAAATTTTTTTAAAGACAAGTTTGAACTAGACCTAAATTTTGGTTCCAGTCGCGCCAGGTCAAACTAGGCCAAACCAATCTAAACTAGACTAATTTTGTCATCTTTAAACAAATATTGCTATTTCAAACATTATATCCTATATAATATTTTAAGGACAAAAATAAAAGGAACTATATTTAACTTTTACATAATAATATAAAGATAATAGATAATTACGTATTAGAAGATTGTACATAATAAGTTGGACGTTGGATACCAAAATCATTTTCTCCCTTTTTGCCCTACTTTATTATTCAGGCATTACCAAGAACTCTTCATTATTGTGCCTTAAGTTTCTTCTCCATCAATCGTACAAGTGTGGTAGATTTAAACACAAAGTTGAACTTTGGGAAGCTCTATGCAAGTTCTAGATTTTGATTTTTCACTTTTTTTGATCGTATTTAAATGCAAAACTAGTTATTGCAATTTTTTTGTATCTCTATATGCATTTTTAGTTTTCTCATCCAATGGCAATAGTTTCTCATCAATTAGTTTTCTCATCCGATAGTGATGGTTTTCCCTATATTGGTTGGTATTAATTATTTGAAAAATTAGAAAAACTAAAAGGAGATTTTAGGTGGCATAAAATATAACCTTTTGGGTTAACATGGTGTGATTTTATTATATTTTTTATATCTTTCATGCAGAATAAAAGATAACTCTTTAGGTTCACATGGTGTGATTTTATAATATTTTCGATACCTTTTAGGCGACATAGTAGTAGCTAACAAAATTGAATTAGTTAAGGGAAGGCCTACAGGGTATCATTTAAAATGAACTATATCATCCAACAACCAAAGTTAGAGGGGTGGTTGTTTAATTTAAAGGTGTAGGAGTAGGAGACTATGAGAAAGGGCTCAAATGGTTAAGGGTGGTTCGATTCATTTTACAACCTTGCATTGCAGTGACAATGATGGCTACTTCTACGTACATCACATGTTGCAAACCAAACCTTTGGTCAAGGTCACTACTCACAGCAACATAATGAAATGTTTTTTTGTATTTCAACCCTTCTCGTAGGGTCCTAAATAGTTAACTTTGCCCATAATTTCTATAATCATTTGTTTAGTTCTCTATGTCACATAATTTAATTCCTAAGTGTTTAGGGCAAACTCTAGTGCACAAGGCTCCCTGATTTGCGAGGGTCGAGAGAGAGTTATCAATATTAGAATTGAGCTTGGGTCAACTATTGCCAAAATAATTAGAACTAGTCATTTAGATAGTTGGCTCTTACTACTTATAAACCCTTTAACATTTTCATATTTAGTCAATATGGGATACTTTAACACTCCCCCTCAAGTGCAACTGGGATTAGACATCCAGTTGTCACTTGAAATAAATACAGTGGTAACCGAATCGGGTCGCTGGGACTGGCCATCTAGATGGACAACCATCGGCTCTGATACCATATTAGAATTGGGCTTGGGTCAACTATTGCCAAAATGACTAAAACTAGTCATTTGGATAGTTGGCCCTTACCATTTATAAACCCTTTAATATTTTCATGTTTAGTCAATATGAGATACTCTAACAATTAATTGTACGCAGTCTTCCTTTTCTATTTTACAAAAAGATTATTTTCATGACTCAAATCCTTGACCTTCTGATCACAAAAGAGTATCCTTACCAATTACTCTAAGGCTTGCCCTCTGATTCCCAAGAGTTTCTTTTCCATAAAACAATATATACAACACTTTCTTTTTTTCCCCCAAATAAAGTTCAAACCTTGAAGTGATATAGTTACTTTGAACATTAATTAGAATTTCATTTTTTTGTGTGATACTAATGTATAACAGAAGCTTTCAGCTTTCATTAGTACTAGTAAATTACCTACAATTTAGGATCTACTTTGTCTCTCTTTCTCATAGTCCATAGAGGATGGTGGCACGTGCAGTTGAACACTAATTTATTGGTATTCCTTTTGTTTTCAGAGTCTTCCTACCCTATTTAGATATAGCACATTATTATACAGTGAAGAGAAGGGAACTGAACTAGTGATATGACACTTCTCTTCTATTTGTTAACTATCCTTTCTTCCAATTCTCAATGCTCCTGTAGCTTTGACTGCAATTCAATCCATTTGGAAATCAAGATATA
>JAOQMQ010000006.1:6353285-6365446 GCA_027563845.1 Erythroxylum subrotundum
CAGAATTTAGTACTTCTTCCATCTCTAATGTAGTGCTAGATAAGAGAATGCAAGATTGACCCACTACATAAGATTTGTTAAAAAGTGTAGGAATAAGTTCTTTTCTAAGAGATGGAACAAATGCTTCTTTGTTTGACATGAAATATAGGCACCATATCACCCAAAGGCTTTCCTTATCATGACATAGTCTCCATAACCTTTGAGCTAACAATACTTGGTTCATTCTACTAGCAAAGTTGATATCCAGCCCTCTATTTTCTTTGGGAAAACAAATGACACTCCACTTAACTTTACAAATCTTCTTACAACGGGTGTTTAGCCCACGCCATATGAAGTCTCTAATGCTTCTATCAATCTTTTTCAATACTCCTTTAGGAATAGCTAAGTGAGACAACCAGTAGATGAGTAGAATATTGATAATTGAAATAATTAATTGAAGTCGACCTCCATAAGACAAGAACTTATTGGTCCAAGTAGAAATTCTCTTTTGAACTTTATCAAAGAGAGGTTTACATTCATATTCCTTCAACTTCCTAGTGGATAGGAATTCCCAAGTAAGTGAATTGTAACTGGTGAATAGATAATCCTGCTTCAGTAATCACCCTGGAGGAATAATCAGGGCTTAACTTAGACAAATAAGCAGAGCTTTCTGTTATGGATAGAAATTTCAAAGGACTTGTTTACAAGCAACGTGGAACATAGATGAACAGCGAGAATGTGATGCGACATTATTGAGTTCCAGCCGTAGTGATTTTCGTTGATTAAGTTGTATTGTTTTCATATTCTTAATTGATATCCTAATAGTTGGCTTTTAAGTCTTGCATGTAGTGGATTCCTGTTTTATAGGAAGTAGTTGATGTCCACCTTTTCTTCTATTGAAGAAAGACTGACACCAACAGACAGATCCGCTCTTTCAGTTATGGAAATGCAATGCAAATGATGAAAATAAAAGAACTTTTTTATGTTACGTGAAATTGATGATAAAGTAGCTTTCAAGAAGTTAAAAGCTGTTACAAGTAATATATTTGGTGCCATTAATATCGGCGTACAATGTTACATAATACATGTAATATAATTTCTTCCAAAGGCGTATAGAACTTGAAATGCATGTAGAAATACATGATAAGAGGCATTACCATAGAATTTTTTTAGGAAATGGAATTTTTGTTATTAAAAATATTATAATAAAGTAAAGTATTATAATATTTTACTTTAACATTCATTACATATTAAAGTTCTCTTAATAGATCTTCTAAAATGCTATTTTAACTCAAATATATTTTATATGCATAATAAAAAATGTATTCTTATTATTTTATTGAAGTGTGTAATATATAATTTTATTTTCATTGAAATGTGTTATATATATATATATATATATGTTTTTTATGCAATTTAATTAGTATTTAATATAATATAGTTGTACGAGCAGAAGTGTAATATATTTAATAACTTGCTTATAAAGTTATAATTGATGATTTATATATATATATATATTACCTTTTCTATGTGCAACAAATTTGGTCATAGACCAAAGAATTAGAAAGTTGGTTGATCACAATCGAGGCCCAACCCAAAGAAAACGAAAAGGCAAGCCCAGGAGAGTCTCCGCCCAAGAAAACATTCTGAACGAACGGAGGAGATCTCGCTAGCCGACGTCACTGCTCGTTCGGATCTCCATATTCTAGACTCTCTCTCAATTTCGTCCGGTCAAACCATCTTCCATGGCGAGCGGTGGTGGTTCTTTCTACAGCGACGGTGGCCCTTACAGATCAAGGTATTACGTCCGGTTTTTCTCTCTTTTATGTTTCCTTCGCTTCCTTGTTTAATTTTCAAATTTTGGTTCCCAGAGAAGGTCTAAATACTCGGCCGGCGGCGAGCTCCAATGAAATTCAATTACGGATTGATCCCATGCACGCTGACTTGGATGATGAAATTAGTGGCCTTCGTAGCCAAGTTAAGCGATTGAGGAATGTAAGTCTCTCTCGCTCTCTCTCCTCTATTATCGAGAACTCTGGATATTAATTGGTGGATTATTTGGCTTTGTTTACGAGTGTCTTTTTAGTGATCGTCTTTCATTTTTATACCTAGCACATAGGATCAGTCGGTGGTAATTGGCAGATTAGTTTCCTATGCTATGTCTCTTAATGGTTCTCGTTTGGTGTGTTTGAATTATGGTGATAGAGTACTATTTTCAATTGCAAGTGTAAGGTAATTGGACTACAATGAAGCTTTGAAACCGGAAGTTTAGTAGCTTTATAGCGTCATATCAACCTATATGAAAACACGTTATTCCCCAGCTATGAAGACTATGGAATATCTTACTTGGCTAAGCATGAATAGTTTCTCATTGCTCGTCTTACATTATACCATCCGATTTATCTCCTTATAATCTATGGCAACAGTGTCAACAAAATTGTTTTCAACTCCTTTTTGTTATTATTTGGATTTAATTGAATGTATATAGGTCCATTTTCCTGCTTTGGTGAGAGAGAGAGACAGAGAGAGAGAGAAGATTAGGAGCATACTTTTGTATGTGAAGAAAGTTATCTGGAAACCCGTAGGATGGGACTGAATGCAATCGATAAAAATTTCTGTGGGATAGTCAAGAGATTTTGTAGTGATGATTGCATGTTCTGTAACCTCAGTTTGAATTTATCATAATGTGAAATCAGACTACTGCGTCAAAGTATGTTTTGCTTTAACTTTGTCATGACTTGTGTGAATCTTTAGGTGTTTTCGCTTCCACACTTAAGTGGTACGCACGTATTTATAGTTCCTCGTATATTTGGTTTAAATAATGTTAAGTAAAATTTGCAGGTCTCTCAGGATATATATGCAGAAGCAAAATTTCAGAAGGATTTCTTAGATCAGCTGGTACTACAAATTTCGATTTTCTTTTTTACTGCTTTATAGTAATTTATGCACACCTTCTTTACTAAAATTAACCTTTTTTCTATTCTGTTATATTTTGTTTTCTACTGTGATTTGTACATCAATGAATAATTGATGGTCGGAAAAATGTGAAGTTTAATATTTATTTCAGTCTTCAAGTGGTTTCTTCTAAAAAATAAATGCTAAGAAGGAGCTGACAATACCCTTGACCTTACTCTTTTTTATGTAGATTATATGAAATAAAGACACCAAATCATTGTTTCGCAATCCACTATGTATGGAAAATATACAAGAAATACTTTCTATTTTATATACTTACTGGATGCTTGGGATAAAATAAATTTGAGAAGGAAATACTAGGTCTCTGGCTTTAGTTTGTTATTTCTTTCAGTTGCGGGAGGTTGCATTTGATAATCAGGAAAGGCATTTATTTCCCTTTTTAACTCCTTGATTTGCTACTTTGCTTTGTTCCACACTTACATGATCTCTCTCTCGTTAGTTTTCTATTATTCTCTTCAGATGTTGGCATGAAGAAATAAGCTATATATGGTCAAGACACAGTATACTGGTTCTCAATTGAACATCATTTGAAAGTTCTCAATTTGTTGAACATCATTTGAAAGGAATTAATGTGCTATTGAGCAACATAGTGTTACTAACTTCTGCTATAGTCATAGAAATGGGAAATAATATGGAGTCGTGATTTTTTCCTTTGCAATATGTGGGATATTATTGATAAAAATTGTGGTCTAATGCAAAAGGTTGCAATTGCCTACTAAGAGGTCTTGATTTTGTGGTGTAACAGCAAATGACAATGATTAAAGCTCAAGCAGGAGTGAAGAATAACATAAGGAAGTTGAATCAGAGCATCATAAAGAGCGGTGCTAATCATGTTGTCCATGTAGTTGTTTTCGCGTTGTTTTGTTTCTTTGTGGTGTATATGTGGTCCAAAATATCAAGAAGATGAGGCATATTTAGGAGCAAAAGGTCAAGAAATCATGGGCTTTCCTTAGACGAACAAGCATTATGGTGTGGCTTCCAGTCAAGAGTATCCAGATGACATCCGAGGTCCAATGCTATTTTTTTTATTAAAAAAATCCAAACAGTATTGAACACTTTTATCTTGTATGGGAAAGAAAAGTGTGATTTTTTTTTTTTTCTGTAGTTATTTTCTTATGTATAAAATGAAATATTTCTAGCATGCTTGTTATATGTATTGATATTATCAATGCTCCCTAAGGCTTAGGCAAGACATATATTAACGGTGGAATAGTAAGACAATTACTTAGATATCTTTCAAAGACTTAAAAAGCCAAGGTGACATCAATTCAAGAAGCAAATGACTTAACTATGCTAATAGAAAATTTCATTAGATCTCTTTTCATTTATCAAATGAGAATTAAAGACACACAATTAGAAGAAATAGCTCATAAAAGGAATAACTTAGCATTTAAAGCTCAACGAAGAAATCAAGTGAAGAAGAAGAGACATCAAGTGAAAGCGATAAGGAAGATATCACTTAGATACAAAATTTAAGAAGTTTTTGAACACAAGCTTTTATAAAAGAAAAGATTTCAACAAAAGTAAGATAGATACAAACGCAAATCAAATAACATTATTAGTTTTAGATATAAAAAAAGTCAACCACATGAAATCTTAATGCCCTATCCTTAAAGACAACGACAAATACGAAAGAAATGATAAAAAGGAGAAGAAAAAAAAGGTACTTCAAGTCATAACTTGGGATGACACGAGTAACTTCAAAAGTGAGCATTTGTCTTATTGTAATTGTCTCCCAACAAAGTAGCAAATCTTCTTGTTGTGTATTAGTGAAGCAACGAAGCATAAAATGAGGTGATTTTGAACCTTAAAATCATAAACTATATTGTAAATGGTTCATTAATTGATTGGAATATAATTATAGGAACACAATTTCATTTATGCAAGTGAGGTTTTTGGTAGAGAATGACACTAATTTCAACCTTAATCAATAGTACAAAGGAGGAGAAGAGGGAGCAATCAGCCAACAAAGTTAACGGTGATGAATTGGTGATGGTTGGATGTTCGAGTCTAGGTGGGCTTTGGGTTGGACTTCGAGCCATAGGTTGCTCGAGCTTGTCAACTCATTGCCATCCTTAATCATAGGGTTTAATATTTAAAGATCAACTATTTGACCATAAAGGAGCTTATAAATAAAAGTGACATTATAGTGGAGCCTATTTTGACTGAGCAAATGTTGGTTGATCCTCTGACTAAAAGACTTTGCATTACCATTTTTTATAGACATGTCTACAGTACAAATGTTTTGAAGTCATTTGACACTATATAGAGATGGCTGTATATTTGCTCTACATATGGATTTGTTTTCATGTATTACGACTGCATTGTTTATATATATTGAAAATCATCATTTGGTTCTTAGTTATACATGTTATTTTGCACTATAATACAAGGGAAAATTTTAAAGTTTGTGTCAAATTTAAACATATTAATGCTTATCAGGCATATATATAATTTCACTGTGATTTTATTTCTTTTAAGACATTAAGGTATCTCAAGATATTGAGATATTATGAGATACACGGGATACAAGTTTTAATCCTAGAAAGATTTTCTCAAATGCATTTAGCATAAAATTTAGAGAAATTGAGATTAATAAACAAAAGAGAAACATTATAAATTATTCAGGTATAATTTTTTTTGTCAAATTTCATTTCCTCATTCGTAGTAATATGGTCATTAAACGAGTGATTGTAATAGATCTGTGTAAAGCCTTATGGGATTGAATAATAGATTTCGATTATCTTTGAATCAAATGTTTTATAAAGGTCGACCAATAAAACATTTTTTATTCTCTTAGCCTTTTTTTATTTTTCTTTATTACAACTATAGTGATTAATATTTCTCAAATAAGGAGAGTATTGATAATTTATTTCTACTGGACATTTATTAAGTACTAGTTTTCAAGTTTTAGATTAAGAAAATTAAATTTTAAATTGGTTTAAAGATAATATGACAGAATAAATGATCTAATTAAGTTTAAATCTAGTAAATGAAATGATATCTTATCAATCTGGGTTTGGTTGGGTTGGGTTCTTAATGAACTTATTATAGCAGGATCTAATAAGCTTATTATAAATAACTATTAGGTCTCTTGGACCAACTAAAGTAATAGGGATGAACAGTTTTTTCTAACACAATAACATATTCGTACATTAAGGAAGGATTTCAAATAACTTTTGTTAAGAACGATCAAGAGTTTCAATAACTTGTTCAACGATTGCCGAATTTGGTAAAAGTCTTCAACAACTTAAATAGAAACTGATAACAAAACAAATATATTTCCATACTATCTCAATTTATATAAGTTCATAGATGATTTTGAACTAATCAATAAAGTCACAGACGGAGCTACGTGGGGGTTCATAGTACACTAGGCTCTCCAAAGACGAAATTATTTGGAGCCCATTAGTATACTGAGCTTCCTAAAATTTTAAAAAATTAAATATTTAGACCATTTTATCTTAAACTTTTAGCTCCGTCACTGAATAAAGTTCATCTTATATTTAAAAGGCTGTTGCATCCTTTGAACTTCTCCCCCATCGATAAAGTCAGCTTTCTCAATCATTTGTTCCAAAAAAAAAGCTTCAAGTTTTACATCTTAATAGATCAAAAATTATAAGCTTGTGTCTCATCAGAATAACCTTCTCAATGCAGTAAGGCACCCAAAACTTTCTATTTTCAACTTCTCTAAAGTTGGCTTTCATAAATGTTCTAGCCAAGGCCCCATCTTCAGCCTGATCTCTCCCCAGTCACTGTTGGTCTTAGCCTGGCACTGCTTCTTTACAGACCAAGCAACAAAAGAAGCCACGCCAAATAATCCATTCACGGATTTGTGTACTCATGGTACTACGTGTCCCAAAAAAAGATCAAGCTCTCCATAAGCGTGGCAGAGTCTGAAAGACATTCAGGCCATGCCAAGGGACATGAATTCGTCACGTCATCAAAACGGTCACGCCAGCTGAGATAAAGTAAGACGTCCCTTTGATGCTTCTGATGGGAAATAGAGGCATTCAGCTTCGTTTTCATCGTACGTAGGTGTACTCGTCAAGCTCATAGCCAGGTGCTCCCTTCAATGGCAGTTTAGGCGAGAGGGAGAAGAGTCACTGATTCTTGAAGGTTTGAAGCCTTGAGGCTCTTTTCACATCCATAGATCTCACGTCTTTATTCAAAATGCAAGTTGCAGAAAGCTATCCTTATCTTGAGATTGCAGTAGTAAAGAAAACCACCAAGAAAATTACGTTATGGTCCCAATGTTGACGCCACCACTGATTCTCCGGGAGGAAAACCACAACAGAAGAACATCGGTTCTGCAGTATCTATTAATCAATTCTGTACATCAATATTCTCACTTTGTTGGGTCAGAAATGTTATTACATTCGGTGAGAAGAAAGAACCAAACACATTAAGTTACTCTACTTGGAAAGGAAATGACACCATATTTACCAGACGTGGTGAATATCTCTTGCCCACTTCCAATTGCACCGAGGCCTTGTTAATTTTAAATCCCCAGCTCTAAAAAACTAGCGGAGATAATGATGTTTGATAGTGACATCAGGACATTAGCAGGATCAACATGCTCTACAGAGATTAGAAGTCGTCAGATTTGATGAATGTTGTTGCTCTATTGGGCCTGTGGGCCCGCAAAGTCTGCTCCTCTTGGGCTCTGAAATCTTCACATGTGAAATTGCCACTGCAAGGGCATCAACTAAACCGCATTCATCCTGCTCTTCATACTCGCAGCTTAAACTATAGGAAAAAGATTCTGGCCGTAAGTGTCCACCAAGAAAGAGACCTGCTATCTTGTTTCCATGCGATTCCCCTATAGGTGCAATAGCACATAAGGAAGGCGTTGCGCCAAGATGGTCCTTAGATTTTGATTTCATGGATGTCTTTAATGTCTGCTCTGTGTAGAACAGAATCCATGGATGCCCTATAAGGACACCCAACAAAATTATTAGATTGCCGGAGAAAGAAGAAACTAAATGTCAAAGGAGTTGAGCAGTCCAACAATTGGATTCACAACACAGAATCTCAGGAAAGCAACGAAAAATAAGAAAAAGCTGCAAAAGTCAGCACCACGTAGTGGAAAAGATTCAATTATCAACTATTAATACGCAAAAATGACAATGTGAACAAAGGGTGAGAAATATTTTTGCTCGAACAATCAATAAAGTGTTAGCACATTCAATATATTAATCAAACATGTACACACAAGAACAAGGGCTCTCAACCTTGTGAAACTGAAAAGCACACTATTCAGTCAAAATCTAAAGTTTGCAAGTATTAGGAATTTAGGAGCTTACTTAGTACTTCATCTGCAGTTATCCTTGCTGAAACATCCCTTGTCAACATTCTTGACATTAGATCCCTAGCAGGCTTTGAGATTGGTTCCCATATTCCTTTGTTAAAGTCAAGTTTTACGTTCTTGATTGCCTCGAAAACAGCCTCCACTGAGACTCCTTGGAATGGAAGAACACCAACCAAAAGATTATGTAAGAGGACACCAACACTCCAAATATCGACCTTCTCAGAATAATTTCCAGCCAAAACTTCTGGGGCAACATATGCAGGACTCCCAGCTAAATCAGACAGGTTCTGACCTGCAATATAAAGTGAATGCAGCTTTAAACAGATAGGAGAATCTTGAGGGGCAAATAGGTACTCATAATTAACAAGGAACAAGTTCCAGAAAGTTTTTCTTGTACCTGCAAGATCTTTTTGATATAATTAATGATGCACCTCATTTAAAAGAGGAAATTAGATGTCAGAATTTAAGAGATGATTGAAACCAGAGAGATAATAAACTGTGGAGAGAACTTTTCAGGCTATACAGACGGACATGACTCCCAAGAAAAAAGATGATAATGTTAAACCAGGCAAGAACAAACTTAACAATGCTTAATTCATCTGATCTTCCCAGTTTGATTCCCCCATAAGCACTGAGTCATAAGTGGTAAAATATTGAGGTTGCATCAAATCAACAAAGAGGAAAGTCCATCTGATAAACCAGAAAATGGACTTGAATCTTCCACAGTAACTATTACTCTGAGAAAATGTGGACTATAACTAGCACTTCTGCATTTTTTCATTTTTTTTACTCCATGTACCCTGCACTAAGGTTCAATTACAGAGCACTCCTATACATAAAGTCAAGATAACAATGAAGTCTAGGTCGCCAAACAAAAAAGGGAAACCTTAAACAAACAACAAGAGTAGAGACGCTTCCTTAGAAGGAAAAATCCTCCAATTTTCCAAATGCATTGTACTTTTTATCTGCCAACAAAATCATATATAGGGAAACACCAATAATTTTATTATGGAATTGGCTGCCACATGTTTATTGACGTAATAGGTTCAGCCACCTTCCTGGATGAGAACAACAAATAAATCAATGAAAAGAATGTCTCACTTACCATTTGAAATTCTCATGGCCAGCCCAAAGTCTGCAAGCTTTATCGTCCCTGAACTTGTTAAAAGTATATTCTCTGGCTTTAGATCTCTATGTACAACCCCCATATCATGACAGTACTTAATTACTAACATCACATCCTTAAATATATTAGCAGCTCGTTGCTCTGAGTACTGTCCCTCCTCAGCCATCTTATCAATCAAGCGTCCTCCCGAGCACAGCTCCATCACAAGATGAAAACATTCTGTTTCCTCATATACAGCGTGCAACGTCACAACCCCAGGATGACCAGATAAGTGCTGCGTTACCTCCACCTCCCTATGCACTATCTCCTCAGCCTTGCGCAAAGTCTTACATGCAAACTCCACTCCAGTTGCCTTGGATTTGCACAACCAAACAGACCCAAATTTACCACGTCCAATTGTGCCTCCCATGACATATTCATCTTCGATCTTCTTATTTCTGTCTGCCTGAATAGCCACATCTATACATCCTATCTTTCTCTTGAGGCCTCTTCCAGGAGACACAAATGATGATGAAGCAACACAATGTGGGGCAGTGGCAATGCCTGCAAACCTACTTTTGCAAGAACTGACCGGCTCATTGCCAGCATCTTCTTTATACTTTTTATTTAGCCTAATGTAACCTTCAACTGAAAAATGAGAGATAAAATTGGCTGATTTAGCATGTTGGTTTGACTTTGATTCTTCTTGAAGATTCTCACACACATCAGTATCACTTCCTTTCCTCTTCTTCCTCATCAAATCAAAATAGGCAAATCTACAAATCATATAAATAAGGAAACCACAAGGGTATCATTCTACCCCCATCATAAAGCTCCTCTGAGTTATGGTCAGATTAAACGTGGATTGACACTCCAAAAACCACAAACATAAATCAGATAAATTTCCTACCCAACCTTTAGTTAAACAAAAGCAAAATGTAACTAATCTTGTCAACACTATCTTCTAACTCTCTCCAGTCCCATACAGACCTAGAACTAAACCAAATCCCCTGTTTCTTCTCCCAGAATAACGAAAGGGAACCGGAAACAAAGACCCACATAAACGACTTACCATCGAACCAACCATCGGTTACCCGCCAAGAAATGGGATGATGCGAAACAAATGGCAAAAATACAACCGGAAATGAACAAAGAACGAACCTTTATAAGCTAATTCACGGACACAGAAACCTAGACTCCAAATACGCATATTAGACGACTGATTTTGGCCAGATAAAGCAGGAGATAACGGATTTGACGACTCTTTGAGAAGATCTAATGGAAATCGATCACACAAAAGAAGAAAAAACGAAAAGGGAGGAGGGAGACAGGTGAGCCTTTGGAGTTTAGTAAGCAAAAATAATCTCCCAAGAAACGACACATGAAAGCCAACGTGCGATTTGGGATCTGGACCGTCCAGTATTTTCGTCGCTGGGAGAATCTATGTGGGGAATTCGACAAGTCAACGATAGCTTGAACTTACAGAAGATTTGAGTATGTGAGACACGGACCTGTAATCACTTCACGTGATGCATGGCTCAGTTATCTTTAGGGGCGTCAGAAGGCTCGTGTAGCAGTGGGAATGACAAGTGAGGGCCAGTTATTGCGTTGTTGCTCGAGTTTAGCTTCACTTTAGTACGTACGGATTGTCGCGAGAGAGTAGAATTTTAGGTTTTTAATGCATATTTTCCTCTTCGTTTTTTTTTTAAAAATATTTCTTCGATTAAGTTATGGTGTTAGGTCTTGGTCATTATATTTGTGGTCCACAGTTTTAAGATCTGAAATTTCAGCTTGTCATTTGATGTCCTTTACGAGTTCTCTTATTCAATAAATTGAATTTGTTCAAGAGATGGTGATCCGAGTGTTACCGGGAGGTTCTCAAAACTAATGCTTTTGAGGAGTGATTTAGGTTTTGAATTTGACATTGTGGGATATCTTAAGAAATTGAAGTATGTGAGATCTTTTAGTTGGATTCCTTCAATATTCGTTGTTTAGTCTACATCATTGCAACGTTATTATATTTTTTAATAAAAATTAAATTGTCCTTAAAGAATATATGTATATTCTAAATTTCAATATCTAAAATAATGATCAAAATAAAGGAAAAACTCCATGTTTAAACTAATTAAATTATTTTAATATGATATTAAATTAATTATAATAAAATTCAATAAGAGTAGGTAACTAAAAATAGCATCAATATGAAGCTTACATCTTAAATTACACACGTTCGATTTAAAGTATGAATACTTTTTTTTTAAAATGAGAGAATAGCTATTATCTCGAGGAATAATAATCCAAGATACAGTCAGGTACATCAATCCACACCTGAAAGCAACTATGGAGAACAGATGTCTGAGCAAGAGAGTGGGCTCCCCTATTCCCCGAACGCCTAATCCAAGTTACAGAGATATTGTCCCTAGTGCATAAGATATCCTTACAGTCTGAAATGATAAGACCAAAATAGGAAAAATCTAAAGACCTGGAGTTCAACGCACGGACAAGGAGTTGGCTGTTAGTAAAAATAGAACCTGCTTGTAGCATGCCATCACGAGCAAATACCAAGCACTGCCGAAGAGTAAGCGCCTCCGCCAGCGCAGGACCTCCATTGCCTTCCTCGTAGCCAGAAAGTGCTAATGAAAAGGAGCATTCTCCGTCTTCAAATAGAATGTCAAACCCAAGAAGGTCAGCATCTGCAAAGATCGAGCTATCAATGAAAGCCAACCAACCAGAGGACGACGTCATTACAGCTGCTGACTGAAAACACAACGGTAGCCCGGGAGCAACAGT
>JAOQMQ010000006.1:6399349-6421290 GCA_027563845.1 Erythroxylum subrotundum
ATCTCAACCAAACAAGTTTTTGTTTTTAGTTTTTATATTACAAATCTCAACCAAACAGGTTTTCGTTTTTTTAAGAACAAAAACAGAAACTAAA
Organism: Erythroxylum subrotundum; assembly: GCA_027563845.1. Taxonomy (NCBI): domain Eukaryota; kingdom Viridiplantae; phylum Streptophyta; class Magnoliopsida; order Malpighiales; family Erythroxylaceae; genus Erythroxylum; species Erythroxylum subrotundum. The sequence continues at coordinate 6,399,444 of JAOQMQ010000006.1, forward strand.
AACAGGAAACAGAAACCAAAAACAACAACAGAAAAACAAAAGTGAAACCAAACGCCCCTAACGAAAGTCCAACCTTTAACTTTCTAAGTTCTGTTAACACATTTGCCACCAAGCATGATCACAATAATGGACACCGAAGTTGCTACAAAGAAGGCCAAAGCCATGCCCAAGCATAAGAAGAATTGCTACAGGAGAACTGACTCTTCAGACGCAAACCAATGGACGTGCCTTCCGGAGAGTTTATATATATTATATATACCCAAGAGTAGTTGGAGACTTTTTAAACCGAGTCGTTAAGGGACACACAAGGTTTTATATGGTGAAAGCAGTGAAATGTAATTCCTCAGCATTCAACAAATTCCTTAAAGTTCCCATAGGCAGGAACCATGCTGGCTATGAGAAAAAGTATACCTTTAGCTATTGGTGGGAACATATCTGCTAATTTGGCTAGTAGGGGGTTGAATGGCACAGGCAGATCATGGTTCATGGACGTATACTTGACTGCTATTGAGACAATCCCATACTTTGATGCTTGGTTTGTCTAAAACCTAGAATTAAAGTCCTAAGGTATAAATTCTGTCATCATTTCCTTGCCCAGGAAGCGCAGTTATAAATCCATTTAATCTTGGTAGATCTCCATTTCAAGTGAAAAATCACAACAGCTGAACAGCACCATTTTAGTCCTCAGGTTTGAACTTCACTTGTTTTCCTTTGGCTCCAGAATTTGCAGATTCCTCAAATTGCAACCTTAGATGTTATTCTCGTCGGTATCTGGTCCACAAACAGGGATACTAGATAAGTTATAGAATTGCTTATTATCCTCTTCAACAATCCATATAATGGAAGATGTCTACACTGCTGATTAGCTGGAGCAGGAGCTTCTAACAAGTGCCAAAGCCTCGTCATCCATCTCAGTATTATCCTTCTCCATCATTTTGACGATGTCCAAAGCAGATATACCAGCCCGGATGTGCATTCTAAGAATTACTTTATACAGTGGTAAAGTTGCAATACCATGATGATGAAGAACCTTAATATAGCAATTGGCATCCTCAAGTTTCTGATGATTCTCAAGATTCTCTGCGATGGCCAGTAACATACCATGTGATGGCCTCCAATTACAATGTTGGAACCTTACAAAAGCATTTCTCATTGAACTGATGACTTTATCCATCCGTTGGGTTTTAACCCAACCCTCCATGAGAATCTCCCATGTCTTATAATTTGGGCACCCACCTTTTTCCAATGTGGAGAGGTGAAATAACTCAGCTTTTTCTATCATCCCATTCCTCATGTATGCGCCTAGAAGAACATTAGAGACTCTAATATCATACTTCCTACAGTTGGACTCCCATTCCATGAACACCCTCTCGGCCTCTACAAGGCCATCTGCCTTTATCAAGCACGTCAACAACCTTAAATAATTAGCACAAGTCATTTTCCTACTAACTCCTTTACAAGCATCCCAAAGCCTTAGAACTCCCTCTTTGTTCTTCAACGAGGAATATTGTGTCATGATGAAGAAATAGCCAAGGTGATTACAGGTAGAAAGCTTTTTCTCTGCACATCTAAGTGCTGAAAAGGCTTTCTCAAAAGCACCTGCCCTTATATACATATTGGCCAAAGTAGATAGGGTACTCCAACCCACTTGAACATTTTCATCATCCATCATTTCTCGGTAAACCACCTCTGCTTCAGCAATCCCAGATAGCTCCTCACAAGCTCTCAACCAAAGATTATAAGAAAGAACGTTTCTTGGTATATGATTCTGCTTCATTTGCAGAATAACAGCAGGCACTTTCCTGTACTCAGATGTAGCCATATAAAGCTTCATCATCTCGTTAAACAAATGAGGGCTGACAATCAGCCCCAACTCATTCAGATTCCTCATGAAATCTTCAGCTTTCCCAGTGTCTCTTTCTTTCACATAACCACGAAGCAGAGGGAAAGCAGCAGCCTTCCGCGAAGCAGAATCAGGTAAAACCCTGAAATACTCTTCAGCCTCTCCTACATTGCACGTCTTGACCATCAATTCCACTCTCATGGCATGATCCACCGGTGAATAGCAGAAACTTCTATGACCGTCCATCCATTTCAAGACCTCAAGAGCGTCGTTGAAGCGACTGAACTTGAGGAGCTGTTTAGTGATGTTCCTGAGCTCGTAGATTGTGAGCTTGCAGCCACTAGCCACCCATCTCTGGATTAACATAGATGGGTTTATCTCATGTTTTAATCTCAATATTTCACCCTCAAAGCTCAACCCTTTCCTGTTCATAGCCACTGTACATATCAGTCTCCGTGCAATTCCGGCTTCCACGGAGCTGGTTACGAAATTAAGTAACAACGTTAGTAGTCAAACAAAAGATTAACAAAGGAAAATAATTACGAAGGCTCACCGTCGGACGCCGTGTACTAGCGATTGTATCGCCATGACAGAGCAACGGCCACCGTCTCGCTTCCGTGTACGCCCTAATTCTTAATGAAAAAGAGCGGGACATGGAAAAAATATTAACTTCCAGGCTAAACGACGCCGTAATAGCTCCGTAAACGTTTAATTAATTAATTTAAGTAATTATTAGTGGTAGAAAATTCTATTCTTGCCAAGTACGAGAGACTGACGATACCTTCCTTTCACTTCCTTTTCTCCTGTTCTGGATTGCTAAGAACCGTAACTCTTCATAGCTTTTTAATTCAGACTCTAAAATGAGGAGATGTGGCTGGGTAGTGGAAAAAGTAAGTCAACAACAAGCAGAATGCTTCGATTCAATTGGTGTTATGCTGTTTTGACTTCTTCCTGTTCTCTACAGTGCCGGCGGCATTTGCTGGTGGAATCAGTTGTCGATCGAGGAGCTTCGGCTCGGGAATTTGCTACATGGCGGCAAGATGTTTTGCGTGACCGATGTGAGCTATATGCATGCTGCAAATTTTGTCTGACGTTAAAATAAACTTGCACTTTATCTTATCACATGATGTTGTTTTCCTCTTGTATTTGGTAAGTTCCGAACAGTTGCAGTTTTGCGAGCGGTAAGTGGAGTGATTGTGGAAGAATTCAAATGTGGCTGATGAAAGATAGACAAATTCATGCCTCAGGTATTGCAAAGGTTGAATATTTACTTGATTTTTATTTCCGTCTCTTTTTCTGGGACTTTGAATTAAAAAATTTTCTTGAAATTTTTGCCATAGGAACTTGTGAGGCAAAACAACCAACCTATTATGAAATTCTTGGTGTTCCTGAAAATGCCAGTCGAGATGAGATTAAAAAGGCGTTTCGTTCGGTGAGATTTACTTTTCCGACATTGCTAGATTGGATATTTTCGTTCTTTCCGTGTGTCTGTTATCTTGGGAGGTATGAGAATGAGGGCAGAATGGGAGTGAAAGATGAGATGGACAAGTCCATAAGTGTCAAAGTAGAGTTAGTGATTAAGTCTGCTTTCTAAAAATTATGATCCATCTTAATGTAAACATCACGTAATTAAGAAAAGGAAATAAATGTCTGGAAGAAAAAGGCAGTAAGCGGTACTTATTGTCTTTTGCATGTTCTGTAACTGGGAGATTGAAAGTGGCGTCACACTAAGTGTACATTGTTTATCTATCAAATCCTTTGGAGAATCTTTCTGTTCTACTCTTCTGCAGATAGTTTATACATTTGTGCAGCATTCTTATGTTTAGTGTTTTGGATCATTACATGCAGCTTGCAAAGAAGTACCATCCAGATGCAAATAAGAATAATCCCTCTGCAAAGAGGAAATTTCAAGAGATTAGAGAAGCCTATGATGTCCGTACTACTCACATATTGAATTCACATTTTATTGGTTTTCTTATGCTCTTCATTCCGTTTTACTGCTCCATCAAGACTCCAAAATTATAGATTTTCTGGTACTTCAGAATGCAAATTATATGTTTGTGTGTGTGTGTGTGTGCGCGTGCGTGTGGAAAACTAAAATCTGGATTAATTGTTCATATCATCTATCTCAATGATATTCATTACTTTTATGGTAATGTCAGACACTGCAAGATTCTGAGAAGAGAGCACAATATGACAATGTAAGAATCACCATTTCAATGACTTTATCAATCATTCCATGTTTTTGGTTTAGTAATTTGTAGGAATTTGCTCCGTTTTCCCTGTTGTTGGGTTTTAAACTAACTGAATTCTTGGTACTCATATTAATGAAGAAGCGGTCTGGAGGTTCAGCTAATGTAGAATATGGAGCTGATACTGCAGAGGAGTTTGGATACGGGGCTGATAGAGCATCAGAGTTTAGATATGGTGCTGGTAATGCAGGGGGTTTTAGATATTCTCACAACAGTAATTTCTCTGATTCATTCCAAAAGATATTCTCCCAGGTACTTCTTGATACAGCTCTTTTGTGCTTCATGTTGATGAGATAAGCTTAGCATGGGATTTTTTGTAAATTACAGTTCATTTGGTTGCATACAGATATTTGAAGATGAAATAAATCAGTTTGCATCTGATATTCAGGTCAACCTTTTCCCTTTAATTTTTCTTTGTTTCATACTCATGCTTCCAAACTTCAAAGCTTGTTTAAATTATTTTGAAATCTTTATAGGTGGAGGTGTCGCTGTCTTTTTCTGAAGCTGCAAGGGTTTGCACCAAAAACATATCTTTTGAGGCATATGTACCATGTGATTCTTGTGGTGAGTAAAATTATTACTTTCTGGGCACATAAACCTTTATGAAATCCTTAAATTCCTCTAATATGTTTGTGCATTTTTTTAGTCCTGAGGGTTCAAATGAGAGATGATTTGTTTTTGTAGTTCACTTATCATCCATTCTGCAGATGGTCGTGGCTATCCAATTGATGCAAAAGCAAGAGTTTGTGCTACATGTAGAGGCTTGGGGAAAGTAAGTATTCTGAATGTGTATGGCCATATTAATGATGGGGTGAATCACCATTAAAGAATTATTTTATGCTCAGTTCCTCTTTATCTGGGACTCCGCAATTTTACTCCACAATTTTATGTTTGTTCCTTTTCTGATATTTCAAGTTTTGAGCTAGGTTACAATTCCTCCATTTACAGCAACATGCAGCACCTGTAAAGGATCAGGCCAGGTTATCAAGGTCCGACACACGATGAAAGTTTTATCTGGTTTTTATTTATTCTCATAAACTGTTTGTGATGAGTCAATGTTGGGGATAGGAACACTGCATGTTGTGCAAGGGATCAGGTGTGGTTGAAGGCATCAAAGAAATCAAAGTTACAATACCAGCAGGTTGGATTGTTCTTTTTCTGATGGAACCTTGTTAAATGGGTATACCAAAAATTCCCTAGTTGATAAGTTACCTATCGTAGAAGAGAAATCGTTGGATATGAAGTCAAAGAATGACGATGAGAACTATTTTTGTTAATATCATTTTGACTAAGCAATTCTTTTCCTTCAGTGACTTATGATGAGGACCTTTTCTTGTACCTACTAACTATGTAGAATTGAAAGATTTGTGTCAGAGGTTTCGGATAATGATGCTACAAGTTTGGCTTTTCAAGTACTTGGCTTTCTGCATATCTGTTCTTTTTTCTAACTTAACTGCCCTTTCGAAAAATAGAAAGATGTGACAGATTATCTGGAGTGGTGCAAGGCCAAATTGAGGTCCTAAATAGAATGGAGTAACAAAAAAGCTTCTTTATTTAGGACGCTTTTACATTCATATGCCACTGGCAGTATGATGTTGATGTTATGCATGACCTTTTTATTAGAAGTTCTTGTAAGTAATCTATGACATCTAATAGATACTTTGCTTTTTTCTGGATGAATTAGGTGTGGATTCTGGAGATACTATACGTGTACCAGAAGCCGGCAATGCTGGGGGACTGCGAAATCGACCTGGCAATTTGTTTATTAACATAAAGGTGCAATTTCACTTCTTGGAAACTTTTCCCTGCTCTCGTTTATTATAATCTAGTATAAGTTTCTTACGAATGAATTTGATTGGAGATCATTCATCAATGTAATCTAACTTTCTTGAGACTCAAGTATCAAATAGAGAGCTGTTGGATATCCTCTTCTGCATCTAAAGCTTATTGTTTTTATATCCCATCTCAATAAATGAATCTGATATAGAGTGTTTGTTTCCATTGATGCACATGTATTTTATAGCTGCCTAACATACCAGAAGAAGATTTTAATCCCTAAGGAATGAGGTTTGGATTTGTCCTATACAGTTGTTGAGGAGCTTATATTACATTTGTAACACGATGTATGATAATCGTCACTGTTCTTTTGCTGCTATGATACCAAACCTAATAACTCAAACATTTTAATCTGACTTGCTTGTCTGTTCTTATGCTATTTGGAGATTTTTTAGTCTTAAGAAAGGCTATATGTGCCCCAGATCCTAATTCCATGTTCCATTATTGGATAAATAAAATCCTGATGCCTGTCTTATTGAAGTCGCATCTTCAATGACTGTTGGTATAGTTGTTGCTCTAAGAGTTTTACTATCATCTACTCTTTGGACTAACTTTAATGTGTTATGTTTAATGTAGGTTGCTGATGATCCCTTCTTTACCAGAGATGGTGCAGATGTTTATATAGACACTAATATTAGCTTTACACAAGTGAGAACTGAACTTAAAAATTTTAACTGAATCTTTTGTCGTGAATCTTATGTTTGCTAGTTTCAAGCTTTGGCTGTTTGTGCTCAGTGATATAGGATGAACAAAAAAATGCAGCTATTTGGTTAAGCACTTATAAAATGAAAATAGTTCTGCTAGAAGTTTGAATTCAGGGCTGGAAATTAAAAAATAAAATAAGGAATTGAAATAAAGGATAGCCGGATAGATCTAGAAATCTCTTAGATAATTCACACCTAAAAATTTAGTCTTATCTTCTTCCTTAAACATTGATAACATAAACATATATATATAGAAAAAGACCTGAAATCCAAATATTAATGAAATAGGAATTCCATCTAAACTTCTAAAATAAGAATAGAATATTATTCAATAAGGATCTTATTATTCCTTTAAAAATTTTAACTTAAACTAATAAGGACAAATTAAGACCAAAATAATTCTCTTGTCTAATAAAGAAAATTAAAATAATCTTTTATTCTGCATCAACTCATAATAGAAAGTGTTTTATTATTATATCTATCATGTCTTTGTGATCTTAAGGTGGAGGATCTTATTAAGAATTAAACCTTAAACTAATAACAACAAATTAAAATTAAAATAATTCTCCTTTTGCTAAAGAAAATTAAAATGACATTTTTAGTCTACATCAACTCATAATAGAAAGTTACTAGTATTATGTCTTTGTGATGTTAAGTTGGACATGTTCTCTTTCCCTATTGATTGGAGTTGTGCTTGGTAATGAGATGTCGAATAGGGACAAGCTTGTCAAATTGATGCTTGACTTAAATGTTTGTAAAATATGAAACCAAATTAGGGATGACAATAGGCCAGCTACGTCAATTTTTTTAATATAGTTTTTTTAATTATTAAGTGTAAAACGTTTTTTTCTAATTGGGTCCGGGCTTGGGTTGCTCGGCCCCAAGCCTATTTAAGGCCCAACTCTTCTAAGTAAAACGATATCGTTTTATTTAGAATAGTTGGACCTCAAGTCGGCATAGGCATGGGCCGACCTATTGAAAAACTTGAATCTAAGCCCATAGGCCACCCATTGCCATCCCTAAACCAAATTATTGCTTCTTGATCAAATGTTAAGAAAACCTGTCTGAAGTAATTGGAGTTTTTCGGTGTATTAGTGATTCTTTATCTTGATGGATTATTCTTGCTTGTTCGTTGTGATTGTCAGATTAGAGATTTCAAAATCTGAGATGGAAATCATACTAGTATTATCTTAGGCCCTTCTATGGTAAAAAACAACAACAATATTCTAGTAGAAGTTTCGTTGATATGCAAGGTCTGGGAATACATAGCCTTATCTCTAAAGATAAAGAGTGTTTTTGATAGACTCGTATAAAAAAATACATATAAAATAAAAATTAATAAAAGATACATATTAAAATAATAAAGCAATAGTAATGAAAAATAAAAATAAAAATAGACAGACATAAAAGATAATAATAATCATTAATAAAATAATAAAATATGTACAAATATAAATATGAAATAATTAATGCAATAAATACAGAACAAGGTAAAGAATAAAAATAAAAAATAAAAAAGTAAATAAATACACAAAAGACAAACAAGTAAATAAATAAAACAAACAAACCATTATAAGAAAATGTTTGAGCTAAGTAAGTAAATGTTAGGCTAAATAATTAAGAAAGTACTAAATATTAAATGTTTAGGTTAAATACTAAGATATAAGACTCAAATAAAAATGCTTAAAAGATTTATGAGAAAGACGACTTCTCTATTGAGATCCCTTACCCGTATCCTAGCACGCTAAAGTTTTCTATTAAGGATCACATTTTTGGTAAGTTTCGGCAGAGTCATATCATTCTTGATCACCTCTCTTCAGTTCTTCTTATGCTTTCTTTTTAATTCTCTTACAATCCTGAGGTATAATCCTCTGGCATTTAAAGCATCATGACGTCTTGTCTTATCATTTTCAAACCACCTAAGTCCTGTCTCTCTTAATTTTTTATTATCTCTTACCATTACATTTTTAACTTTATCTCTTCTAGTATTGTTGCACATTTAATGGAGCATCTTCATCTTTGCCATGATTAACTTATAATCATGTATCTGTTTGATAGGCCAATACTCTGTCCATAGAACTACACGATAAAATTTGCCTTTAAGCTTCAGTGATATCTTTTTGTCACATAAAATTCCTGATGTACTTCTCTATTTAAGTCACTCTAATCTAATACGGTGAATAATGCTTTCATTTATCTTTCTGTTGCTTTGAATGATTGATCTTGAATATTTAAAACACTCTTTCTTTGATATAATTTTTGAACCAATTTTTACCTCCGCATCGCAAGTCATTCTATGACCTGAAAGTTATAGTCTAAGTACTCAGTTTTAGTTCTGCTTAATTTAAAACCCTTCGTTTCTAACGTATCCCTCTAAAAGCAAAGTAAGAGCCCCTTTGTTTAGGTTTTTCTACACTTCTGTAGGTATCTCATCAGACCCCATTATCCTTTTACTCTTCTATCTCCTTAAAAGCTTTTTTAATTTTTTCTCTTGTGATCTGCCGACAACAAATAAAGTTAAGATATCTCTTGGACGTGCTATGATAACTTACAGAGATATTGTCCTCTACATCTTCTTTAGAAAGGTTATAGAAGTATGTTGATGCCATTTTTAACTACGAGTATGCGCTCTGCTTCATCTTTTATATAACATACTTAATCTAAATCTCTTACTTTCTGTTCCGTAACTTTCGCCAACTTAAATATATCATTTTCTCCATCTTTAGTTTCCAATCATTAGTATAATTTCTTGTAAGCTTTGCTTTTAGCTTTTAAGACCATCTTCTTTACCTTTTTCTTTATCAGTTTGTAACTTTCTCTATTAATTATCCTCTCTATCTTTATGGTGCTATCCAATAGAGTTTTATAGACAACCCTTTTTCTTTTAACCTTTTCTTGCACATCTTCATTATACCACAAAGACTCCATCTCATTACTCCCAGGCACTTTAGAAACACCTAAGATCTTTTTAATTGCTTTCCTTAAAAGATATGCTACTCTTTTTCACATCTGGTTAGCATCCTCTTCTAATTTTCATTCTTCTTCATATACTACTCTATCTTTAAATTGTTCCACCATTTCTCCTTTTATGTTCTACTATCTGACTTGGGACACCTCCTATGATATCTCTTCTTCCTCCAAACCTTAATTATAAGATCCATAAACAACAATTTATGCTAAGTTAACAAGCAAGCATTAGATATCATCTTGTCGATCGTTCCACCATATGAGGAAGTAGTCAATCTGAGTTTTATGGTTCTGCTCTTAAAAGTCACCAAGTGATCTTTGTTTTTCTTGAAAAAGTTTGAACTCATTAATCTCTTTCACTTTAACCTTCATCCACTTTATCCCTTGGATACACGCTATATAAATTTTATATGTCTAAAATTTTCACTAATTCCATTGATTTCCTGTAAGGGTCCTAATGTTCTAAGAACCTATCCGTAATCTGTTAAAATCTTCTTCTCCTAGTCCGAAAACTCACTAAAAGACTAATCCTTGCTTTATTATTAGACTACCTTAATGCCAAACACAAGCTATAAAAGACAAACCCAACAAATCCCTAAATGACTCTAAGATTGCTCGAGAAAAGAAACAATGAATGATATTAAAGTTCAAAATGAGCAATGCAATAAACGGATATGAAAATCACAAGTATAAACGACAGCAAGCAAGTCAAAATTTAGGTGGTTCAAAATTTGAACCAATAATAGCCACCTCACACCTTACTTTGCAACTGACTAATGGCTAATGACAGAGACTAATTTGTATGAATAAATAAAAAATAGGTTTCAGTAGAATACTAAAACATAGTACTAGACAGTTAATATATATATATATATATAGATTGAAAACTATAAACAAAAAAGAACTCAAAACTTTTAGTGGTTCAATGAAGACTGCAAACTGCAAACTGAATCTCAACAACTAAAGAGCAACGAATCAATCATGAGCAAACACAATTTGAAGCCAATCATAATTGCGTCCAGTAGAAAAGAAAAATGTATGAGATACTAATTAACCAGAGAAGGGAAACAACAAAACCGATCTGATTTAAAATGCTACACACCAGCTTTGTAAATTCTCGTCGTAGTTAGCATCATTCACCAAAAATTCCTCCTTTGTGGGGCTGACTTTGTATCTGCAAAAGAAGAAAGCAATGCATAAAGTTTTGTAAAATGTCAATGTTTCTCTTCTTTATGTCATACGCAATAACCCTGATTTATGTAGATTTTCAACTGCAAAGTCCATATATTACAGAACAAATAATTCGCAACTACCATTTAAATAATAGATAAGATCCTATCTACTAACTTGCATAGCAAATTAAGGCTTACATTTTTCTTCCACAGGCAATTCTTGGTGGTAAGGTAGATGTGCCAACTTTGTCCGGGAGGACTCAAGTAAAAGTAATGTTTTATCTGTAATGATTTTTATTTATGTCCATGTTGTTTCACTTGTTGAAATCTTGAAACAACAAAATTCTTGTTATGGAAAATGCAGATACCAAAAGGGGTTCAGCCAGGACAAGTTGTGGTTTTAAGAGGAAAAGGTTGATTGGATCATATGCTAGGTCCTGTTGTGATTTACTTTTGGTAACTTCTCTTTAAAACATTATTGCATTTTATGTTCTCACAGGACTGCCAAAGCATGGTTTTCTTGTAGATCATGGTGATCAATATGTGCGATTTCGTGTAAATTTCCCCACGTAAGCTGCTTCTCTTCTTCACTGATTTTCTATTTCAATTTCCTTATTAATCTGGTCCTCCTTGATTTGGTTTTGAATGTGAGCACGAGAGAACTATAATGTTATTATTTGTTGCTTTATAAAAGGCGTTGTCTCCATGGATGTCATGTCTTACATGTTGGCTATACTCTGTTTGCTTCTTCTTAGTTTGATGAGCGTGATTCCAGAGTTTCTGTATGTGCCGTTTGATCTAAACTAAAAGTAAGAACAGTTTATACATACATGATTTTAGCAAAGAAGGAAAGCTGATAGGTTTTGATCTTTTAATCATATGAACCCCTATTCCATACTTTCTTGTTTACTTGTTTGATATTATGAGATGGGATGATGCAAATTGCTAAAAGGCCAAAAATTCCTTGATGATTGTTAAATCATCCATCTTGAATGTCCAAATTGGTGCTGAGTGAATAACTTCTATGTTGGATCTCAGTGTTCTCTTGGTTGTTCCCTGAGTTTTTTAGCATTTTCTCGTTCATGATAGTTTCATACTTTTTAGCTTTTGCGGAATTTAAAGACTGACCAGAACATTTTCTGGTAGATGTTAACTAAGGTATATTTGTGTTTTAAGTGCCATAAAAAGAACTGTGCCAAATGTTTGTATGCAATAGTTGTGGAAACTATGGATGCAGCTTGTGTATCAAAGGAACTTGAAAAATTGTCCTTTTGTGATGTATTCTGGTTTTAGTGCCATAAATGAACGCCAGCGTGCTATATTAGAAGAACTTGCTAAGGAGGAGATACAAAATGAAAGTGCCACCTCCTCTGAAGGAAATTGGTAAGCTTTTATTGTTCAAGATCTGTCTGTTACCTTACTCATTTTTTTCCCCGCAACTTTTGTTCCGTAGAGGATTATACAAATTCAGTAAGGGTTCCATCTTCTCTCTAGCTAGAATTTATGGTTTGTACAAGATTTTTTAGGCTACTTCCTCTGCTTCTGCTTCTTAAATCCAGTGTAGGCTTTTATTATTGCTTAATTTAACATGAGCAGCCTTAGATCAGATTTGATTCTCATTTAACTTTGGCACTCTGTTGGCAAGAGTAATGCTGATAGAATCGGGTACATTTTAAAGAGTTTTAAGGAAATCAATAACCATGTTTGCATCAGAGTATGGACCATAACCTAAAAAGTCAATCGTGCAATTATTTCATTCATTGGAAACCTTAAACCAGATTGGGCTGGATAATGTGAATGATTCTTAAGTGCTTGGATTTTTTGGTTGTAATGTGCAGGCCTGTCGCAACCACTCTTCCTTCTGAAAGCTTTTTTTGGTGATAATCTTGTATTGGAAACTTTGTTGAAAGTTGGCATGTTAACTTTTTATAGGTCTTGTAGACAGTTCTTTGTGTCTGCATTGATTTGATTCTGAAGGCCTGCCAATATTTGCCACTGGGTTGGCATTTATATGTCCATTTTTAGTGCATGTGTTGAGAATTTCATTAGAACTTTATTCAGACTATGATGAAATATTCATGGAATGATAACAGGCTTTATGAGCAGCTGTCTACTGGTTGAACTTACAGGTGGCAGCACACTTTTGAAAAATTTTTGACTCCTCGACTTATGCTCGAATGTTCCTTAATCATGCTAATACTGCTGTTCATGCACAAAATCCTGACCTGAAGAATGATTGATGACGACTTTTATGAAGAAGTGTGAAACATATACTTTTGAAAATACAATACACAGCGTCTGCTGGTTCGGTAAATAAAAGGTATGAATCACTTGACACTGAATCGGGAGAGATTTCATACCCACTATCTAGTCATTAAATTGTTTTATGCTCTTTGTGCTTGCATTTGGACATGATTTCTCGAAGGTCCAGACATGATTCTGCATTTTTGTTCCCCTTTCTTCTCCCACCCTATATTCCTTCCATACACTGTTCTTTGTCTTAGGAAACAGTTTCAGAATGGAGAACAGGTAACGATCTGTACACATAGTTCTTGTCATGAAATCAATTTGATGCTTGAAAACTTGGGCTTCCATTTTGTGTTGCGTCAAATGCCTCTATGAAAGCAAGAAATATTTGATACTTACAAGGAAGTTGTTCTGAACAAATAGAATAGGCGGGTCTAGTTCCATGTTTGCTTTGCTTATTGACATTTATATTTGCTGGCCAGTAGGTGCAGGTGAAGTACAGGCCACTGCCTACTTTCTCTGCTCTTCTCTCACTCTCTTTGACGCTGCTTTACATGCACAAGATGTCAGATGTTAATGTATCTGTTAATGCATGTATCGAAGATTCACAGATACTTATGTGGGGTGGATATATCTGCAGGATGGAATCTAAAAATGCCGCATATAGTTTGCAAGAAACTTTTGTCTTCCTGGAAGCCTGACATGGAGTTCTCTTTTTTAAGATCAATATGTCGGGAAGTTCTGAAAATAACCAAGTACACTATTTGCTGGCACCATTCTATAAAGTGGATGTGTTACTTCCCTCTGCTTCTAAATATAATGAAAATTTTGATATTTTCAATCAAGGCTGTCTACTTTGAATTCTATTGTTTCTTCCCATCTGTTTTATTTTTGCAGAGAAAGATAATAACTGTTGAAATTTTTTTGGTAAAAGAGTGAAACTCGAAGAATGAACTTAAGAAGAAGATTCAAAGAAATGTAGAAGAGAATTCTAGAGCAGATTGAGAAAATAGATCTAAGAAAATGAGTTGGTTGGATTGTTTGACCATATTCTTAGAATTTGTTCCATATATATCTGTTGGTAGAACAGATGTCGGCCATATACTGATTATATTTCACTCCATACAAGCTAATCGAAGGTCTCTTTATTATTGCTGTCCTTGTTTCCACGAGTAATTCACAGGTAGCGTTGTAGAAGTAATATTGGAGCTGTAGAGAGAAATTTGTTCCTTTTAAGTTCAGATATATGAAACACATTATGATCGAGTTCTTAACATACCTGGAGGGAACTTCAACTTACACATCAGTTTAACATCTTATCCACTATTTTAAAGGTCCATATAAAAGTGTAGATAACTTCTGGTTGTCTCCTTGTCATTGAAGTTTATTTATATATTTGCAGTATTACAAATATTGTCCCCAATTTGATGCTAGTAGTTTCTTCTTAGTTTGATGTTTCATCCTCTTTTGAGCATACGACAAATGGAATTGATAAACTTATATGGCAATCTGCGAGTTTTGCTTTGGTATCTTTACCATTAACCGATGAATAAAAAAAGAAAAGAGAGGAGCAAATCAACTTTTCATATATTTACTATTAAAACTCACTGTACAAACTACATATATATAAATGCAGCTAACGAATTCTGTTGTAATTATTTACAGAGGTGTTGCGTGGGTGTCCTAGCTGTTGAGGTTGTTAGAAAAGGAGTTATCTGCTGTGGTGCAAATTAGTGAATTCCTGTACTACCAACATTCCCTCCTCAAGTTGGGAAGTCTACGAGACCCAACTTGACACTAGCGATACGAATGGTTTCTACAGAGAGAGCCTTCGTAAAACTATCGGCCAATTGTTGCGTTGAAGGAACGTGAGTAGTAGTGATGAAGCCTTCCTTAACAGCATTCCGTACGAGATGACAGTCGATTTCTAGATGCTTGGTACGCTCGTTAAAGATGGGATTTTCAGATATATGAATGACTGCTTTGTTGTCACAATTCAAAGTAATCGGAGATGTAGACTTTACCTGTAAATCCCGTAACAAATAGGAAATCCACCGGAGTTCACAAACTGTGCTAGACATGCTTCTGTATTCAACTTCTGCAGACAAACGACTAATGGTGGATTGTTTTTTAGTCTTCCATGAAACCAGTGACCGTCCCAGGAATATACAGTAGCCAGTAAGTGATTTGCGGGAGAACGACAACCGGCCCAGTCGGAATCAGAAAAAGCTTACAGTGAAACATTATCTTGAACAGGATAAAAAAGACGGCGATGTTGTGTGCCATTAGTATATCGTAAAACATGAACGAGTGCATCCCAATGTGGCTGCCTTAGTTCAGTGTTAAACTGACTGAGATACTGAACTACGAAAGATAAATCAGGACGAGTAAAACTCAGATAAAGCAATTGACCTGCCAAACGTCGATATTTGTCAGGATTCGATAAAATAGCACCTTTGTCGCATGACAACTTAGTACTTAGTGGGATTGGGGTCACGGTAGGTCGTAGTTCCTCCAAACCAGCATCACGTAAAATATAAAAAATGTACTTAGATTGAGATAAGTAAAGACTATCAGTAGAACGAGCAACCTCAACACCCACAAAAAAGTTCATGTATCCGAAGTCTTTAATGGTGAATTTTTTGTCCAGATATGCTTTAACACCAATAATTTCAGACTCATCAAGACCCAAGACTAGCAGATCATCCACATAGATAATAATTGCAAGGAAAGACGAGTCAATACCTTTGGTAAACAAACAATAATCGGATGTTGCTTGAATAAACCCATAGTCGATAAGAGTTTGAGAGAGAGCTATGTTCCATTGTCTGCCAGCCTGTTTTAGGCCATAGAGAGATTTCCACAGGCGACAGACTTGACCATCCTGTAGTTTATCATAACCCTGAGGAGGTCGGAGATATAATTCTTCATCGGTAGAGCCGTGCAAAAAGGCGTTGTTAACGTCAATATGATGGAGTGGCCAACAATTAGCAGCAGTGATGGCAAAGAATAATATGATTGTTGTAACCTCAGCGGCCGGTGAAAAAAACGTTGGAATAATCAATGCCGGTGCGTTGGTGGAAACCTTTAACAACAAGTCATGCTTTCCGCCGTTCTACAGTTTAATATTGTATACCCATTTTGTATCTAACGGACGTTTCCCTCTCGGTAGATCATAGGTTACCCAAGTTTCATTTGCCTCCAGAGTTGCTGATTCTGCTTGTATGGGGCCAACCCATAACGGGTCATTTCGAGCGGCTTCATATGACAGTGGTTCATAATCACTAGAAACATTAGTTATAAACGATAGGTAAGTGGAAGAAAAAACGGGCAATGTAGGTGAGGGAATGTCGAGTGTACCCGAGGAGAGTGACGAGCCATTAGTAGCGGTAGTTGAAGCGTCAGCGGTAGCAAGGGAGACATAGTGGTCAAGGTATTTTGGTCTGGTGCGTATACGTGTGCTGGTGTGTGGGAGAAATGAAGAAGAAGAAGGTAATGCAAGTGGGTGGGTAGGGATAGACATGTGTGTATTGGGTAGGTTAATTTTAGGTGTTGGATCGAGCGTGGGTGAAAGGAGTGGAGGTGTATTAGGCCTTATAGGATTAAGAGGGTTATGTGTTTTAGAGGTAGGGATAACGGGCTGAGGACAAAACAGAGGTTGATATGTGGGCTCTGATGTGGATTTTTGGCTGGAGGTGGAACAAGTGCAATTTGGTATGGAAACAAGTGTTCATGAAATGTGACATCTCTTGAGATAATTGTTTTTTTTGATACAACTCAAATAATTTGTATCCCTTTTGACCAGACATGTATCCAATGAATATACATTTTGATGCACATGGTTCAAGTTTGTCTTTGAAAGGTTTGGTGTTTGTTGAAAAACAAAGGCATCCAAATGTGCGTAAATGGTCATAAGTTGGTTTTTTTTAGCAGAGTTTTTCAAATGGAGTCATCCATGCAAGTATTTTGGTAGGTAAGCGATTGATTAAAAAGGTGGCCATTAGGGGAGCTTCCCCCCAAAACATTGTAGGTAATTTGGCTTAGAAAATGAGTGCTCGGGTAATTTGTAAAAGATGTTTGTGCTTATGTTCCACAACACCATTTTGTTGTGGCGTGTAGAAGCAAGATTTTTGGTGAATGATGCCTTTCTGATAAAACAAATTTGGGCAAGATTGGTTTGTGAATTCAGTTCCATTATCAGTTCGTATACATAAAGGTTTCAATGAGAACTGGGTTTCAATCATGTTGATAAAAATTTTGAGTACTCCGTGTACATGAGCCTTACTATTGAGTAAGTCAGTCTATGTACCACATGAAAATTCATCAACTATGGTAAGGAAAAATCTTGATCCATCGATGTTCGGAGTATTGTATGGGCCCCAGACATTGACGTGCAGTAGTTCGAAGGATTTTGTAGCTATGATTTTGTGCCTCAAAAAAGGTTTTCTTTCTTGTTTTGCAAGAGGACAAATGTCACAACAAAAGTCAGTAGGAGTTTTTGGAATAGAAATTGGTACGTGCAAAAGTTTACTTGATGATACTTGTCATAATCGATGATGCCACAAAGTATAATCATCGGATACAAAATTAGCAAATGATTTATTTACAAAAAAACTGGAGAGATGGGCCTTTTAAGCCGGTGGTAAAATGTTGGGTAGTAAGACGGTAAATACCTCCATCCGCTTCGACTATCGCTACAATATCGTCACTCTATGGGTACTGTAAAAAAACTTTGTTGTTAGCAAAAATGACTATCAACTTATTTTCGGTGGCAAGTTTGTGAACTGACATCAGGTTTTGGTTAAAAGTCGGTACACATAGGGCATTTGAAAGAGTCAGTTTTGGGTGCAAATTTATTTTCCCAACAGCAGTAACATTTCTAGAAGAACCATCAAGTAGGATTACTAGTTTGGTGTGTCCTGTGGTGAGATGTTCTACTAGGCTAGGTTTTGAGCACATGTGCGTAGAGGCCCCCGAATCTACTATCCATGAATCACTGTCATATTTTTCACTACTGTAAAATGAACCGTTAAAGGTAGAGGAGTTACCTGCACAACTGTTGTAAGCTACATGATGTGTTGTAGCAACTTGTTTACCTTTGATGATTCGCATAAGTTCCTGCACTTGTTTTGCCAGTGTGGCAACATCCATTTGGTTTTCCTGCGTTTCTTGTCCTTCATTAATTGGACTGTCTAGCACTGTTGCTCCTGCAAATATACCCTTTCCTTTTTTTCGTTGAACTTTTTTATTCCATTCTGGTATCCCGTTCAGCTTGAAACATGTTTCCCTGAGATGTCCAATTTCATGACAGTAGATGCATACCTTGTCTTCCTTTTTTTACAAAAACTCTTTTGTTTCCACCATCTTTACTCCAATTTTGTCGTTTATCATTTGCTGGAACACTGCGTACAGCAGGAGTTGCTAATAGAGCAATATTCATGTTATCACACCTTTTGACATACTGTTAATGTTCCTCTATTTTTCAACAGTAACAATCATGGAGAATGCCTTACTAACAACTGGTAATGGTTCCAGCAACATAATTTGACTGACTACGGTGGAAAACTCTTCCCTTAAACCCATCATAAAATCCATCAATTTATTTGTATTTGCTACATCCCTATTATGTTTTGCAGCATCACACACACATCTCTTCATGGGCATTAGACAATCCACATCATTCCATAACTTCTTCAAATTTGAAAAATATTGAGTTACCATGTCGTTACCTTGTCATAGGTTGTTAACTTCCTGCGTTAACTGGTACAGGTGAGGACCACTGCTCTCACCGTATTGGCTTCTAAGCTCCTCCCACAAATTGCGTGCTGTTGTTACCACCATGAATGAATCGCGAATTTCTTTGATTGTAGCATTTAAGAGTTAAGTAATGATCATGTTGTTAGCAGTGATCCATTTCTTCATCAGAGTGATGTTTCCTTCTGGTTTTTTTTGTTTCTCCGTTCAGAAACCCTAGCTTGTTCTTGGCTTTAAGGGAAATGGTCATCGATCTACTCCAACTCAGTTAATTGTTCCCATCAAAGGCACTTGTCACCATGACTGTTCCTGGACTATCAGCTGGTGAGAGCAAGGTTTTGAAACCCAGACCGAACATCAACCGGAGGCCTTACTGGTCACCGGTTTGATCGGTTCAACCACCGGTTAAACCGGTGTGACGTCATAATTATGCAATAATTATATTTAATTATATATAATATTAGTAATATTAAAAAAACAAAAATATACCAAATAATATAAAAAATAAAAAAAATAAAAAATTCATTGAACCAGATCGGTTCTCACAGGTTCAATTAGGGACCAGTTTTTAGGAGTGAACCGGACCGGATAGCCGACCGGTCACCGGTCGAACCGGTAGGTCCGGTCCAGTTTTCAAAACAATGGGGTGAGAGGGTAAGATCGTCTGGTTGATCCTGGTATTCATCACTTGTTTGACTATCATCGTCTATGGTTGATTCGAGCTTTTATTTAGAGATGAGGTGTTTGTAGGTATATGGATTGTTGCTCTGATACCATGCGAGTTTTACTTTGGTATCTTCACCGTTAACCGATGAATAAAAAAAGGAAAGAGAGGAGCAAATCAACTTTTCATATATTTACTACTAAAACTCAATGTACAAACTACATATATATACATGCAGCTAACAAATTCTGCTGTAATTATTTATAGAGGTGTTGTATGGGTGTCTTAGCTGTTAAGGTTGTTAGAAAAGGAGTTATCTGCTGTGGTGCAAATTAGTGAACTCCTATACTACCAACACAATCTCTCAAATGTTTGTTCTACTGCTAACATTTTGGGATTTCAGTAAAGTAGGGTATGTGACAGTTAGGAGGAAAAACATATAAAAGTTTCAAAAGGAATGAGGTGTTGAACCGCTAAAGACAACCACTGATAAAAGTTTCAAAAGGAATAAGGTATTGAACCGCTAAAGACAACCACTGATATCGCCTCATACGATATGTCATACATCCTAAATACATTTCTAAAATGCAGTTCAGAGTTTCAGCTAACCGGCAAAATATGAGAAATGAAGTCATGTTCCTTGCAAGACTATGCCAAAATACGCTTAAATGATTGTTGGTTATAGTTTCCGGCACTCCATAAAGTTTGAAGATGTCAAGGAATACATGTGGTACTGACTGAGCTGGGTAATCACTTCGTAACAAGTATACTTAACTAATCCTTCTATAAAAAGTCGACATGAATATTTGTCCAATAATCTTTCGATAAAGGGTTAGAGAAGTGTATGGAAACCGCGGTTTGGTGTTTAACTTGACATTGCCTAATTGGTTCTTACATCCTCTTACATTCCTTTTCGATGAAACATCAATTACAACAATTTTTTTTTTTTACTAAGGAGAAATCCGTTATTACATTCCTAAAAGCGGGGGTAAGACCCCGAGCATATCCTCAAGGATGTAAGAGATACAACCTGAAGGTGGAGTCGGAAGATAAAATATTTTGATATTTAACGACCTGGCATCATAGGCTATCCAATTGGCACACCTATTCCCTTCCCTGAAAATATGGTAAGGATTAACCTCCCACGATCTTGCCAAGAGTTCCCGAATGGTCATCCCCAAGGAACTCCTACACCAGTTCATATTACCAGACTCAGATAAAATGTTGATTACTTCCAGCGCGTCCACTTCGAGCTCTATACGTCTATAACCTAGCTCCCAAGCAATTGTGAGACCAGTATGCACTCCCCAAAGTTCAGCAGTTAACGGCGAATAAGAACCAATGTTGTGCACAAATCCTCCTATCCATTGTCCATTGCCATCTCGTAGTAATCCTTCGGTTGTGGCACACCGAGTAGCTGGATTAACCGCCCCATCTGTGTTTAACTTCACCCGTCCTTCGGGAGGCTTGGTCCAGCCCCCGTGTTGCCTATTTGCCCCATTATTCACATTATTTGCTTAGGCTAGCGTGTGTTCAGCTTGTACTACCCCAGCAGCATACTCTAAAACAATATAAGATCCAATATCCGAACTAGGCCACTGGAATGTGTCATCGAATACTGTTTGGTTCCTCTAATACCATAGGAACCAACATTCTACCCCAAAATTAATGGACCAAGCAAAACCCTATACCTCAGTGGAGATGCTCAGATTCGTGGACAACCATTCATAAACGTCTTCATTAAAAAATTCAGCATTGATACCGTTGGGAAGGAATTGACGCCAAAAGGATTGCACTCTGGAGCAGTCTCTCATAGCATGCAAACAGAATTCCGGGAGACCACAAAAGGTGCACCATGTGTCTGTTGCTAAATGCCTTGAAGCCCGCTGTTGGTTTGTCATTAGCTTTTGCTTAGCGAGTAACCATAAATACGATCTGATTCGTTGAGGACCTGACCATCGCCACACCAAATCCTAGAGGTTGCTGCCCGCAGTATCCTGAACGTCCTCAATAAGTGCATATGCAGATGTAGTAGAGAACTTACTATTAGGAGTAGCTCCCCATATTAGCTGGTCTTCCCCAAACTCCTCCCTCGGTGCTATAATGCTAGCAATATCTATGCAGATAGATGTAGGAAGGAGGTGTTGAAAACTAGTCCAAAGCCAGTCTCTCCCCATGCCGACATAGTCTTTGACTTTGGCCTGAATCATCTCCCCAGCTACTGTATTTAACACTACGTGAATCAATGGGCCACACTCGCCCACCCAATCATCGAGCCAAAAGTTTATGGTAACATTTAGATTCTGTTGGCCCCTGAATTTTTTTTTATATTAAGCATGATTTGATTTATTTTAAAGGTCTAGCATGATTTAAGTGTGTTGACATTAATTAGTATGGTAACATTAATT
>JAOQMQ010000006.1:6421390-6433009 GCA_027563845.1 Erythroxylum subrotundum
ACCAAGAGAGGGTTAAGATGACTTTATGATCAAGGTTTATGTCTCAGTCCGTTGGGCTCCGGAAACGGGGTCCAACAGATTCCATGAGAACAACGAGCCATGTTGCGGCAATACCTTTCCAAACTGTCAATGCGCCTGTGGCTTTCAACATCCTAGGAAGATTGTTGGTATTAAAGCGGTACTTGGTGCAAAGAATGCGGACCCACAACGCCGAAGATTGTCGTAGTAGGGTCCAACCCAGTTTTGTGAGCATGGCGTCATTTTGGGATCGAACACGTCTATTGCCAAGCCCACCTAATTTCTTAGGTTGACAAACTGATTTCTAGCTTACCATATGAATCCTCCTCTAGCCTTCTTTAGTTCCCCAAATAAACTCTCTCATTTGCTTTTCAAGGTCATCGCACAATTGTCGAGAGAGTCTAACCATTTGCATGGTGTAGATGGGCAACGCTGTAAAAATGGATTAAGTGAGAGTGACCCGCCCTGCGAGCGACAAACATCTAGCACTCCATCCTTCAAGTTTGCGATAAACATTGTCAATGATGTACTAATAGCTGTTCCTTTTAGATCGTTCATATATTATAGGTACCCCTAGATATCTCCCAAGATTGACTATATGCTGGAATCCTGACATTTGGCTTTGTGTGTGTGCTCTGCCTCTAGAGACAATTTTGGAGAAGTAGATTCACGTTTTTACATTGCTCACCTTCTGCCCCGAAGCATTACAAAATTGTGCTAACACTTGGGATATTATGTGTACTTGCGTATCTAATGCTTCCGCAAATAGCAGAAGATCATCTGCAAAGAATAGATGTGACAGTCCAGGTCCTCCTCTACTCAAGTACATCGGTTTCCATTGTTGGATCGAAGAAGTAATAAGATGACCCAAGCATTCCATACACAGTACAAAAAGACAAGGGGACAGTGGATCGCTTTGTTGAATACCTCTGGAAGGAACAAATTGCTCTGATAATTCGCCATTCCAACAAACTTGAATTGTTACCGATGATACACATCTCATGATTAATCGGGTTATGCCCTCCTGGAAACCAATTTCCTGTAATGTATCCTGAATTAACTCCTAACGAAGTCGATCGTAAGCTTTTTCCAAGTCTACTTTAATTGCAAGAAAGCCAGTTCTCCCTTTCTTATTCTTCATCGAATGAATAGCTTCCTGGGTAATGATGATATTTTCTATAATTAGTCGACCCGGGACGAAACTGCATTGGTTAGGAGCCACCAGCTGATCCAATAAGGGCTTTATACGGTTGACTACGATCTTTATGATGGTCTTGTATAACACCAACATAGACTTATCGGGCGGAATTGAGTGATGTGCATAGGCGATGGTACTTTTGGAAGTAAAACCAGGATCGTGAGATTTAGTTGTGCCTCCTATGTCTCTTTCTGAAAAACTAGCTGAACAAAATCCACCACATATTCACCCACCTAATCCCATTGCTTTTGATAAAATTGAGCAATAAAACCATTGTAGCCAGGTGCTTTGGTTGGATGCATGTCAAATACTGTTGTTTGACTTCCTCATGTGTAATGGTCTCCGTTAGGGTGTGCAAAGCTTCGGTGGGTAGTCTTGGGAATGCCCCTGAAATGAGCAGCTAACACGCCTTAGCAACCTTAGTTGAAAACAAGGGTAAGAAATACTCTATCACCAATGCATGTAATAAATACGGGTCGGATATAATGATTCCAGCCTCGTTCTTCAGTCTATTAACTCTGAGCTTCTTCCTTTTAGCCATGATAATTCAGTGATAATACTTGGAGTTGCGATATCCTTGTGCCAACTACTTATTACGGGATTGTTGGTGCCAATATAGTTCCTCTTCATAGAGTACTTGAATGAGATCCTCATTGAGTATCTCTTCCAATTCCACGAGGGATGCCGAATCTTTTAGCTCCAAAGTCCGCTAGATTCCATCCAATCTTGCTAAGAGTCTCCTTTTATGGTGAAAAATATTACCAAAAGCAATTCTGTTCCACCGGCTAAGTTTCACCGAGAATGTTGATAACGATTCATAGAAGGCTTGCATATCTGGTTTCCAATTCTCCTCGACAAACAAAGCAAAATGGTCGTTGGCCAACCACGCAGATTGAAAATGAAAATGTCTCCATCCGCTAGCCCCGCCAGAGTTAGAACCAGTTCCTTGTGGATCCAACTTCACTAATTTAGTTCTCAAATGCATCATCATGCCCAACCACAATTCTCCATTTCCATTTTAGTATCTCCCGTAGTTGAATCCATTTCTCAACTATTTTGGACTTATGTCAATAAATCAGTTTGAATTCTCGAGAGGACCATAATAAACAAATCTTAAATTTATCCTAGATGATGCATTTTCTAGGATGTTTTCCCTGCCTATCCTGTAACTTATTTCAGCGATTTAAGTAGACATGATAGTTGAAATGTAGAATTCATCCGCTGCTTCAGTAAATGCTTAAGATTTTTGTGGTCGATTTTGATGATTGGCCTCTCAATCACACGGTAGATGCTAGTACTTCACTGCTGCAACCACGACCAAAAACTTTTTCTTGTATATAGATAAAGATTGATGCCTCTGAGCTAATAGCTTGCTTACATAAGTAATTGGATGACACTCCTATATGGAAACATGTTGCAGAATTTTACAATGAAGACACCGGCACCGCCGGAAAAGTTTGAAGTAATTAATAGAAACGGCAGCGTTATTATTATACATGAAACGGGTGGTATAAATAAGAAGTCTATGAATCTAATCCTACGCCAACAACAATTGTAATCCTTCTATCACGTGTATTTAAACACAACGACAATGGCTATCATAAATACTTCCTTTCAGTTATTCTCTTATGATTGTGGAAATCTTCTCTCTCTTTCTCTTCCTTTCTCTTCTTCCTTCGTAATATACAAATAAGTTCACGGAAGCAATGTAGTAGTTACAATATCGTAGGAAAATTACACAACAATCAATACCAGAGTCGTCAATTCTGGAAAGGAATCCATGGCAAAAGGTAAAAGGGGTCCTAACGAAGGCTTGAAGAAAACCTGAAAAGCTTGATGGAAGCACATGATAAAACAAACACACGCAAGAGAGGGGTGAATTGTGTGTAATTTTAAAAAAATTTCACAAGTTACTTTCAATTCGTATAAAGAAATGGGCCTTTTAAACATTAAAACAATAGGAGCCTGTCAGACAATAGTAGCCTGTTAAATGACAAGAGCCTGTTAAAATATGACTCATGTTGAAACAATAAAAAGAAGGCACTTGTTAAAATAAAAAGAATCATAAGCAAGTTGAAAATAGAAGGAACATATTATAAAAGTGAAGGAGTCTCTTGTTGAAATGAACACACATAATATAATATGGAAATATACAAGATAAGGAGAGAAAAAGAAGAAAGATGTAATCGATTTATACTGGTTCGGCTTGCAACCCAAGCCTATGTCCAGTCCCCAAGTATTCAACTTGAGTGTTTCACTATAAAATCAAGTAGTAATTTGACGAGTCCTCCGAGCACATAAGTTAATAATTTTCAAGGTTCTTCAATCTTCCACACTGGTAGTATTTCATTAACCTCTACAAGCTCTCAAATGAAAATGAAGTTTGCTTAATAAGAGCTTCAGTAATCTCTCTTAACAAAATTTCGCTTTCTAACGCACAAGAAATTTTTTTACAAAAATATCACTTTCATTAATGTATATGGTTTTGACAATATAGCTTCGCAAGCTTTTGTATCGCTTCGTTCTTGTTCACAGTTGCATTGGCTCTTCCTTAAATACTCAATTTCTTCAACTAGTCATTGCTTCATGTTGCATCCTTAGTCAACTGGATCTAAATAACTTCTATGTCACTTTTGCCAAAAAAATCTTTCAGTAATCATGTGACTAATATACGTCTTTCATAATTAGTAGGACCTTTTCAGATAAACCATTTCTAATAAGGTAAGTTCATAATGAAGGTTCCTGCAAGAAAGAAAGTGTATTTCTTATGATTTTATTTCCTTTTGAGAATAACACCGTTAATTATACAAGGAAATAAATCCAATTTAAAATTTGAAATATTATACAGTTATCATTAAAATCGTTAATCATAATCCTTGAGTTAACAATCTCTCCCTTTTTGATGATGACAAGCAAAATAGATATATATTTCAAAATTCAAAACGATAATAGATGATTTCGAAAGATACCTAAGACTTTTATATGTTTAGACATAATTAGAAGGAGCTTGTCTCTTGAGAACGGAACATATCGTCTGTATATCATAGATTTTCACAAGTTCAACATCATAATCAATCACAGATATAATTAACAACATCGAGAAATCATATCATAAATATATGCAGAAATATGCAAAATATAATATATGCAGAAATATGCAAAATATATCCACATAAACTCTCCCTCATTGTCTTTATTAAAATATAATAAAGGATGAAGGAAGTGAAATAAAAAAATGAAATGAAGGGAAAGAATAAATATTACATCAAACAAAATCATTGGTATAAATAAGCTAAGTAGAAAGCAAATAGCAATATAGTTATTTAAGAGATTCAAGGATTCTTCTGAGCAAAATTTGCATGTCAAAAAGTTGATTATGCATGTTGTCTATTTGCTCTTGCATTTGTTCTTGATTGGCTTGGATATCCTTCAGTTTTTGTTGAAGATTTGCACTATGTTCATCTTAAGTAGGAACATTAGCTCATTGATCTGGAGAAGAGCCAAGGATTTTCGGTTCTTTTTCAGATTTCTTTTCCACCTCGACATTGTTTTGCAATTTGTATATGAACTGGTAAGGAATGGAAGGGTGAAACTTAGCCAGTGCATACCAACTTAGATTTGCAAAAGGTTGTAACGCCCTAACATATAACCTGGAAGTATTATAGCATGTCTAGGGTGTATTAAGAAGTGAACATAACAAATTAAGTGCATCTAAGTATAGTAAGAGATGTAATGATACTTAATGTAATGGATAATTTGTTCACTCTGGCATGGACATACATATTTAGATGTGAAATATGTATGGAATTTTTTGATATGTTTGCTTGGATTTATAAGCGTGATGTGAGGGGAATTGATAAAAGAAATATTTCATAAGCAAATGGGATGTTGTTGCTTAAATTGGATGTGTTTTCGCATTGCTCTTGCAGGATAAGATTGAAGTTAGTTGATTTAGGATGTGTACCTTGCAGTTTAGATAGGTTCTACTAAACATACTTCTGTAATTTGGCCATATCTTTTCCTATAGACCTCAAAATTGGATAATTTCAATTGGGGATTAAATTGGAGACATAGATATAAAATCTTCATGAAGGAACTGAAATCTGATTCTGCCTCTATGAATTTTAAATTATGTTTTGAAGTTGAGTTCTAGCTATTATCCTTGCTTTCGAATAGCTTGTATTTTTTGGGGTATAACTCCCGATATAATTAACCAAATTGCATGAAATTTATGCCATTAGAAACTTAAGACATAGGGAAATGAAATAAATTGATAATATTATAGGCCAATGTGGGAATTAAAGGAAGAAGAAGGACCAATATGCAATTTCCTAAAGTCAACTCATGGACCAATAAGATTAAATCATATATGTCCAATAGAATTGTAACACATGGTCCAATAGAATTGTAACAAATGTTCTAATAGAATTGTAAACATATGGTCCAATATAATTTTAACACATGGTCCAATAGTATTGTAACATGTGGTCCAATGGGATTGTAACACATGGCCAATAGGATTGTGACATATGGTCCAATGGGATTGAAACATGTGTCTAAGATTAGAAAATTCATGAAAAGGCATAGGGAGAGGGGAGATGGATGACACTTTGATGGCTTAACTTCAAAATTTTCTCCTCTCTATTTCATCTTCTTCATCCCATAATTTTTCATATGGTGATTCAAGCAAAGTCAAAGAGGAAGAGAAGGAAAAGCATTGGAGAATTACTTTGCCAATTTTAAGGTTTGGGACTTCACTTAGTTATTTCTGTAGTTGTGTACATTTGAATGTGTAAAAAGATTTATTTGGATGTGGAATGGTTGCTGGGATGATACTTTGGTGCTATTTTGGTGTTATCTTATATAGAATTGGTTGAATCTGACAAGAGGGTATCGTGTAGTGGAATTCTATCTATGTTTGTTTGAGTCAGTCACATTGTTTGAGTCATAACTCAGCCTATAGACCTCTAAATTGTGTGATTTTAGTTTCATATGAAACATAAGACATGGAGATAAACATATCTAAAAGAGACTCAGACTTAATTCTGGCTTTATGATGTTGTAAATTTGGATAGAAAATGGTGACCTGATGCTGCCTCTGTTTTGAAGCAGTGTGTGATATTTGGTCTATAGATCATGCGTTAGAAGTTCAAATGGCCTGATTGTTAATGCTATAGAAATGATAGACATAGAGAGACAAATGTCTAGTAGACCTAGAGACCTGCTTCTGACGTTTTGTATATGAATATTAAGGAATAAGTAGTGGTATGAATAGAGAAAGTGTCTATCACGAACGTGACATTATTTTTGTTTCTGATTTCTACCGCATCTTATCCGAACCTTTATGAATGTGCATGAAAATTTCAAATACCTAGAAATAAATGAAATAGGACTTACCATATGTGACTTGGGTAACTGAACATTGAAATTTAAGATTGAGTATAGTGCATTCCAATGAAAACTTACATGTACAAAAATGATTTGTATGCATATTTATTGCTCATATGTGTATAGTATAATTATACATGTGTGATTTTGACACCTTTCTAATGGTGACAAGTTATGACTTGCATGTATAAACACAGATACAGATTTTATGACTTGAAATGCATTTCATATGACTTATCAATATATAAATTGTGAAATTGGCAAATGGTTAAAGGAAATGTTACAGTGCCTACTCTATTGTCTTGGTGGTGGATAGATGGGCATGCCTATAGGGTTACAATGCAGCTGCTACAGTTTGACACCACCGGTGTCCATAGTTCGATACCTTCGAGTATCCACAGTTCGATACCTTCGGATATCCACAGTTTGATATCTTCAGATATCCACAGAACCCGTTATCCACACCCACAGAAAATATGCAGGCTTAACACAAAAAGGAAACTTAATAGCCATAAATAAGAAATACAACATGACAATATGAATAATTAGTATTGATGAGCATTTGTACTTGTTATAATGATGAATTGTAATGATGTGTAATTATATTGATAATTTGTATCAATGAGTGTTAAATATCAATATTTGGCTCATAAATGTGCATTTTCAGTATATGGATAATATGTTGAAGCATATTTGCATTATGTACTTTGCTTAAGTATGCCATCATTGTTTACATGAGCATTAACTATCAATGTTGGGTTCATGAATGTGAATTTATGGTATATGAGTTATGATTTTTCTGAATGTGTGTTTTTGGCGGATGGCTGCTGTAAGTGGTCATCCAAAGTAAGTGTTTTCCCCACTAAGCTTTCAAGCTTAGCATGGGTGTTAATCCATGTAGTTCCAAGTCATATGAGTGAGTTACAAGGAACATCTGTAGGGACCAAGGTCAATAGATAGAAGAAAAAGTACTTTTGGAATGTGTTTTTAGTTACAGATGATTGCACATGTAATAAAAAAGGAAATTATATGTTTTCTTTTGGATTTCCATGTAAATGTAAAAATGTATTACTACTGTTAAATGATAATGTTAAGCATTGAGGAGTTTTGTAATGTGTATATGTATAGCATTGAATAGAATTGTATGTTTATGAATGCATGTATAAGAATTTGGTTGCTATGTGTGTAGATGGTTGTAGGTTCTGTATAGGGGGTGTTACAAAAGTACTCCATAATAGTGGAAAATCTTAGTGAGTAACATCCCATATGGTGACAACCAGTGGTATTCTTGTGATTCCCTTTATCCATAATTAACCTGAAGATCATTGCAAGGAGATTCATTTTGTTTCCTTTTAGCAAATTATGCACTATATAAGTGTTTAACAAATTGCACCTTTCAACAGAACTACTCCTAGGGAAAATAGAAGTAGCTGATAACGATGCAAGGCATCGTGGTAGTAAGTCAAATTGCCTACTCCAAAGTCTCCCATCTTGGGTATTTTTGGTATTAAGGTAGATGGATTTAACAACTTTTTCCAAATCCATATCATCGAGATCCCATTTATGACAAGGAAAATCAGTTCTCCCTATAGGAGCTATGTCCAGTATATCTCCTAAAATCTTTTAAGAAATTATAATATCACTTTCATATACCTATGAAAGAATGGCTAGCTTTTCATCAATTACTCCCTTTCTCATATGTGTGTAGAATGCCCTAACTAGCTCATCACATACTGTCTCATCTAATTTTAGGAAATTTTCCCAACCAATTGCAACAAAGAAGGAGAGATAGGTATACCTATATAAATCAAACAACATGGGAGGAAAAACTCTCCTAGCAACCAACTTTTTTTTCTTGTATTGCATTTTATATCAAACTTCAGCTTTCGTTGATTGAAACATCCTTGGTGGTATTGATGTCTATCCTTTTTGTGCAACTATTTTTATCTTCTTTGCACTATTTTCTTTAGGAATCATTTTTTCATGAAACAACTCATTTCTATCAATAAATTCCTTAGTAGTTTCTTCAGTCAAAGGTGCTTTTCCTTTCTTTATTTCTTCCCTTTTTCTTTTTCTGGATTCTCCTTCATATTCCTTTTCAACATTAGTGGTTTCTTTTTGTTCAAAAAATTTCTCAGCTTGCTTCGCAAGACTTCCTCTGGTTCGTGATTATCTGATCAACCAAGAAGGTTCTTCATCTAAATCAACATCATTTATAACCTAGTGTACTTCTAATACTTGGGGTTCAGTAACATGTGCCTCACCATAACTATCAGTAGAATTTGGAGTTTTCTTTTATCCTTTTGATTTGGTTCATGCCATTGTAAGAGAGATGGATGAGGTTTAAAAGATTTAAGATGAAACCAAAATGTTGGAATATAGAGAGTCAAGAGTAGTGCTTCGAAGAACAATGAGGGTGAGTAGAGGAGAGAGGTATGTTTTTAGTATACTAGGTGTTTCTTGAGCGTTGATCTCTTATGAAGATGAACGATCATACGCTAATACAGGAGGTGTGATCATTTGCGTATCTCCTGACAGATATATACTATCGCTTATCAGAGCTTCGTGCTCGTCTTTAAATGTTGTATCAACAAAACAAAGGAAATTACCTTTTTAATACATGTTTAATCTTGTTCTATTAATCAGAGAGGAAGGGGCCTTCTAAATTCTAAAGGGCCTACCAAACTAAGAGAGAGTTTCTAAGGAAACAAAATAGAAGGAGCCTACTGAATGAAATGCAAAGATAAGTAGCAGAGAATATTAATGCAGAAATAATATCAGCGAGTTTGCACATACCAAGCTCTTTTCTTAACACACAAAATCTATCTTCAGTTAGCGACTTAGTGAAAATGTCAACTACTTAATTCTCAGTATTAACATGCAAAAGATCAATAGTTCCTTCTAAAACATGATCTTTAAGAAAATGATGTTTGATTTCTATATGTTTAGTTCGAGAATGATGCACAAAATTTTTAGAAAGATTTATAGCACTCGTATTATCATATAATATAGGAATATAAGAAAAGGTTAGAGAGAAATCATGTAGTTGATGCTTCATTCATAAGATTTGAGCACAACAACTGGCAGCTATTATATATTACTCTTTAGTCGTCAAAAGCCCTTTGCAATTTTGCTTCTTGCAGGACTAAGATACTAGACATCCTTCAAGAAATTGATAGTGACCACTTATGCTTTTTTGATAGACTTTGTCACCTGCATAATCTGCATCATAATAGCCCACACTGTCAAACGAATCAGTTTTTGGATATCATAGTCCAAAATCCATAATTTCGTGGAGATATCGAAAGATTCTTTTGATTGCTTGAAGGTGAATTTCTTTTGGATTTGATTGAAAGTGTGCGCAAAGACACACACTAAGCATAATGTCTGGTCTTGAGCTTGTAAGATATAGTAGTGATCTAATCATTCCTCTATACTTTGTCTCATCCGTAACTTTTCCTTCTTGGTCTTTATCAAGTTTAGTTCCAGTGTACATGGGAGTATCCATCAATTTGACATTCTCAAGATGATATTTTTTAATGAGTTCCTTTGTGTATTTGTCTTGGATGATGAAGATTTTTTCTTCTGTTTATATGATTTGTAATCCGAGAAAGAATGAGAATTCTGCCATCATGCTCATTTCAAACCCCCTGCATTGATGCTGAAAATTCTTCATAGAAGAATGGATTAGTAGCACCAAATATTATGTCATCAACATATATTTGCACTATGAGTAAATCATTTTCCTTTCTTTTAATAAATAAGACTTT
This sequence comes from Erythroxylum subrotundum, assembly GCA_027563845.1. Taxonomy (NCBI): domain Eukaryota; kingdom Viridiplantae; phylum Streptophyta; class Magnoliopsida; order Malpighiales; family Erythroxylaceae; genus Erythroxylum; species Erythroxylum subrotundum. The sequence goes on from JAOQMQ010000006.1 coordinate 6,431,765, forward strand.
ATCGACCTTTCCTCTTTCAAAGTTATTCTCAAGAAAAAAGTTACTTAACCTATCATACCATGGTGGAGGAGCCTGTTTTAGACCATACAGAGCTTTAGATAACTTCATGACGTAATAACTTAGGGGTTGCTTAACAAATACTTCTTCGTTAATGTAATCATTTAAGAATGCACTTTTAACATCCATTTGGAACAACTTGAAATTTCTAAAATATGAAAAGGCAAGTAAAATTCTAATCGATTCTAATCTAGCAATAGGTGCATAAGTTTCATCAAAATCAATACCTTCATGTCAACTGTAACCTTGAGCTACAAGTCTAGCTTTGTTTCTTACCACCTTATCATTTTCGTCAAGTTTGTTTCGAAAAACCCATCGAGTCCTAATGATTGACTTATTTTGAGGACGAGGTACTAGATTCTATACTTTGTTTTTTGTCAAGTTGATTCAGTTTGTCTTTTATATCTGAAACTCAGTTTTTGTCATTGAAGGTCAACAGTTTTTGGTTCTATTTTTTAGATGAGAGCAACAAAGCTGTTCTTGAACGATAATCTTGTTCTTAGACTTTCAGAGGGGTCTCCTAGAATGTATTGATGTGTATCTTGACATCTCTATTCTCTTGGTGTTTTTCTTTGCATAGGCTCCTGCTGAGAGGAAGGAGCTTGCTCTGTTCTAGCTTTAGAAGGGCCTTCTTAATTTTGTGATTCTGAAGGTATTATAGGTGTAGTTTGAATCTCCGATGTATTTTTAGGTACTAATAGATACTCTTCATCATCTGAATTAGCTGCTGTTGTCGAAGGTAGTGCTTCATTAAATACCAAATGTATTGATTCTTCTATCTTCTGTGTTATTTTATTATATACTCTGAATCCTTTACTAGTGGTAATGTAGCCCAAGAAAATAGCTTTGTCTAATCTGGCATCAAACTTTTCAAGGTTGTCTTTTCCATTGTTTAGAACGAAACACTTATAGCCAAAAGCTCGAAAGTAAGCAACATTTGGTTTTCTTCCTTTCTACAACTCATAGGGATCTTTTTCAAGATAGGTCTTATAAGACATATATTAAGTACATAATGTTGGGTCCCATTCCTGAAGCCTGACCTTGTGTCGACCCACGTTCCCGGAACCCAACGATCCGAAACGTAAACAAAAAGCACTAGTGGGTGGCCACCATAGGGTTATCCCAACGAACCCTCGAAGCAAACTCTATCCGGGCAAAAGCCCTAAATCCAACTGAGGAAACCTTGGC
>JAOQMQ010000006.1:6466753-6481321 GCA_027563845.1 Erythroxylum subrotundum
TTGGTGGGTAGCATTTGTGTTCTTAATTCGATATATAGAGCACAAACTGTCCATGCTCTTCATGGCTGTTAGTATTTTATTTCTTAATACAATATACAAATACATATTCTACGTTAATGCTTTACCACTATTAATAAAATGAAAGAAGAAATATAGCATATTCTGACGGACAAAAGAACAAATGCTGGCAGGAAGTGCTCAAACTTAATTGATTTCCATCGTAGTAGACAACTTGCAAATAATGCAACTTTATTACAATACAGAATCCATTAATCCAACATATGCAAGCGACAATGAGCGACTTCACACGAAAGCTATACCAACTAAACTATAGACAGCTCAATCCTGACAATCGCAGCCAATAGACGGAGTTTTGACAAACGAAAACCATGTAGCATAGCACTATACTGTGTCCTCTTAATAATACATACGTTGATAATTTTTATTAGTTTGTTTTAATTTTTATTTTTCTAAATTCAGTAAAAAAAGTTTCATTTTTTTATAATCTGATTTACTATCAACTAAATATATATTAATATTATATTTTTAATTAATTAAAATTAATTATTAATAAGAATTATGAATAATTTAATTTTACTTAATAATTTTATTTAATTTTTTAAATTAAATTTAACAATTATTAATAAATATAATTAAATTAAAGTATCTTTAAAAATATATAAATTTCAAATAAAATTTGATTTAATATTTAAATAAAAATTTAATTTTAAATTATTTATTTTAATAAAATAAAATAATTTTATTAATAGTTTGCTAATAAATATTATATAAGAGATTAAAATAAATTTATTTAACAAAAATAATTTATCTTTAAATTTTATATAATGTATATTTATTATCAGTGATATATTAACTTTAACAACCAAACACAAAACCAATATTTATGAAACCAAATGCTCTAAAACTTTAAATTCTATCTAATACATACTCTTTTAATTTTTTTGACCCAGCCTATCTACCTACTTCTCCAAAGAAATTCAAATCATTCTTTTGCCTCCACAGATTTTAAATGGCGATTACGATTGTGGGCATTATCGCATTGTGTATTTTATCGCGGAGGCTATATTTAAAGAATGGAGCTAAAAAAACTATTAATTAGTAATTTTGTTAGAGGAGTAATTTTGTATAGGATAATTTAATACTGTGTTAAGGAGTGGTATTTAAGTTTAAAGAAGTATATTTAAAGAAGGACACTAAAAAAGTTACTAATTAGTAATTTAGTATAGATAATAAATTTTGTTTAGGATAATTAAGAATGTGTTAAAGAGTAATATTTAAATTTAAAGAAGGATATTAAAAAGATATTAATTAGTAATTTAGTATAGATAAGTAATTTTGTTTAGGATAATTTAAGAATGTGTTAAAGAGTGATATTTAAACTTTAAATAAATATATTTAAAGAAGGACTCTAAAAAAGTTATTAATAGGTAATTTAGTATAGATAAACAATTTTTTAAGAATAATTTAATAGTATGATAAGAAGTAATGTTTAAGTTTTAAATAAGTATGTTCAAAGAAGGACACTAAAATTTAATCATACTTCAACTTTTTAAGTGACTTTTTAGATTTATTCAATATTTGATAAGATTTTGAATTGATTTTCTTTAATGTTTTCAATTCTTTTTCAACCTCTTTTATCTTTCTTCTATATATACTTCGATTTCTTGTATCAAGATCACAAGTTAATTCTCCTTTTTATTGTTATTTCTTTTGTTGGCTGTGGTGATTTAAGTCAAATATCATATTAGATATCAAAGAAAGACAAAGTTAAAGGGTATTTTCATTTTCAGACTTTTATCTTTTATCTTTTCATTTCATCTTTCTTCTTGGTTCGTTATTTTGTGGCTTATTTTTGTACAAAACTAACAAAAATATTTTTTCTCATATTTTTATGTAAGATCCCACATCGGTTGGGAAGGAGAATGAAGCACCCCTTATAAGGGTGTGGATACCTTCTCCTTGTAGACGTGTTTTCCATGCCCTAACGCACTGGATCTCATCAAAACTTCGAAGTTAAACGTACTAGGGCCAGTGTAGTACCAAGATGGGTGACTTCCTAGGAAATCCTATGAAAAAACAAAACCGTAAGGGTGTGGACCACGAGCTACTTAAAAGACCTAAAGGGTGTGGACCACCAGCCACTTCAAAAAACCTAATGGGTGTGGATCACGAGCCACTTAAAAAGGCCCAAAGCAGAAAATATCTACAAGTGAGTGGTTTGGATTATTACATTTTAGGTTAAATTATAATCGAGAATATATAATCATCAAAAAGGATTCAATGAATTTGGTATCCTTTACTCTTGATAAGTCTGATCTAGCATGAAATTATTTTTCTTCTTCTCAAGCATCTGATGGGAATATCTAATATAATTGTATGTTTTGCAATATAATATTCAAAGGGGGAGGAATTTATAGAATGAAAGAACATCTTGCTAGTGTTAAGGGTAATATTTCTTCTTGCAAAAAAGTATCTGTTGATGTACATGAGAGGATTGGAAATTATTTGTAGTAATAAGTCAAAAAAGAAAAAGGAAAATAAAGAGGCCCATGATATATCTTTTGGAGATAATAAAGCACCACAATTATTAAATAAAGGGAAAAGGAAAGCTATTATTGATATATATTCTTATTTTCCTTTAAGAACTACTCTTGGTTCTCAACCTAGTCTAAACAATGTTTTGGTTGATAAGGATGTTGTTTTACAATGTAAAAAGCATGGGCTAAATGGGTTGGAGCACCTTGTTTTAGATAGGGTGTTCCAACCCTGTTTTCTTTAATCTGGTCCATATATTTATGTGGATCCCACATAAGTGTGTGGATAAAATTTAATGGAACATGGTTGGAACTGGTTAACTGGAATAGAGGATATGATCTCAGGTTAGATGGTTCTATCATTCATATATTCCTTTAAGTGCTTTAAATTCACCATATCTTCAAGAAGCAATAAATGCTAAAATAAGAAACAATTTGGTAAATAGTTATAACAAAATAAGTTGGATAGGCATATGTTAAACTTTATATGGATGTCTCAATTTCCTCTTAGCCATGCAAATTCTAGGAATTAGCTCACTTCGGATCACTCCCCAATTTGCATTAAGATCAAACCAAAAGAGGATAAAAGGAAATTTCCTTTTAGGTTATATAATTCACTACTAAAGCACTTTGACTTTATTGATGCTTTAAATATGGGACTAATATTTGATCTTAATGGTTTATTTTCTTATAAATGTGTAACTAAACTTAAAGCAATTAAAATGGAACCAATCAAGCTATAGAGAATGATGATAGACCCAATGGTATAGGGGGAAAAGAGGGCCTAAATGCACTGGACAAATATAAAGAAAAAATGGCACCAAATCCCCTAGACAATTCCCTCACAGAATAGGAATACCTAGAATTGATGAGATATGTAAGTGCATTGAAGATTATAATTCTTAACTGTTGTAAGAATCAAGAGTTAGTTGGTTGAAGGAGGAAGAAAAGAACTCTAAGTTCTTTTTAGGTCAATCTAAGCTAGAAGGAATTGCAATAACATTATTGCACTTACTGATTATAAGGGAAATCTCAACTTGGGATAATCAAAATTAAAGGAGCTAACTTATAAGTATTTTAGAGAACTACTAGGTACCTTTTTTGAAGCCTCTCCAATGTTTGATGAACTCAAGAACGTTCTCCAAATTTCACTCTGTTAGGACAACTATAAAGAATTTATTAAGGAAATCATGACTGAAGAAATTAAAACTACCTTTTTCTCCTTCTCTTCTGAAAAAGCTCCAGATCCAGATGGATTTAATGCTAGGTTCTTTCAGAACTCTTTGAATCAAACTAGTAAATTGGTAATAAATTATATCTTAAAATTCTTCAAATCTAATAGGATTCTTATAGAACTAAATAAAACTACATTTATCTAGTTCCAAAGGTCTCTAATCCCTAAAGTTTGAATCATTATAGACCCAGTGCATATTGAATATGCTCTATAAGATCATTACTAAATCCTAACCAATAAATGAAAGATGTTTCATTAATCCTTTGCAATGTATTTATGTTCAAGGTAGGAACATTGGCGATAATATCATAATTGCCCATGATTATTCAAGAGTTATAATTCCAAATCATCTATCAAGAGTTGTGGTTTAAATATTGACTTCACAAAGGCTTTCGATTCCTTGAGTTGGAACTTCATCATTTTCCTCATTTCAAGCTGTGAGACTGCCTTAAATCTTTATAAATTGGGTTCAAAGTTGTATCCTTTCTGTAACTTACTCAATCCGCTTAAGTAGTGTGATCCCCTATCATCCCACCTTTTGTCATTTGCATAGAGATCTTTCATAGACTTACCAAGCTTAAGATTGCAAAAGAACCCAGATCCTGGTATCATTACAAAGGTTGTAAATTAAAAATATTCCAGATCTCCTTCACAGATGATCTGGTTTTTTGTATGGTATAATTCCTCCTCTATTAAGCTACTTATTAACTCTCTAGAGGAATTAAAAGACATTACAATTTTTCCATTTAACCCCAACAAGAGTTCCTTCATTCTTTCTACTAGTTTCAATCCTAGTACATATGCATTTCCCATCTTTAAAGGGTTGAATCAATAAAAACCCCCCTTCAAATACCTTGGGGTTTCCATAACTATGAAGAAGCTCACTAAGAAGGACTATTCCCCTATCCTAAACTCCATAAAAATGAAACTCAACAATTGGTGCAATAATTGTTTATCTTATAGTGGAAGATTACAACTGATCCTCTCCATTTTATCCAATCTATATACTTATTGGGTCTATATTATATCAATCTTCCTAAAGGGGTGATAAAGGATATTAGTAGGCTATTAAGTGGCTTTCTTTAGAGTGGATCAAATACAAAACCCAAAGTCCCTAAGATGAGATGGATAATTATATGCTAAGCTAAGATTCATAAAGGACTGGGAATCATTTCAATCTAAACTATGAGTAAAATCATACTCATCAAGATACTTTGGAGACTTTGTTTTGATGGAGAAAACCTTTGGGTAAGATGGACACGCCTTCATTTTCTAAAGGTTGCAAGTATTTGGAATGTTAAAGCTACATCTATAATTTCTTACATAGTTAAATCTTGAAAATGTGAGGGTTAGTTCACTTACATATTGAATGCAAGATTAGAGATGGTTACAATATCTCTTTCTGATTTGATCATTAGTATGTTAAGGGGTCCTCTTTATATGCTAACTGATTTCTAACCTCAAAAATCTATCATCCCTACTAATACGAAGGTTCAAGCATTCATCAAGGCTCATTTTTGGCATTGACTCCTCCATTCTATAAGATAGAGAAGAAATCATAAATAGAATGCGTTCTTACTCCCCTAATTTATCCATATATGATACAATGGCCTAGACCTTGGATAAATCTTCCATATTCACCACCAAATCTTGCAATAAGCTTCTTAATGGATAACAGATCTACAAACCTGATTATAATCTGATATGGGATTCAATTATTTGTCTTTCTCAATCCTTTATATTGTGGCTGGCAACTTGTCAAAGACTAGGAATAAGAGACACAATCAAATGCTCCATCACTAACCTAAATTGTGCGTTACATGAAGAAGCTTGTAAGATCTTAAGTGTAGCACCCCACTCTCATAGGACAAGTACCCGACATCCTGAGTGATATTTGAATACATACCCCGCAAGGGTGGTGTGCTAGAGCAATCATATTCTCTTATAAGGCATCATAAAGAAAGAAACAATATTCAAATTCCTCATTTCATTTCTTAAACAATATGTACATCGTAGTTTTACAGTATCATCCAAATATGTACAATGTCAAAACTAAATACAAAATATGCTACACTTATGAGGAATTATTCAAAAATCTATCTAATTCTTCAATCTCAACTGACCGACCTTTGAGCCATTTCTTCCTTCCAAAAGTACGAGAACTATGCTTCTTGTAGAGTCTCTCTGTCACTCGTGTCCTCTCTCGGTCTTGAAATATCAACGTTGCAATTTTGGTGAGTTTTGCGAACTCAGTAAGGTAACCATCCTCGATGATGCACCCAACTCATACAACATATCAAGACATGTAAGCACTTAATTCACATCTTTTTATTTATCAAGTAGCATCACATATCATTTACTCATTCAATTACAGGTCAACAATACACTTCAATCATTCAAATACACAAATCAAATGTTTATGTAATGCTCGTGAGACTCACTTTTGATTATTTCATTGTTTTGATCGAGTGCCTAAACTTTCCCATATCCATGGTGGATACCGGGTTCATTGATAATTGTCCCTTATTCGTTGGAAATATAAGGCTCATTATACATAGCGAGCCTTTGGCTTTTAATCAAATTATGAGCTTTAAGCTTATTTTCGATGGCTACTCAGGTCACAACTTTCATTATCTAATCATGCATTCATGTAATGAAATGCATCACACATATTCAATCAATCATTGTTTTAATCAATCACATTCACATTCTCATTCACATTTATCATCGAACCTTGTTCTGACATTCAACAATCATGTTGAGTAACACTTATTTCTTCACATTCACATATAAGGAGCACTTCAATTATCACATTCATACATAAGAAGCCTCGGAACTTCATTGTCCGGAATCAACACATTAAATTCCACAAAACAGTTCAATATAGAATTTAAAGCAACAATTAATTAAGTGAGGCCATCTAGGTTACTCATAGTTTGCTCCAGAAAGCTATTGCCTCGAAGTCCCGACAACGTCTAGATGTTATTACTCAATATGCTCTTCTAAATCATGCAATACATACACATTATACACATCACAACTTTGCATAATCATAAGTATTTATTTATGCAAATATATGTATATGGAATATGTACAATGCATGTTCAATGACAATCCCGGGTATATTTTCTTAATACTCATCTCATAACCAATTAACATGATCTTTGAATCATTCCTTAACACCTAACACACTTTCCTTACTTTAATGGAACAATCGAACATCAACTAGGCTCATTCAAGATCACAATTAAGCCTAAATATCTAATGGGAAAAACATTAATAAGTCAATTATTTAAAAACAAACATATCTTGGGACAAAAGGAATAACGTTTTTTTGTAGATGTCGGATTAATGTCATTCTAGGAATCTTTCAAAGAGGACTTCGAGATCTACAACTTTTATGAAGACCCTGAAGAGAGATTTTTCCATATAGAGGGTCAAAATCACAAATTTGTGAAATTGTACCGTGAATGTCTGCTTAGCGGACATACATCCCACCAAAACGGACATGAACGGGGCTGGGAAGGATTTTTTGACCCGTGAAGGTTCGTTTAGCGGACCTAAAGTTTGTTTAACGGACATGGATGAGGCTGGGAGATTTCTCAGACCTAAGAAGGTCCGTTTAACAGACCTAAAGTCCGTCCAACGGACATAGGAGAGACAAAACTCCCTCAAGAGCATTTCCAATGGTTTCTACATCTATTCTAACATCACTTTCAGTCTAAATTTTCCCAAATTCACTTCCTCTAATGCAACATCATTTTACACTAACTTAACCACCAAATTGATTTCATTAAACTCTCTAATCTCTACTCATTTGATTCTTCACTTACAACTAATTCTCATCATTCATCAATTCCTATCATTTTTCCATAATATATCTCATTCGTAAGTCTCAACAATTTATATTCAAAATTCATCATTTCAAGTTGATAACTTCTTTAAGTATACCTTAATTTCGGCTCAACATCATCCATACACAATTTATATTCCATGCTTGATCATAAACACCCAAAATAGAACATATTCTCATACACTTTTATCAGAAATTTTTCTGCATATATCCTACTTCATTTTTCATTCCTAACTATTTTCTTAATTCATCTCATTTCAAGATCATAACTCAACATCTTGGTTAACCTAACTTTCACTTTCATTAACCTTTAATTCATGATTTGTAACATCTACATACAACTCATTACTCATGGTTTTCATACTCTCAAAACAGAACACAAACATATACATTCATCCACCAATTTGCTACACCCAATTCTCAACTTCATGTCTAATTTTGAGACTCTTAAAGATAGAATTTAAAATTGATGTCTTCATGAATAATATAGCCATATGTCTCTAGTTTAATTAAAATCAAGAATCATCTCATTTGGATAACTACAGAACAAGTTATGGCTAAAATACAGATGCTTAATTAGTGGAAATGTTATAGCTAACATTTTCCAGCTCTCTCTCTCTTCCAATTTTCCAGATTTTTATAACTTCCTACATTTTACACCTAACATATCTTGTATTTAGATCATCTTTTCTACTTCATTTCCTCTTCATTCTAATCTCAATTTACAACTCCAAAACATTCACAAGACAAATCATGATCTATATTTGATCATTAATCTAAAAACAGAACATCAAATATGTTCATTCATTCATCAATTTACTGCACTCATCCAAACACCATTATAATGATCATTCTACCTCAAAAACATCTCTATAACAATTTATGAATCATTAATCATCATGTATATACAAAAACAAGATGTTTACATACACATTTCATCACTCACGTTCATCATACATAAAACATCATGTATGTTCATTTAACCTCTAACTATCGTTATACATGCTTCATTTAACACTAGCCATATATATTAGCAAGCTGCTTACTTGATTTAGCTCCAAAATCTTCAAACTCTTTAAGAACTCCAAGAATCCCTAATTTTCCATGCTTCCTACGATCTTTATGGAGGTTGGAAGGTTTAGGTTTTCTTGTGGCAAGGAAGAAGACAAGATGGTGGAAGTAGCAATTGATAGATGAAAAAGCTAGGTTCAACATTGGTGATGGTTGGCAACACAATTCATGAAGAAGGAGAAGAGAAGGCCACAAAAAAGATGAAAACAAGAGTTAAAATGAAAGACATTAAGGAGAGTGTCTTGCAAATAAGTGAAATCATGAGAGAGAGGAGTGGTGAGTGGTAGTGACAATTGTCACTGCCACTTGTCACCTTCCTATGGTCCCATTTGGACCCTTATTAAAAACTAGTCTATTTGTCTCCAATTGTCTCCCAATTTTTAATAACATTTTTCAATAAATCCCAAAGTCATTTATCAAAATTTCCATTGCCATTGGACAGTAATTTCTACTACCATTTATCAATTGTCTTGCCACTTGACATTTTTCCTAGTCCGAAAATATCCAAAATTTCTTAAATTTTAACAAATATTCTAAATCAATACATATACTCTCCAAATCAATTTTCAACACATAAAAGCCACAATTATCAATATAATCACATTTATAACTCAGTTATACCTGGAAAATGTCAATGAATACATGTACAATCATTTTAATGTACAAAAATTAATATTCGTGTGTGTGTGTATGCTTTATTATGCATGAGCATGAAATGTACTTTCTAACTTCTCAACAAACTCTCATATATACTATTCTAGGGTCCTAGCCCCTAACATGAGATAACGGGGTGTTATATTAAGTCACTCACTTTTCAGTTGCAAGTATCTTGCTTAGTTGTGGAATAACAATCTAAGGCTCTTCACTTTACAATGCTCCAGTTTACAATTACCACATATAATACATTGGCTTCCTCAGTTATCATTCACCAATAAGGGAGATTATAATCTATTTAAAGTTGCCTTTGGGGCACTAGTTTACGTTATTTGGCATGAAAGAAATGGTAGAATATTTAACTAGAGTTCTTTTAATGATGAAACATGTCTTGGCAATCTAATATAACGTATGAGAACTAAAGCCATTGCCTGCCACATATAGTCTAATTTGTCCCCCTCTATTTGTAATATCTGGTGTTTGCCTTGTTCTTATCTTTTAAAGTCATGATAATGACAATGTTATTCACCTAACCACTATCTCTTAGTAACAGATATCTTATATCTTTGTAATTTGTACTCTCAAGTTATGATCTTGTAACTTGCTATTTGTTCTTTAATGGATATTATTTAACTTAAAAAATAATATTTATATGAAAAGCTTTTCAAGTATATTTTTGAAGCATATTAAACGGAGTATTTTTGGCCATATAATTACTATTGTGGGGATCTCAACTTATATCATGAAAAGGTTAACACTGATTCTGGAAGAACTAGGGATTTTCCAATTCATGATTAGGTAATTTCTGGAGGCTTCGAATGCCTACATAATGTATTCTTACTATTTTGTGAAATGATGATATCGTGAGGCTCCTCATACGGTGCGTTTCAACAGCTTTCTTTGTTTTATTTGGTTTAAAGAGAGTCTGTTCTTAGCTCTCCTGAAGCATGTTCCTGAGCATTACCCTATGAACTTCTATCTCATTCATTAATGATACCTTTTATTTTTTTTGTAAAAAACAAGTTTATAATCTACCAATTATTTGAAGATAACATCGATTATCATTGAACACTGCTGTCCTGATTATTGGAGGTCTTTACTTTTTGGTTATGCTACTGTACCTTGACTTATTTTACTCAATAACATCCACGTCAAGTATACTTTAGCTGATTCACACGGTGAACATAGGGACAACATGTCTGCACAATCTGGATTACGAGCGATTGGAAATAAGAATAGACAAGAAGCTTTTTAGGTGGCGAAAAATCAAATTCGACCATGTTTTAAATCAGCCAACTTGTTTTTTAATTTTATGTCCTATGGGGGTCAGGTATAATTAATGACAACAATTGTCCTATCCTCTGGAGGTAGGCGAGAGATAAAGAGAGATTTTTATTGAGGCTGGTGCTGTTTCTCCACTCTTTTATACTTTAAGAGCACAACTCATACATATCACTCCATGACTTTAGTATTTACTTTCTTAATTTAATATCTGAAACCATTATTGTAAAGAGCACAGCTTGTCCATGCTCTTGATGGATATTAGTATTTGCTTTTTAAATGCAATATAAAATTGTATATTGTACGCCAATGCTTTACTACTATTAATATAATGAAAGGAGAAATATAAGAAAAAATGCTGGCAGGAAACGTATGAGCTTAATTGATCTCCATTCAAATAATACTTGTTTTATAAAGAATCCATTAATCCAACGCATGCAGGCGACTTTTAGTTTTGAGGGAGTTTGAGAAAAAAATTAAATTAGGTCCAATTGAACTTGTCATATATTAATCTTAAGAAAAGTAATATTTTTATATATAATTCACTTCACATTTTTGTCTTTTCTGATACGAGAGTATTTCCCTTTTATGAATTTTTAACATGAAAGACATCCAACTAGTCATACTATTTAAGTTTACGAAAACGTCAAAAAACTATCAGAAACCTTATAGCGTTAAGTTCCTATTAAAAGACAAAAGAATAATAGGTTCAAATTAACCATGTCTGTATTTCATTATATACAATTGAATCACATGTTTACGAATTTTGATTTAGTTTGGTTTAAGTTTAAAACTAAAATACATTAGGAGAAAAAGTAAAGGAAAAAAGCTTGATTTAGCTCTATAATCATTACTAAAAATCACTCAACATCTTATATGTGATTTTCATCAAATATAAAATGCGAACTCCTCGACAATCTCTAGCTCTGCCTATCCTCGCATCGCTCCTCTGTGGCTGATGGCTCCATCCTCTTCCAAGTAAATGATAAGTTTTCTATGTTTTTTGGGAATACAAGTAGATTTGTGATTCTGTTTTCTATACTTCTAGTTTTGTTTTTGTTTGATCATTTGATAGTTGTTGCACTTTATGTGGTTGTTAATTTTTTGTATCAAATTAACAACTACACGAAGCTTTTGTATCAGTTGAATTTTGATTCTTTTATTGGGAAGGAAATGAATCACAACAATTGGAAAAAGGCACAAGATGCTAGACATTTGGTGTAGTTTTTAAGTTGGAGACTCCAAAAGTTCCTGATGCATCGACTTATAAAACTCATTCATATCTATCTTACTGTAACTGTAAAGAATTTGGCCTGGTATAAGAAGATGCAGGACATGTTAAAACCTAACTTGCAATTTACATTTTCTTTCTATATAATTGCTTCACCAGGCAATTATTTTGTGAAAAGCAGTTTATATTATTCTTTAGAAGATGATGCTTTGTGATTTTACTTTAGAAATATTATCATAGAAAAATTATGTATGTCCAAATTATAATATGAGAATAGGACAAGACTTCTAGCCTTTTATATTACATATCAAAAGTTTTCCTAAATCATTTATGCACAATTTGATGGTTCACAAAGAAAAGAAATGTCGTTATTAATAGGTGATATTATTGTTCTAATATTACCTAAAACTGGGAGAAGTTGTCCTCATGAAACTTCTCAAAGCTTTCTTCACTTAGTCTATTACACCCATTATCAAACTTAGTTTGACAAGGTTGACATAATTGATTAGGTAGCTTCATTAATAACATCTTAACAGAGTCTATATATAGTTGTTATTATCATCGTCTTCGTCATCATCATTATCATTATCATCATCTTCAATATCATCATCATCATCATTATCATCATAAAAGTATATGTAAACATGTAAATGCCCACGAATAACTTATATAGTCACATATGTATAATATGTTGATTGTTTCAAATGGATGAGCGTATTTCTTCAATAGAGAGTTCTAATCCGATACCGGAGAGTATACAAGCAGATATGTCTAATTTGGTATGAAGTGAAGATAAAAGTCTAGGTCCATTAAAAAGTGATGTCTGCAATCACTTCAATAAGATTAGATTAATGGATGAAGTAGAAAAGACCAAACGTAAACATTGTCACAAGATATTGGCTTAGAGTTAAAAATGTGGAACCTCTCATTTAGAGAGACAATTAGAATTGTGTAACAAAAAGAAGATCGTATTAGGAGGTCAAATATTTTTTTACTCCTAACCGAATGAGAGGGAAGAATAAAATCACTGGTATAGCTTTTTGATGGCTATTGTGGTCACTAGTGATGAACATTCACTCTATATAGTTCGTGACAAAATATTTAGGATGTTGCTCACCTCATTGCAACTGACCTTTAATTAAGATCCCAACTCAAAAAACTTGAAGAAACAAATTATGAAAATATACAAGGATCAAAAGAAAGAAATTTTAAAAATATTGTCAAATATTGAAGAACAAGTTACCATCACAACAGATATATGGACAATCAATAACCAAAAAAAAAGATTATATGATATTGACAACACATTATATTGATTATGTTATGATTATTATTTGTAAATAGTATGTTCATTTATGTATCGACACCACATACAAACAATAGGTTGGCAACTGTGTTGATCAAGTGTTAATTAATTAGATTATCAACACCAAGTTATCCACCATAATAGTCAGGAATTATAAAAAAAATGATGCAATGATTGAAAAGGTGAAGAATAAGTTACAAGGTAGGAGTTTCTTGGTTAGTGCGGGGTTGTTCTATATTCATTATTTTAGACCATATTTTGAATTTGATTATGAAGGATGAGTTAGAGATGATAAAGGAACTAGCATATTTGATTCAAAATATTGTCGTATATTAGAGTGCAATACCTAAAAGAGTTGAAAATTTTTAAGATACTGCAGATAACTAGGCATTTCTAGGACGAAGAAGTTGGTATTAGATTATCCTACCAAATGGAACTTAACCTTCAAGAAGTTAGAGTCAACAATCCAATATGTTAAGATGTTTACCAAGTTGAGATAAAGAAATTATCAGTACACTTGCTTGCTTACAGAAGAGCAACGAGAGTTGGTTAAAGAACTTTGCGCAAAGTTAGAAATATTTTATATACCAATATATGTTAGATCAAAGAAGCTTTATTTGATTGGACCCAAGATACAAGATATAAGGATTAATTTTCTGTATAACATATTGTATGGTAATCAGGCTCAAGAGCATGTTGATGCCATCAAACAATTATAGTGTGATTTGTATAATGATTATCAACTTAAATTGGATAAAATTCAAGATCACAGTAGTTTAGGCTGTTCATCACCAACTTCAAGTTCATGTTCATGATCATTTTTTAAGAGCATTTTGATGCTCTCATTTACATAACTCATGAAAAAGGGCAAGGACTTCTTTTAGTATGATGGAGTTGGACAAATATTTGATGAAAGATTGTGCAACTGACGTTGGAGGTGTGGAGTTTGATGTATTACTATGGTGAAAGAACGATAAAAATAAATTTTCAATCATGCACGAGACCTGTTAATAATTCTATTATCTACTGTTGCTTCAAAGTATGCTTTTAGTATTGGTAGTTCTCATTGTGCTTAACTTTATCCTCGTATTGTGAAAGCCCTTATGTGTGCTCGAAGTTGGTTACATATTAAAGATATTGAGGGTAAACATTTTTTTGTGATATATAAATTTTATCTATTTTTATGATATTATCTTATATTTTATATATTTTTAATTTTATAATAATATAGCCATAGATATTGATGCGGAGGTGACTAATCACACAACTAAAAAATATTTCGATAATATATTTGAAGATAAAGGTATATTTAATTGTTTATTAGTTATTATCATGTGCTCAATATTCATCGATATTGTTTATATAAGAATGTTTCTATATGCA
>JAOQMQ010000006.1:6690051-6705244 GCA_027563845.1 Erythroxylum subrotundum
TACCCTTCAAAAAGAAAAGGAGCTTCTCAGGACCAATCTTGCTAAGGCTGAGGAGGAGGTCAGAAGGATATAAAGTTTATTTTTCATTTTTCTCTTTCTGCAGTGTTCATTTTAGACGTCAAGTTTCTTTTTTCCATTGTAGGTCGAGCTGCTATCTGGTGAAAACAGTATACTGGACGAGGAGAATAAGAGATTGTTGAGGCATCACTATAGAGAATGGAACATTGATGGTTCTGATGGAAAACATAAGAACAATACATCTGTCAAGGTAACATTTGTGTGCATTGTAAAAAATATACACATCCGCCACAATATACACGTAAATGTATGTAGGCGCTTGCATCTGTGTGGTCATTTTGTGCTTAGGAAAAATTTCTCTTCTCTTGAGCAGCGTGGTTTAGCTTTGTGCATAGCATATGCCCCCTTGTGGTACATTCAGTTCTATATATACGTGAAAGTTTCTCAAAGGGCTTGAATTGGTTGAATTATTTGCAGAGAAATAAGCGATTTCTAAAGGTGAGTAGTCCCATAGAAATGAAGTTGGATT
Organism: Erythroxylum subrotundum; assembly: GCA_027563845.1. Lineage (NCBI taxonomy): Eukaryota > Viridiplantae > Streptophyta > Magnoliopsida > Malpighiales > Erythroxylaceae > Erythroxylum > Erythroxylum subrotundum. Next base: position 6,690,599 of record JAOQMQ010000006.1, read on the forward strand.
TTAAGGAAGTCGATTCAGTGAGACAGCCACTGTCACCTTTGCGGCATAACTCTCCCTATGGTAGGAGAATGCACAAGAAGTGAGCAAATTGTTTCTAACAATGTCCGGCTTACAGAGGAATGAGATCTATTTTCCTTTTCAGTTTCTATTTTGTCCCCTTATAGGCATATAACCTTTTCTTTAGGATTTTAACTTTTCACAATCCACTTCTGGAGGATCTTGTATATCAATAGATCTAATCATATAATGTTTCTCATATTCTCGTCAATATCTAAAAAAGAAGCAAGATTCCCTGTGGTAGCTATTTGTCTTCTGGATTCGTATTATCAGATAAGATAAATAAAGAAACAGAAACAGTAAAAGAAGATAAAAAAGGCCAAGGAACTATCCCCCTTAATAATCTTTGGTTTCCACATTATTTATCTTGACCCCATACTTCAACAAGGTCATTTATTGAGTTCCTAATTCAACCTTCCTTGTTTCTGTTTACTTTCTTTTGATTTGATCATCGGCTGTGAGGATTTTTAGTTGAATTTATGCTTCTAGATTCTAAAAATGTGTTCTTCCATGCAATCCATTTTCTGACGTCTTTAATCTACAGAAAGCTGGGTGATAAATAAATAGATAGAGTAGATCAACCTTTGAACTTTGAAGACCAAAGTTGACAAATTGAAGTTCTTTAATCTTATTTCCATGCTCTTACCTTCAGCTGCTTTGACGTGAGCTTACAATGATCCTCTTATGTGTGAATCATGGTAAAGTTCAACAAAGCTAAAAAAAGGATGATAGTCTGAAATGCATATACAACTCACCACCAAAGGACAACAGTAAGCTAAAAGGAGTGACAATGGGAATATGAGTGTACGAGGTCTATCATTTTAGTTAATCTCTGTTTTTATGTATAGTCCTCAAACTCTTAAGTGTCAAGCTTTTAGCAATTGAATTATTCCTTTAGTTATTAGCAGTGAAAGAGAGACGCAATAAAGAATCAACGATAATATAGAAAAAAAATAAGTAAATGGAGATTAGGGGAGGGATTGTCTCCTTTTGAAGTGGGTCAACTAGGACGTTATTCGTAGAAGTACACGATCAGAAACACTGCAATAGTTGGCCTGAACCCCAAAGGAACTCTACAACTTAACCAATCGAAAGTAACCGAATCCACGTCTCGAAAAGTTCAAAAAGTAAATTAGAACCTAAGAACTTTCTATGGTAAAGATTTGGGCATATTATTTCTATGTAACAAAGAGTATATAAAGATTTTTGCACAGTAAAACATTATTTATGAAAGAACTAAATTTGTGGGTTATTCTAAGAAATAAGATCATTACTATGTATAAAGAGACACACTTAATATAATGGATAAATTATAAATATTATAAATATTACTAAATTTTGTCATATTAATTTAAAATTTTAAAAATGAAAATATAATATTTAAATTTTTAATTTTTTTACAAATATAACCAGTTCATTAATTCTACAGCTAATAATCTTGATATAGCGTAATTACTGGCACGTAACATATAAATGAAATGTCATATTAAATATTAAAAGATTTAAACAAAATGTAAAACCAAGAAAATGGAGAAAGAAAGAGAGAAACCAGGACCCATTTTTTAAATCCTAAACCCAGATCTTGATCATTACTAAGATGCTTAGGCATCAAATCCTCTGTTCCAAATATCCTGTTTCAACCATATTTTTGCCCTAAATTGATGTCATTTTATGTGTAAAAACGTCAATTATCGTTACACTTAATTATATTTTGAATTAGGCCAATCTCAGTTATATAATTACCATCGAGAGTTCAAATCTTCTATCCTAATTATCTTGCTTCAATTATATTCTCACCCCAAAATGATGTCATTTTATGTGAAGAAGATTTGAACTCTTGATGGTAATTATATAACTGAGATTGGCCTGATTCAGAATATAATTGACATTACCCCTTATTCAAATATTGGTTTTTATGTTTGAATCATATATTTCACGAGAAAGTCTTGAAGAAAGTCAATATGGTAAGTGTAATGATAATTGAAGTTATGAATGTCGACTGTTAATGTTATGATAGAGGAGGTTATTGTATCAAAACGTAGATTTTAAAAGTTATTTTTGTTGGGGAATCGATGCAGGCCTAATCTCAAATATAGCAAAATAATAACAAAATTTTTTATTTTAATTTTCTAAAGTCAAGATCATTTTAAATTATATAAAATGATTAACTTATAAATCATAATAAAGCGTGAATCTTAATTCGTGCTTTATTCTAAAACTTGATCCTTTTTTTGTTGTATCCTAAAATTGTTTTTAAAATTGATCCATCTCAACCATCATAGTCGCACAAGTGTCCGACCTTTAATTATATCCACATAATGAGTTGAGAGAATTTTATAACTATTATAGAGAGTGTTAACCAAAGAGTGCTAGCTTCCTTAGAACTGAAGTCTACTTATGATAAGTTTTAGATATTTTAGTAATTTAACAAAAATTAAATTTTAATTTCAATTAAACTTTAAATAGAATTACAAATAATTTTAATTAAATACTAATCATGTCCAAATAAGATTCAACATCTCATATTGATTCTTATTTACTAAATATTTTACATTTAATCATAAAGTTTCTGAAACTTTACAACCAAGTTCAACTTCAATAAAATATCCTCTCTTTTTAATATGCTCTTTATGTGTGAGTCATTAGGTTCTCAACTATATTATATATTGTCAATAGACACAAATTATAACCTTAAATTATATTTAAGATTAGATAAATTAAACTCATTTAATTTATCTTTAATTCTCTAATTAAAAAATTTATATCTATAGATTAAGATTGGTGTCTAGTAACACATCATAACCACTTAAATAATTAGGAATGTCAAAGTAGTTTTGACTAATCTTTCTGTGTATGATTTTTGTGTATAATTAAATCTTTTTAGCATAAAATGTTTCGATTAAAAATAGAGCATAAAATTAATGTCTACTCTATTTTAAGTTCAATCATGTTAGTTCATCGTTTGAAATTGATTCATTTAATGAAATTTGTAAACTATTTTGTAAAGTGTTATTCCACCTTGGCCAAAGATTTTTCGAATCAATTCTAATCGAGAATAATGAAACATTCTCCTTAATTATTTTAGGGTGATGAATTCAATATTAATCACTCAATCACCTTCATATGGTTCACACTATATATAATGACTATCGACTGATCTACCCTTGACTAGAATAGGTCGTAAGTAGTGTATCAAAACCTAACATTTCCAGAAAATATAACTTTGGAGATCTCAAGTCAAAGGATCTCCTATACAAATATATAATATGAAATGAGAATAATCATATGTTCTAAATGTATTTCTCATATGTGGTTAGTTAAGTGAATTTATTCTCTGATAAGCGCTCACACATTTGTTTAAGTATTTCTATATTTTAGCCTATGAGATTAGCTACTTCCTTCATAAGAAAAAACTATAATGTGTGTGCAATTCTTTTTACATTTTATTAATATCCAGTCTTAATCAATGTTTTAAAAACTTAACTGACAATGAACCGATCAAAAGGAAAGATTTAAGGTTTAAAGGTTCAACTGGTATTATATACCTATAAAATCGATATATAATAAATAAGAAATAAAATTATAAGAATAAATATAAATATTTATTAAAATAAAAATACACCAATATATTATTATGTAATAAATTAATATTAAATCTAATATAATTATTAATAATAAATCTAATATAATTATTTAGTCACGAAAATCCCCGAATTGAACTATCGATGTGCTCTCACATTATTACGTAATCTCAAATGTTTATTCAATAAAAATTTAGTTATAGAAAAGGAAATTTATATTCCAAGTTGTAGATTCATTGAAATTATAAATACAACATTAATAGATGGTAATGGGAAATGAAATGATGGTGCAATGCAAACAAATATAGTGGAGGTTAGTTAAGTAATTATAGATAATAGATATAGACCAAGAGCTTATGCCATTATCTATTAGGCCAATAACCAAAGTTAGAACCACAACCTTAGAAATTGGAATTTGGAAAGACTCTCTTCTCCATTTCCAAGCCATTTGTGTTTGACATTTCCAAACCTTTCAATTTTCGTGCTTTTATTCTGTATCTTTATCTCCATCTACAAGGTTATAAGTAAATAGTTTAATATCAGGTTCTTCACTTTCAACTTCTCGTTTTCCTCTTCCATCAAATTTCACAACTTTCTATAGATAGACCTTATGGAGAGGCTTCCAAAAGGAGGCAATTTAAAGACTGAGATCATGGATCCAAGCCAATCAAACACACCATGGTTGGAGAAGTTCTATATCTTATTGACTAGCATTTAGAATTAGCACGCCCTCATTTTAGCAAAGCTAGTTAGATTATCAAAAAGAATAATTTGCCATGTTCAGTCTCTAATAAAAAACATTGTTCCTTTTGTTTCCAAGAAAAATTGTCTCGTCTTCCTTTCGTTAATGTTGAACATATGAGTAAGGCTCCATTTGATATTGTCCATCCTGATGTGTGGGGACCTACTTATATTATGTCTACTTTAGGTCATAGATATTTTGATCTTTTTATTGGTGATTTTACATGGTTCATATGAATTTATTTGCATAAAAATAAAAATAATATCTATTCCATATTTTTGTCTTTTAAACAAATTATTGTACACCTTCAAAAATGAAGCAAAGTCATAGGAGGAAATCTTTCAAAGGATAGTAATACAGTGTAGACTAATAATCATGGCTAGAGGACCACAATATAAACTCTCACAAGGAATGAAGGAAAGATGGATTTTAGAGTATACACCATCATAAAATGTACTAGCTATTAGTTTTTTTTTATATATTGTGTGATCAAAGACTTGTAAGTAATTTTTCTTTATTTATGAATTAACTTTAAAAAATTTTACGCCATTTCATTCAGATTGGGATGGGGAGTACTAAAAATTATATAAATATTTTCCACTTTTAAGATTAGAAATCGCATTGCCTGCCCCGATATATATTAGCAAAACAACATCAGTGAAAGGAAAATTCACCATATTGTTGATACTAATTTGGCATTGCTTTCTTAATCCAATGTGCCTTTATAATTATGACAATTTTCTTTTCCATGGTTGTCTTGTGTATTAATTCTCTACCAATGAAAGTTCTTCATATCAAGTCCTTTTTTCATCTTCATTGTAAAAGTCATTCCAAATTATACTTTTATGCATCATTTTAATTGTGCAATTTATCCTTTTCTTTGTCTCTTTATTCACCACAAATTTAGTTTTTGCACCCGTTCATGTGTATATCTCGACAAATCTTCTAGTCTTTGTCTTGATTTCTCTTCAAATCAAATTTTTGTTTATAGGCATGTTACATTTGTGGATGATGATTCTCCTATGTAGAATACCACATCAAAATCTCTTGTTCTCCATCATAACCCATTTCTACTATGGCTAGTGATCATTAACAACTCACATTCTTCTTTGTCGTCATGTGAAAAACCTTTAGGTATGTCACCTATCCCATCATCTAATTATAGTCTTAATCTTCCACCGACAAGCCTAATTTTAATTTGATGGGAGAAACATCGATAGATGTGGCGAAAGTGACCCATTAATTATTCGACACAATAACAATGTGTTATGCACAACCCCAAATATAAATTAATTCTCCCTACTTGTGTAAACCTTTAGGAAATAATTAGGCAATAAAATAATCTAATGTAGTACCCAATAAAATCAATACTACGATTTACGTGGAAAACCTCCTCGATGTGAGGAGTAAAAAACCACGGGACCAAAGCCAGGAAAAATCCCCACTATCACAAATAATGGGTACAACAACATTTTCTCTCTAGTATCCCACTAGAGGCAGCAACAATAACATCAAGAATACAACAATTCTCGGCAACAACATCAATATCAACAACATAAATCAATAAGAGAGTTTACGAAATGACCCGGAATCACACTCTTCGAAATAGCCTGAGTCGATCACCCAAAAGATCTCCAAATAGAAAACTCACCATTAAATATCAAGACCAATGTTTCCTTTACCAGATGTCAGAGTTTCATCCCAATTGAACCATGTTTCACCATTCGATCGTGACCTTGATCAAAACTGCTCAATGCTGGAATTTTAGGATCCCAAAAGTCAATCCCAACTTTGACCATAAATTATCAAAAAATCAGAACTTCGATCATGATTCTGACTGTTGGATATGAACTACTACCAGTGTCGAGTAAGCCTTCAAAGTCTGAGCTCGATCGGACCACAAATGACCATCCGATCGAGGACTTAATCAAGACTGTTTAAAAGTTTCTCTCGCTCACTAATCTTTTCTCTCTTCACTCTCTTTTTTTTTTAAATTTATTACAAGATGCAATCCTCGCTCTCTCTTTATATAGCAGAAGAAGGAAGAAACCATATTAAATTCAAACACAAACCATTGTTTTTTGTTCAATTATGGAGCCTTTTTTTCAATTATGGAGGCTTTAAATGTCAAATATGGAGGGTTGACTAACAAATCTCCCCCACATTTGACTGGCTAGTTGGAACAGACTGTTATCCTAGCAATCAACCTACATGTTGTAAGTTTTCCTCTCGGTAGCGTCTTTGTCAACATATCGGAACCATTATTGTCAGTGTGAATCTTCTCAAGTTCAAACTCTTTGGACTTCAATGCATCTCGGATCCAGTGATAACCGACCTCGATATGTTTTGATTTAGAGTGAAATGTAGAATTCTTACCAAGATGGATTGCAATCTGGTTGTCATAATGCAACACATATCGCTCCTACTTAAAATCAAGTTTTTGAACGAACTTCTTCATACACAACAACTCCTTAAATGCTTCTGTTGCTACAATAAACTCGACTTTAGTGGTAGATAGTGCAACACACTTTTGTAGCCTTGACTGCCATATCATAGCTCCCCCTTTAAAATTAATCAAGTACCCTAAAGTAGATTTCCAAGAATTAATGTCTCCTACCATATCTAAATCTGAATAAGCAACCAATTCAAGTTCCCACTTCCAAAACTCAAACACAAGTTGGAAGTGCCTCAAAGATTTCTCATAATCCACTTCACAACTTCTCAATGCTCTCTACCTAGATTAGATACTGTACTTATTGTATGAGCTATGTTTGGCCTTGTACACACCATATCATACATCAGACTACCCACTGCTGAAGCATGAGGAACTTTCTCTGTATCTTTCTTATCATCATCAATAGACGGATTATACTTGGTACTCAACTTGAGTTGATTACCAAGTGGAGTACTTATTACTTTAGCCTTATCCATGCTGAATCTCTAAAGCACCTTCTCGACGTACTTCTCCTCGGACAAGTATAACCTTCTAACTAGTCTGTCTCAAGAAATCTGCATACCAAAGATCTGTTTTGTTGGCCCTAAGTCTTTCATAGTAAAAGACTTACTTAATTGCTTTTTCAATGCATCAATCTTAGAGATATTCTTGCCAACAATCAATATATCATCAACATAGAGCAATAGAATAATAAAATCATCATCAGGGAATCTACAAACAAACACACAATGATCTGAAGTAGTCTTTATGTAGCCCTGCTATTTCATAACAGACTCGAACTTCCTATACCATTGCCTCAGTGCCTATTTCAGACCGTAAAGAATTTTCTTCATTATGCAAGTATAGTTTTCTTTTCCTTGCACCCTGAAACCATCTGAATGCTTAATATAAATTTCTTCTTCCTGGTTTCCATGAAGAAATGCAGTTTTCACATCCATCTGCTCGACCTCCAAATCAAGATTTGTTACTAACCCAAGAATAACTTGGAAGGATGACATTTTCACAACTGGAGAAAAGATTTCATCGAAGTTAATACCTTTTCTCTGAATGAATCCTTTCATAACCAATATGGCTTTATACTGTAGACGTGAAGTATGCTCTTCTTGCTTCACTATAAACACCCACTTATTCTTCAAAGCACTCTTTCCCTTAGGTAACTTTACCAGATCCTAAGTGTGATTTTGTTGCAAGGAACTCATCTCGTCTTGTATAGCCTCAAACCACTCCTTTTTGTGCTCATCTTTTAGAACCTTTTCATAAGTCTCAGGTTTTCCCCCGTCAGTCAGCAACACATACTCATGGATGGGATACCGAGTGGAAGGATGTCTAACTCTGGTAGATCTTCTAAGTGCAACTTATGCTGGAGCTTCTGGCTCTACTGGTTAAACAAGATCAACACTATTTGTTTCAACCTGTATGGGCTCATCTGCACCTTCTTCATCAAACATATTATGTTGAAGATCAACCTCTACCTCTTGTGGGTTGCAATCAAAGGAAGTGGATCCAATTCAGCCACATCATTACCAGATCCTGAATCTATCTTCTTTGATCTATCAATATCTTCAATGGTTTGATCTTTTGTGAATGCAACGTTACAATTTCTAATAAGTTTCCTCTTAACTAGATCCCAAAACTTGTAGCCAAACTCATCCTAACCATAACCGACAAACACACATTATCGTGTCTTCAAGTAAAGCTTAGACCTCTCATCTTTGGGAATGTGCACAAAAGCCTTACAACCAAACACCCTGAGATGATCATAAGAAACACCTTTGCCTGAACAAACCCTATTTGGTACATTAAACTGCAGAAGAACATTAGGAGTGAGGTTAGCAATATGAACAATTGTATATAAAATCTCACCCCAATATGACTGTGATAGCTTGGCGTGTGATAGTAAACATCTAATTCTCTCCATCAATGTTCTATTCGTCCTTTTAGCTAAGCCATTTAACTGACGAGTCTTCAGAGCAATCTTCTTATTTCTAATACCCTGAGATCTACAATATTCATCAAATAAGCCAATGTACTCACAACCATTATCTGTTCAAACACATTTCAGCTTCTTCCATGCCTCTCTCTCAACTGAAGCTTGAAACTGCTTGAACACATCTAGAACTTGATTTTTGGACTTTAAAGTGTAAGCCCAGATCTTCCTTGAATGATCATCAATGAACATCATAAAGTAACTAGCACCACCAAGTGTCTACATCTTCATATGACCACACAGATCAGAATGCACCAACTCTAATACCTGTGACTTCTTTAAAGGAGGATAGCTTTTGAAGGCGACTCTAGTTTGCTTGCTTGCTAAGAAATCACTGCACTTCTCGAGCTCTACCTTTTCCATACCTAATAAGAGATTTTGTTTAGCCAACAAAGACATGCCTTTCTCACTCATATGAGCAAGCCTCTTATGCCACAAAGTAAATGTCTCCTCGCTCTGAACTGAGTTGACATCATCACTGAAAACCTTTGCTGACATAAGGTACAATTTTGACTGCTTCTAGCATCTTGCTACAATCAAGTTACCCTTGGTGATTTTTCACTGACCATTCTTGAAGTAACTTCCAAAGTCATTTTTGTCAAGTTCACTAACAGAGATAATATTCAACCGTATATCAGGAACCTGTCACACATTTATGAGAATGAACCTAGAGCCATTACTAGTTTGCAAACACACACCACCACTACCAACAGCTCTAGTCACACCATCATTACCCATTCTTACAGGACCATAATCGCCAGATCTGTAAGATGAGAAGAAATGCTTGTGTGAAGTAGCATGTATGGTAACACCTGTGTAAATCACCCAACTAGTATCCTGGCTGACAACATTAACCATGTCAGTCTCATTATGCAAAAGAAGATCCTTAATAGTGGTTGTGGCCCGTTATGTATTATTGTCACCATCATCATCATTCTGCTTCTCTTTGCCTTTGTTATTTTTGTTCTCCCTTTTCAGTTTCCTGTAGAATTTCTTAACATGCCATTTCTGACCATAATGATAACATTCAATATTAGAATATTTACCTCGTGACTTGTTTATTCTTTTATCCCTATTCTTCAAACCTCTACTTTGACTTCTCCTCCTATTTTCTGTAACATGGACTTCTGAATGTGAAGAGGAACCTTTCTATTTAATGCTGAAATTTTAGGATCCCGAAGGTTAATTCCAACTTTGACTAAGAATCACTAAAAAATTAGAACTTCAATCACGATTATGATTGTTGGATATGAACTACTACTAGTGTAGAGTAAGCCTTCAAAGTCTGAGCTCGATCGGATCAGAAACGGCCATCCAATCAAGGACTTAATAAAGATTGTTTAAAACTCTCTCCCACTTACTATTCTTTTCTCTCTTCACTCTCTTGTTTTTTCTATTTATTACAAGATGCAATCCACTCCTCTATCTCTTTATAAAGTAGAAGAAGGAAGAAACCAAATTAAATTCAAACATAAACCATTGTTTTTTTTTTCAATTATGGATGCAGCAAACGTTAAATATGGAGGGTTGACTAATATAATTTAATTTCCTTATCACCCACCCTCTTCAAATCCTACTGTAACTCAACCTTCTCCCATCTCCAAATCCTATTATCATTAGTATAAGTTCTCAAATCTAAGGATTAGTTTTGTTAACCTTAATTCTTATCCTTAAATTGTTTACACTAATACTGCACCTACTTATATCAATTCAAATGATCCCTCTCATATTGATCATTCCCATAGTTTTTCTGCCCACCTCTATAAATGCTCAAACTACTTAAAAATTGATCCTCATATATTTAAATAAGCTAAAATGTTTCTATTGTACAAAAAATCCATATATGATGAAATTATAGCTTTACATCACAATCAAACTTAGAAGTTGGTCCCTCATCTTAAAGATTAAAAACTTGATTAGAAATAAGTGGATGTTTTGAATCAAACACATAGTTTATGGAAAAATAGATTGCTACCAAGTGCGTCTTATTGCAAAGGGATTCAAACAACAAGGTGGAGTTAATTATTCAAAAAACATTCATCCCTATTATTGAGGCAACTTAAATCAGCACAATGCTTGCCTTTACAATTTCTCGTGGTTAGCTGGTTAGACAATTGGATATTTTAAATCTAGTGCTTCATAGTTATCTTGATTATGACGTCTTTATAGAGTAATCAATTGGCTTTTATGATCCTGTAAAGTCAAACTATGTGTGTCATTTACATAAGTCACTTTATGGTTTAAACAAGCGCCAAATGCTTGGTTTCATCACTTGACAACATTTCTTTATGACCTCATATTTCAATCTTTAAAAGCAAATTCTTCACTTTTCATCTTAACTCACGAGGCTAAAAAAATATTTGTTCTTTTTAATTTGGATGACATTCGTATTATAAGTTCAACTGAGAGTCATGTGCTATAGTTTATTACTTAAATTGTCGTATTAATTTCCAAATAAAGAACTTGATCAGATCCATTATTTCTTTGGTGTAGAAATTAAACTTCAACAACAAGGCATTCTACTTGGTCAACAAAAATACATCATTGACCTTCTTGCTCACCATAATATATCAAATGCTAAAACTTGTTCAGCCCCTATGGTTGCTCATCCTCCACTCACCAAACATTCTAGTCCTACATTTCATGATGGCAAGCTTAATAGAAAAGTGGTTGGTGCTCTTTAATATTTGACTCTTACTCATTTAGACATCGCATTTTTTGTGAACAAGTTATGTTAGTTCATGCACTCCCCAAATAAAGACCATTAGATTTCATCTAAGAGGATGTTTTGAATCTCTAACATATTGCTTCAAAGAGGTTGTTTGTTGTTTAGAATCTATGCAATCAATTGCAATTCTATACTAATAATGACTGGGGTGCTATTTGGATGATCAACGATCTATGAATCGTTATACTATTTATATTGGCAATAATCTTATATCATAGGCATATAAGAAGCAACCTACTGTTATGAGGTCTTCTACTGAATTCAAGTATAAAGATCTTTCCAATTATGCTATTGAACTTAAGTGGATTACTTCTCTAATTGGTTAACTTGGTTTCAGCTCTCCTTTCACTACAAGAAAATAACACATTATCGGCGGAAATTTTTTTGTAGTAAATTAGTGACAAAATTTGATTTTTTGTTGATAAATTTGTTGAATTTTTTTTTGCGACCGCCAAAATATCCGTCAACAAACATGGAGGGAAATTATTCCCGTAATTTTTCTGAAGAAATATAGCAATAGAATAGTAAAGTCTATCATAAAAATAGGTGGCAATGGTTATCGGGAAAAATAAGCATCTAAATTACAGATGGAACTAGATTTTCGTTGGTAAAATATTGACGAAACTGTTGTTCTGTCGGTAACTATCAAAATTTTCATAAATTAAAACCACGTCTTCTCCTCTCTCTTCTTCCCTACATCAACATCATCGATCCCTCTTCCTCCTAAGCATCCATCATCGATTTTTGCTTGTTATATTCCATCGTGCATCGTTTTCAGGTAAGTTTACTCTTGGTTTAATTTGTCTTCAAAAAATTCGTTGTTAAATTGTTATATATATGAATGTGGGTAGGTGGGTTTTGTTTTGATGAATTGTGGGTATTGGTTTTTACCTAATGTGGTTGGTTTATTTATTGTTTGAATGTGTTTTTGTTGGTAAATTATGAAAAAAAAGTAATGGTTTTCTTATTATTTAGAGATAATTTGGGTTGCCTATTAATTGTTCAATAAAATGTCTCTTAGGGATGTTGGTGAGACTTGCTTAATGCCTTGGAATCTAAAGAAACTGCATAAAGTAGTTACATAAGACTTGAAATGGAAAATGAACAATTATGTGGAAGGTACTTTGAAACTAGAACTAGTCATCGTAATTAGGATTAACAATATGACTATAGCTTAAGCTAAAGTCAATTTAAAGGAGTTAATATAGAACAAGGAATAGGATTTCATATAATAGAATAAAATTGGACATTTATATGGAAGGTGATATTTGTGAAACAATTAATGAGCATTTTTATGTATTAATAATTGGTTTCATAATCTAATTTGGATTTCATGAGTTTAATCAAATTTAATTAGACCATTTATCGTACCCTTTATAGTTTATTATGGATTAAATCCTTGCATTAACTTTAAGAAAACTTTTAAGTTTAAAATTCATAAATAATATTTGTTCAGTTAAAAAAATTTCTAATATTCTCCTCTTTAAACAATATTATTTACTACCGATTTTGAAAACTAAACAAATTGTATTATGAAAACATTTAGTATAAAAAAATTTATCGATGCATTTTTTGAAAAATTATTTGGTTCAAAGGTAACTCAGTACTCAACATTTAGTTTAGTAAAGTTTTTTTCATACCAAAAATTACCATAAGCGATGTCAATATGCTATATAGTTCTAATATAATCACATATATCTAATAACTTTATTGACATAAATGGGAATATGGAAACTTGGCAACATAAGATGGTACGTTTGATTTGATTGTAGCATACATTATTGCCATTTTCAATTTCTTTCATTTTGTGCTAAACTACAACCCATATTAAACTAATCCTTCTACACCTAGAATGAACCAATGCTTAGAAAGCATTCAAGAATATGAAAGAATTTTAGAACAAGAGCAAGCTGAATTAAAACAGTATCATTTACTCTTTACAGAACATTACTGTATCCACCTAGAGTCAGGAACATACCTTTAACTTTGTACTCCAAATATTATGGTAAATAATTGGATTACAATTTCCATTTTCTCTATTTATTGTTGTCTCACTATTATTTATGCATATTTACCACTCTTTATTTTCTTATCTGTCTGTTTTACATATTTAGATCCATATTCTCTCAATATATTTCTTTGGAAATGTTGTAAATATCATTTTCACTCTCATCTTTTACATTATTTATTAGAATATGCCTATCATTGAAATACGAATCAAACTCACTTACCTTTTTATTCATTAGATAGTGAAGCTTATACTGATCTATAGTTTATACAATATAGTATCATGACAACGTCTAATTGTTCTATTTATAGACACTTAATAAACCATATACAATATGTTGAACAATTAGTTACAAAATATCAAGAAGAAACACTATATTTTGAAAATCGTTATAATTATTTATGTAACATCCCACCCTCAACGGGCATGGTCGAATAGTAATTTGGCATAGGATGAGAGTGATTGGGCTGAATTAGGACTGTTCATGCATACGAGTATTAGTCCACAGTGAATTTTATGCACATGAAATAACTGTACATGCATACATGACCTTCTCGGTTTTTGTGCCTAAGGCAATTGTATTGTGATTAACGCGGTTCTGGTGTTTGAAAAATTATTCTGAGTGCGCCATTGAGTGTTTTATATTTTAAGAGATTTTTAAGAATTTTTCTGGAATTTTCCGGAGAAACTTCCCGGAACGGAAAAAAATCGCCAAGCGGCGAACCGGTCGATTTTCGGTAGCGAAAATTGCTATCCAATGGCATTGTAATATTGGGTATATTATTTTGGGATTCAAATGAGGGCCATTGGACTAGAATGAGTCAAATTCCATTAGGGTTCCTAAATCCTATTACAAATTTTGTTTTATTACTATTTTGTCTTTTTCTCTTGTATGCCACTTGTCCTACATGAATTTATTGTTTTTGTCTTATGTTTGGCTTTGCATTTTCGGCAACTTCATTGTTAAGGAAGCAAAAGTTACAAATTTTAGTCTATTGACTCATTCCATCCGAAAACCTACTTCCTTTACATCTCCATCGATTTCTTTTTTTGTTTCTCTCTTAAGTCACCTTCCACCAACCTTAAGA
>JAOQMQ010000006.1:6705344-6727934 GCA_027563845.1 Erythroxylum subrotundum
CAGAGAATGAATAGGCAGTGGCATATGTCGGTATGCATTAACAGAAGTGTAATGAAGAGAAAATCAGTAGAGACAAGCAGTCCTAGTGGGACACTAAAAATGACGTGAAGTAAGAGTACCTGCATGACGGGAGTAGGGTGTTACAATTTACAATTCGTCCTCAGCAATTCGAATGGAATTAAATCTATAAAAGAGAAATTAGAATTAGCTCAAAATCTCCATCAATTCTATACACAAGAACTAGCTTATTTAGTAAATACATTACGAAATCATTAGGTCACTACTTCATAAACACCAATCAGAATGGATTAATGTAATGGACACATTCGAATAAATCTAATAGATCAAGAACAAATTTTAGAAAATTACAAAAAAATACTAGAGGAAAAAAGACAAAAAATTGGATATATTCATTTATCTATAATATAAATTCTTTTAAAATCAACTTTTCAACAAGGAATCGATTCACCTATAAGAATGACCATTGTCGATGAACGAATGACAAATCTAAATGATCAAATAATAGAAATAATAAATGGCAATTTAGCCTATGGGAAAATTAAATTCAACACCTGATTAAAATTAGGAATTCCTCTAAGATCACATAATTTGGATGATATAATAACAGTAGCTGACAAATTTTACAAAGAAAATTTGATGACACATGGATAATATCCTTTTTCTATCACCTATCAAATTAGTTATGCTTTAACTAATTCCCATCATAGCATTGAATTTAAAGATACTGATAAAATTTATCTTGACCAATTATTTGGTGAAGTTGCTAAAGTATGAACAAATATACGAACTAACTTACATATTTTACCAGAAATACAATATCCAATTCAGTTAAATACATGTCCTAGACATTCTTTTGATAACGCTACTACCTCTAGACCTAACTCTAATTTTCATAGATCACAGTCATTACGATTACATAAACCCATTAGATTCACTGAACCTAGACAAAATTCTGAACAAATAGTAAAAAATACTGATCCTAAAATTAATCCTAAACAATCAGTACAGCAAGACTTAGTAATCTTAAAAAATCAATTCAACAACTTAACAACCCATATTAAACAATCATTATGAGCGTTACCAAAGATGTTATGGAATTAAAAGAAAAACAATTACAAATCGAAATATTAGTCAATGAATTATTAAGAAATCAAACTGATATCACTAAAATAATATGACAGTTAGTTAACGATAATATACAAAACAAAGAAACTATACTTACTATACAAAAACATGTAGAACAGTTAGTAAACCAACTAGAAAAATTAGTCGAAAGAAACACAGGTAGCGAAATGGTCCACTCATAACATATTTATTCTTCCAAAGTGGGCTTATAGATACCATTTATTTAACCAATTTAAACATTCTCTCCAAATTACCTATTGGGTTTCTACAAGCAATCAAGACCTATAAGGATCGGTTTGCCAAAGATAGAGAAAAGTTTCTTAAATTCTTCAGCAGCTACCCTATCTTCAAGGAAACAGATAATATTAAAGATGCTGAAATCAAAGTCTCCAAAATAGCATTCATTCAGATTGGAATCAACAATGGAATCTATCCTCCTATTGACGAATACCTCCAAGACATATCTTTGAATGGGAAACTATCAATCAGTTCAACCTTAACTGTTTGGAAGGAGTTTATTTACAATGCATATGGATTAATTCCGAATCATTGGTAAAGGTAAATTACAAAGGACCAAATATGATCTTGATCTTTGCATATAAGTCGCCAATTATCACCGAAGCACTTCAAATAATCAAACATAAGACACATCCCTTATATTTCTATATGTCTAAAAAGACTTCTTGGTATGTCGAGATACCTTTATATGTCATAAGTCATAAAAGGTCTTATATTAAATTTAAACATGCCTCTAAGCCTGTTTTGATCTAATTGTTCAAGATTGACACAAATATTAAAAATTTTAATCTTTATGACATACCATCATTCATTATAAAAAGAAATTATAATCTTTATGAGTGAGTATGTACTAATGATCATCATATAACAAACGAACATAATTGAATTACATTAAATGAAAATTGAAATTGGAGCAAAAATAAATTTCACTCTGGCTAATAGTGTTAAAGGACTTTAACATACCTATGGTATTAACATGTCCATTATAAATATTATAGTGCAATCCCTAAGTTGGTGAAGTAAAAAACATAAATGCATCTGTTACATATGACGAGAATGAACATTTGAATTATCCATATAATGAATATGTTGAAATTTTATCTGGACAGGGTGAAAAGGGCGAGAGATCTGAAGAGGAGCCTGAGTTTGATTTTAATTCTTCAGAAAAAGAAGATGATGATGATTTTGATTTTGATTTACAATTAAGTGTTGATAGCGATTAATTTTTGTTTGTAATAACATATTATATTCAATAAATCAATTATTGAATCAACAATATATTGTTATATACTGAATTGAAATTGTTATATTTCTAGAATATTCAATAAAATATGAATGTCAGGTTAAAATATGCCACCAAAGAGAAAACAGGATATGATGCGACCAAGGTTCAGACCATGATTTGGAGCCAGTTACTGTCCAGGTAAATCATCATATTCTGCAGCTGCAGCCGAATCAGATGTTGTACCTCCAACTACTACACTTGTAGATGAAACATCACCTTTCGTACCTACTGCTACACCATCCTTCACCCCTAAACCAATAGAGATATCAGGAGTAAACGATGCAGATAAAGTCCAGCCTGGAGCTGAAGGAGTTGATGGAAGAACTTACATCACAATTGTCAACAATCTGTAAGTGAAAATATATTTGAACACCATATGTTTATAATTAAGTTATAGGTTTAAATTTAAAAATTATATAAAATTAACTGTTTTTATATTAGGTTGATTCCATCTATACCGTGCTGAAGAAACATGACATCCAAATTCAATGAGAAGATTGATCTTAAGGGTTATATATGGAAAAATATCTCTCAGGTGACAAATGATTTTTATTATCCGGAGTTTGAGGTAAAAAAATATTTTTTGTATTTTTAATTAATTTTTATACATTAATTAGATAAATATTGTAGGTTATAAATACTTATCGTATGTTTTTCCTATTTTTTCATAAAGAATTTTTTGAGGATTCTGAATTTGAAGCGGTTATTTATAAAGTATGGGAGCTCATCTCTCCTACGTTATAGAGACTTTGTTGGTGCGATACACAAGACTGGTGTACGATCTCCTTATATTTCTGAACAAATATGAAGTCGTTGGTCGCAATATTGGGCATCACCTAAGGCAATTTCTATTTCAGAACGTAATTTTACCAACAGACGTGGAGGACCGAGCTGAAAGAGTCTTCCCGTACATACTAGAGGATCTATTACCCACCATGAGCATGCAGAGAGACTTGTAAGTATCTACATTTTACACTTATATTCTGATTTGTTTTTATTTTGATGTATTTCAATTTAATTTGATATGTGAATTTTGGAATGAAAATATGTGTATTATGAAGAATGACAATGTTATAAATGTTTGGTTCCATGTATGGTTGTGTTGTTTACTTTCTTTGTTCAACAGGGGGTGAATATTATAAAAATAGAGCAAACTCTGCTAAAATTTTTAAAATTGTAGTTCACTTATAACATTTTATTCTGATGCAGGAAAAGTCTATGGGCAGGAAGCCTACACTCTATAGGTTCTTTTTGCACATGCACACTAAGAAGCATGACAATGTGACCTTCGTCAACACTTGATGTAGAGAACTAAATGTATGTGAACTTATGCTTTAATATTCATGATTAATAATTATCACTTATTAACATAAACATTGTCTTCTGATAGAACCAATTACAAGAAAGCATTTAACGACAATCTCAGCAGTCTGAAGATGTTGATGAGAGTCAAACCTATCTTCAAGTAGTGGGTAGTAGGGACCATTGTGGAAGGATATTCAACTTTGGTTCATTTACAAACACATTTTATTTGTAATCCTCCATATCTAGTATAGTAGTATCTAGTAGGTGGTTTGTATCCAGTGAAGTCTCAGTTGTAACAATCGATAGAGTACATAGCTCAGCTCTGTAATGAGATGGATGAGTTGAAGGGGAAGGACAACACCTCATCGTAGCATACAGAGCATCAACACTCACTAAATAAATAGTGTAATTGTAGTCATTTCTTATGAGTTAAATACTTATTGTTGTACAAAATAATTTTTTATTATCAATTAAGAGAATTTTTGCTTTATATCATCAATCAACTTTCTGTTTTAACAAATTAAATATAGAAATGAATCAAAATATTATCAATAGATAACTGATAACTGTATAAATTATGCATCAATTATAAGATTATCAAATAAAATTAAATGTAGAAAAAATTAAAAAAAACAATATCGGTAAATTACCAACGGAAAATCAAAGTCTATTGGAAAAATGTAATTAATTTACCAATGGATAACTAAGTTCTGTCGGTACAGTTAGTCGTTAATTTATCGACGGAATTACAAAATATGTTGGTAAATTTACCGATGAAATTGCAAAATTTGTTGGTAAATTTACCGACGGATAGCATTATCCATCAGTAAATTTATCGATCGAAACAATCATTATGTCGTTAAATTTACCGATAGCACAAAATAACCGTCACTAATTATAGTGACAGAACACAAAATATCCGTCGGTAAATTAACGATGAAAAATCTATGCTTCGTCACAAATTATTACCTACAGCCATTTCTTCAACGCCTTATTCTGTCGGTAAATTTCGTTGCTATCTTAGCTTACACCGACGGAAAACCTATACTTTTTGTCGGTAATATCCGCCGCTAAACTCCATTTTTCTTGTAGTGTTCCCCTCCAATTATTTGGTGTGATAACATTGGAACAATTTAGTTCAAGGATAATCCCAACTTTCAAGCTAGCACAAAACATGTGGAGTTAGATTACCATTTTATGCATGAATTAGTGGGAGAATAAAAGCTTCAAATTCAATCCATCTCCAGTTTGGA
This sequence comes from Erythroxylum subrotundum, assembly GCA_027563845.1. Classification (NCBI taxonomy): domain Eukaryota; kingdom Viridiplantae; phylum Streptophyta; class Magnoliopsida; order Malpighiales; family Erythroxylaceae; genus Erythroxylum; species Erythroxylum subrotundum. Next base: position 6,710,352 of record JAOQMQ010000006.1, read on the forward strand.
TCAAGTTGTAGATATTCTTACAAAAGCATTAGGGCTTTCTCTTTTTGAATGCCTTAAATCCAAGCTACAACTCCTCTCTTTTTCATCATCATCTTAAAGGGGCTGTTAATAATAAACCTCAACTCTTACTTAGGAATTTCATTAGATGATTTTATCACAACAACGACAATGTAACCATGTGATTTGTAATTCCATTGTTAGGTGCTCCGGCAAGATCCCACCTTTGGATACTTAATCAACCTATAGCATCGGGACTTAGCATGTCTAAGTTCTCCCTAATAAGTACATTGATGTTCAGTATGATTGTTACAATTCTACGATTGATCATCAATATTTTCATTATTATAAGTACTTGATCTAATTTGTGATTTGTTTGGTAGGATTTGATTGAATGAACCTGGTTATGATAGCAAGTAAAAAATATTGTAAATTAAGAATTCTTTGTAATAAAAGTCCCCATGTATATTATTTTTATAAAACAAATACTATTTATAAACTTTTACACAACAAAAAACTATCTATACAAGAGCTAAGTTTGTAGGTTTTTTGGGGAAAGAAAATTACTAACGTATACAAAAGAGATACACCTAACATAATTATATCACCATCATCATTATCATCACATCCAGTTTGAAGTCCCTCATTGAGGCGAGGTCTGGGAAGGTCTTATAGTACGCAGCCTTACCCCTACAAAATAAAGAGGCTGTTTTTCGATAGACCCACATACAGATGTGACAGGTAAAATGATGCAGAATACCAGAAGCAAAAATGTAAGAACTGACACGCATAGAAAATGAGTAACTAGAATCGCACTAAAAGATGAAAAGAAAAGGACATACCTGCTCGTTGGCCATATTAAAAAAGAAACAAGACCTTTTACCTTGTCGACTGAAAAAAAAGTTGTAAGGTACGATTTTTGGTCTGCCCTTAACTACGCCTGACTCGAAGCCTTGATCAACGCATTACTACTCGCAAAGGTGTAAAGGACATGAGGTTGTACTTCCTATCGTTTAAGAGACACGAGGACTCTGATGGGTGTCGTTTACCCTTATCCTATCACGCCAGACTTTCCTAATTCTAACAACTGCCTCAGTGATATCCAACTCTGACATATCGTTCTTGATCACTTCCCTCCAGGTTTTGGACGGCCTTTCTTTCCTCCTCTTGTAGCCACTAAGATTTATCTTCTCACCGCTTCGTACCGGCGAATCCGAGGGCATCCTGCACACATGCCCAAACCACCTAAGTCTCCTTTCGCGCAACTTGTCGGCAATACTAACAACCTGGAGTTTGACCCTCACTACCTGATTCCGTACCCTATCCCATTTGGTAAGGCCACACATCCACCTAAGCATACGCATTTCTGCTACCAACAATTGGCGCGTATGACTACGTCTCATAGGCCAACACTCTGCCCCATACAACATGGTTGGCCGAATAACCATTTTATAGAACTGTCATTTGAGTTTAATAGGGACCTTTTTATCACATAAACCTAACATAATTATATAATTATAAGAAATTAATTTACCAGCTTGGAAATGATTTTGTCAAGTATTAACACAAAACATCACATAGCCATTGGCATTTGGTGGTATGAAGTTGGTTAAATATGATAATCACGCTAATGATTTAATTAAGTTTAGTGGTAACCAAGTGGATGGTTATTCCTGTTCAGTTCTTAGGTTCACAGATTTTATCAACGACATTCTTTCTACAAATTGTGTCAAACCTTGTGGAGAAGGTTCATACAAGGTCCAATCATAATTATAACATTACTCATGTTTCTCGTTGTTTTATCTGTAAGCTGCTTTAGAGAATTTAAAAAAAAAAAGAGAGAGAGGGAGCGAGAGAGCATTTTTCTAAATGAAAATTATTATGCAAAGGCCACCGACAGAGAGAGAGAGAGAGCATTTCTCTAAATGGAAATTTATTATGAAAAGGCCACCTGCATTCCCTTTGATTTAGGACACTTAAGCTGATACTCTCTTCCAGATTTTTATTGCTTTGAACTGAAGATGAACGTGCTGGTCACACCAAAGCACATTGGTCTCTTTCGGTTAGATAAGAGGACTCTTTTTTGACAATCAAAGCAACTGCACTTATATTCATTCAAAGAACTCGACACAAAGTGGTCGATTTTCTGCGTCATAAGATCTTCATACGCTTGGTATAATCATAATCCCTAGTAGTAGACGATGCTCTTCAATTTCAGAGCATCTAAAAACAAAGAGTACGTTGGTAGAACTGAAGCTATAAATTAGCCATTTGTTTGGTCCATCAATTGGTTTGTTCTCATGCAGAAAGCATAAATGAAAATAACTCATTTTAGAATCAGGAATCAAGGTGCATATGAGACCAGCTTGGTTCAGTAAGCACCATTTGTTGAACCCACTTTCTTAAGCTGAGTACACATAACCCTGCCTTTTGACTAATCCATCATCTTTATCTGTAACTTGTAAATTGTAATATGACATCGAGTATCGTTCAAGTGTGTCTCTTTTTTTTTGGCAAGAAAAAACTTCACTATATTAAGAAGAAGCAATAAAGTCTGGGAATGAGTCCCAAATACAGAAACTAGCAAAAGAATTTGAAAGACGAGCTAAAGCTTGAGATTCCAAATTTGCTTGTCTCTTGATCCAACAAACAAAAATATCTCGACGCTTTAAAATGGATACACAATTTTGAATAATAGAACCAAACTCAGAAAAATCAAACTCCTCTTAATTCAAAGCTAAGAAAACCAATTGTGCATCCACAAAAACCGGTGGCTTGTGATGACAAATTATTTTCAGCCTTTATGACTCTCCTTTTCCTGTTATTGTAATTTGTTCTAGTTACCTACCATGATATGGACCCGACCAGCACAGCTCGCATCACTCTCAACCATAAATACACTTATTCGGGGAAAGGCAGATCGCATGTGCAATAATTTGTTTTCTTTTTCTTTCAATTCATGAGGATGGGTTAAGACAAACTATACTTGCATTTCACCTTTAGGTCTGCCTTTTATGTGACCTTCCCCCATCCCAAACCAACTGGCTTTTTAAGCCTTTTATAAACACGTAAATAGAAATATTGGCCCCATTTTCTCATTTTCTGAAGCATTAGGTAAGGAGTATAAGTCATCCACATGGAACTAGTCGTCTAGCAATCTCACAGTTCAGAGAAAGTGGACCTAAATTTGCTCACTCCATTCACACTCACACATCTATATAAGAAACTCCAGCCCCACAAGTACTAATTTAAAAGCAAACCAACAACAATCCCATTCACATCTTCTCTTCTCTTCTCTTTCTTTTCCTTCTCTTAATCATTGAAAAATGGCAAATTCTGCAACAGTTGTTTGTGCAGTACTAGTCATGTGTATGGTGGTCACAAGTTCGGCCACAGTTTACACTGTAGGAGACACCGCTGGCTGGGCACTGGGAAATGATTATACCACATGGACGAGTGGCAAAAGCTTGGCAGTCGGAGATAGCCTTGGTTAGTCCTCACATTGATCAACAGTGTATTCTTACTAATTTGCTTACCAGAAAAACATGATCAGAAGTAGAGTTTTTCCAATAATCCCATGGCTTAACATTAGTTTCTGTTTGTGATGATATAGTGTTTAACTATGGAGGAAGTCACACTGTTGATGAAGTGAGTGGAAGTGACTACAACACATGTACAATTGGCAATTCAATTACTTCAAATCAAAGCAGTCCTACCACCATCACCCTGAAAACTGCTGGCACTCACTACTTCATCTGCAGTGCTCCTGGCCATTGTAGCAGTGGCATGAAGCTTGCAGTAAAAGTTGCGGCAGCAGGGTCGTCGACACCGCCTTCAAGCTCGCCAGGTTCTGGAACCACGACTAATACCACCACTCCAACAAGTAGACCATCATCTTCAGGGGCTGTTTCACCATCTATGGCTGTATTAACTTTATGGGTTACGTTCTGTTTGATGTTTTTCTCGTAAGTTTGGCCACCACTAGCCAGGACAGAGGCAGTGCTGCTCTGTTTTTATTCCTTTTCAATTTTCTTCAATCATTTGTACCCTTTCCCTCAGGACGAGTAGTTGATTTATGATTGAGGTTTATTGTATGAATACTTTATAGTTTACGTTAGTGCTGGGTAATGTATTTTTCCATTATGAGGACTTTCCGGAAGCAGCACTGGGTCCAGTTTGCCTCCGCTTCGATTATCTCCATACAAGACTCTGTTCTGCTGAAAATTGAATATAAAAGGTGAACATTCTAAAACCTAAATGTTAGCTCAAATCTAGAACAAAAATGGTAAATTGGCTCAATATTGATATTGTTGGAAGATTAGGGTAGAATAGAATCTCACTTTTACCAAAATAATAACTAAATTTTTTTATTTGTATGATTTTTCAAAAGTCAAAAGCACTATTAGCACATAAAATATATTAAAGCATAAATTATAATTCATAATTTATTACGAAGTTTGATCTTTTTTTGTTGTTTCTTTCGAACTATTTTTAAATTAGTTCATTTCAACTATTATGTGCTAGTCTTTTTACGCTCTATTAATGTCTAGTTTCAATAAAATACTGACTAGAAACAATTTAAGAACTTATGAATTTCATAATTATGTTCTCACATTTGGCTATGTTTTGCAAAATGTAGTCAAATTTTTATCTATATTTTAAAGAAATGTTATACCATTTTGGAATAAATTATTTGTTACATTTTTAATCCATATTATTGTATATGATGTTTTCGAATATTCTTATTGTTAATTTATTATTAAAAATTTATACAAAAATTATTGATAATTTGAAGCATTGTATATAAAAAATAAAATATCATTAAATATCTTCGTATACACGATTTTAATTACAACTTCAACAATTTTTATATAAAAAACAATAAATACAAAGACTAGTTTACAAATTATAATACAAATCACTCAACTGTTGCATCTTCTTCAAATCTTTATTTGAGAAAAAAAATATTAAATTTAAATTATAATAAAAAAATGAATTAAAAGAAAAAAGTATAAGAGTTGCAATTAATACCATTTTCAACTTCACTGCTATTATAATCCGGACCAAGTATTTTTCTGAGGTACTTATCATGCTTGGATAACTTTTTTTGAGTATGTTGTAATTCAGCCTTAAGTGTCTTATTTTCCTCTTCAAAATGTTGAATGTATGTGGATTTTGATGAGGTTGAAACATTTGGCTTAGGACCAAATCAAAGACCTTTGATATAACCAAAATGTGTACCAAGCACGGTATTGTAAATTGAAGTAAATCACACGTTAGTATAGGCTTTATATTCGATATACAAAATGCACAAGAAGGGGGAGTTGAATTGTGTATCCGTTTTCTTGAATACAATCCCCTTTTCAAAAACTTCTTTTGAAAACTTGCTTTTTCAGAACTATTGAATAACAGTATTACGAAGTATTGCAATTTGCTTCTAAGTACTTGTATGAAACAATAAGAATTAAAAGTTGAGAGTTGAGAGTAAGAATCGACACAGCAAATTTATACTGGTTCACCCCAAACTGTGGGCTACGTCCAGTCCTCAGAATCCTTTATGAGATTTTAGTATACTTCTAAAAAATACAAGTATTCTTTTCACCTAGCCTCTTCAAGTCTCTTACAGCAAGTATTCTTTTCTCACTTAGCCTCATTAGGCTATCAGTTTTTCTTCTTTCTACTGAAAGATGTTTCGAGCTTCGTTACAGACAATAGTAGCTCTAGAGTTTAGCACAATAATGTTTCTAGCTTTAGAATCTCTAGCTCTTTTAAAATTCATTAACTTCTGCAGTCTTCGACTCCGACTCGCATTTATAGCCTTTGTCTTCAACCGCTTCTTGATAACTGCTTCTTTCTTCTTGTTTCTTGATCTTTGAAGAAACAGTTATTCAGTTGAGTTCTGTAACTAACTCAAGCTGATTAATCATCCAACGTGATATCGGGTCTTCGTCTTAGATTCTTTTGTCTCATTTCTGCTTCCCCTTCCATCTCACTTTTCTATCATCTCATTTTTGCTTTCCGCTTCCATCTCATTTTTCTACCGTCTCATTTTTGGTTTCCGCTTCCGTCTCATTTTTTTATCGTCTCATTTTTGCTTTCCGCTTCCATCTCATTTTTCTATTGTCTCATTTTTGCTTTCCGCTTCCGTCTCACTTTTCTATCGTCTCATTTTTGTTTTTTGCTTCCGTCTCATTTTTCTATCGTCTCATTTTTTCTTTCCGCTTCCGTCTCACTTTTCTATCGTCTCATTTTTTGGTTTCTGCTTCTGTCTCATTTCTGTTTTCGTCTCATTTCTTCTATCGTTATTACTTGGTCTTCATCAAAACTATTAATCGTAAAGTCATTTTGACTTAACAGTCTCCCCCTTTTTGATGATAACAAATAATCAAGGTTGTTAGAAAGAAAGTATTATTAATAAGACGGTATACACTATAAGCCTATATACACTTGAAAAATTGTAAGCACTATCTTCTCCTTCTATTCTTCTCTTCTCTTCTCTTCTCTTTTCTCCCCCTATCTTTGTCATTTCTTTCTCCTTTTCCCCTTTCTCCCCTTATTTGTTATTGATAAAAAAGATCATGACTTCAGGTGTTTCATAACTTCAGAAAACATTTCTCTCATTGCAATGCGGAGTGACTTGAGGTCTTATTGAATGTACTCTACTTCCTTATGCAAGTCACCCACAGAAGCACGCAGATCATCAACTTTATCTTCAATGTCTTCATCATGCTTCTACTGTACTACTTCAAGACCGATTGTAGTAGTATATGCATTTGAAGATATGACATCTGGTCCAGTAATTGTAAAGGTAGGAGGTTGGACAGATAGGTTTAGTTCCGGGAGATCAAGATCATCAGGGTTGGGTAGTCGCGAGACTTGTCGTCCAAATAAGTGTAGGACATCTCTAATTGAAGACACAGTACTCAAGGTTCTAATGTACATAATTAGATGCACAAGAGTCTTTATACTATAGCTGAAATCTCCAATCCTAATGGATATGTACTGCCCTTCTGTAAGTCTTCCAACTATCTGAGAAGATTCTTTAGTGGTTCGACGACCACAATTGCTTCCTGATGCCTTCGAAATATAATGGGAAACATAGGTTCCTTTATGCTGAGTTGTATAGCATGCCTTATCAATGTTTCTTACTTCAGCTTCGATCTGTTCTTCTGTCAGATCACTTGTTATCCCTTCAGGGTACAGTTTCTTCTTCCCATTTTCCTCATTGCGAACAATGTAAGGTTTTAGTTGAATGTCAGGTACAATCTTGATTACAGTTCTTTTTGTAACTGGTAAGATAGTGGACTTTTGTCTTGTCATTTGTGTTGGGTATGGTTTGGTTCTCTCATCTCTCAGAACGCTATACATCCCTATCTCTCCATCATTCAACAGATGCATTGTACCACTATTTATCAAGATTGGTTGAAATTGTATCTTGACTGACCTTTTTGGGATTTCTTTAATAATTATAGAGCTGCTACTCCTGACATATTGAACTTCTTCAATAATCTTGATTCTCAAATCCTCTTTTCTCAAGGGTTAAGAAGGATTAACCTGTGTTGGACTGCGTTCAACTGGCTTCTTCTTCTAAACAACAGTAGGAGTGCTCTTCTTCTCACTAGTTTTGTGCTTCTTATTTTCTCCAACCAGTCTAGAAGTCGGTTGTTGAGGTTGGGTTTTTTTCTTCTCAAACTCCAATTTCCTCTTTATTTCAGTCTCTTTAGCCAATTTTGCTTAATCTTCCTTTAAGATTGAGACTAAAGACCTGGTTGCCTGAGGTGTTTTCTTCCTAGAGCCTCCACCGTGAGTCAACTCTTTTCCTCTCTTTTCTTCTTGTTGACGCAGGGTTCGTACTCTAGGCGACCTTTTAGCTTGCTTTGGTCTTTCCGAAAGGAGTGTTTCCCCCTTTATCTTCAAGGTTACAAGAGTCTCTGGCTGTGGATCCTGACTGTCTTCTTTTTACGAAATCGTCTTATTTTTACTTATATCATCTTATGATTTCTTCAATCCTTTAGTGGACGTTCTTTCAGTGGATTGCGATTTTGATCTTCTTGTGGGAGTTCCCTTTTTAGCATGCTCCCCCTCAATCCTTGCTATCGTCTGAGAATCTGTTTCTTCTTTTTTCCAGATTCTTCAAGCCCATTCTACTAATTGTTGCAGAATTGATGACACTTTTGATATTCAGCTTCATCATGTTTCCTCTATCCAGAAGGACTCTAGAATCTCTTAATATTCTTGTCAGCATCATCCCATACGGTAGGGTGGTCGAGTCTTTCTTCGACTTTACCATATAATGGAAGATAAGGAATGGTAGATCTATAGGCTGACGATTGAGTAGATAAAATAAGCACTGTTCATCTAAAGTCGTCACCAGATGTCTCGATCCTGTTCTTGGTAGAACACAATGGAAAAGAAGTGAGTGTAGAACCCTAGCCTTAGGCACAAGACTTGAGGCCTTCTTCTCCTTTGGATTATTGCTTCCATATAGTTGTTAATTAATCTGTATCTCCTTCACGCTAGCTTGCGTCATCCATCTAGCTTTATTTGTGAGCTTCTCTCCAACACATGGACACTCAGTGATCTTCTCGATTATCTTCAGTGTCACTATAATCGACAATCTATCCACCATTGATACAAGAGCATCTTCTACTACTTCCATATTCTTCCAGAAGTCATATACTTCATTCATGTAGACTGTCTCACGAACTTGAAAGAAGTTCCTCCATCCGGCTGCCATAATCTCCAGTTCAATATCCATCTGGTCCTACTTCAAGGACTCAAAATCGACAAGTCTTCCGCTGGTCATTGATTGCTCCATTTGTTTCTGAAGTTAACACTGAACTAAATGCACAGATGTATTTCTGAAAGAGGTAAAGTTGGTTTCTGAGAGCAAGAGAAAGTTTGATATCCAAACAGAGTAATGAAGAGTTTTTCTTGAGAGCTCTTAAAAAATCGATGTCAGGGTATGTCAAGAGTGTTCTAGAGTAGGTGGTATTCTCAAGGCTTTGAGATGCTTTCCCTTCAAAACTTTCTTATGACAGAAGTTACCAGCTGTAACTACTGTTATTGTTACCTTTAAATCTTACGACTTTTTATCATCTTGAATAAGAGAACCATTTGAGTCATGACGTGTCAGACGGTTGATCACTCAGCATAACCATGTTGAGGTTTCATCTGATTTCTTTGAATCTTTCTTCACTTAATGGCTTAGTGAATATGTCCGCCCACTGATAGTTCGTCTTAACAAACTGAAGACTTACGATCTTCCTCTGAACGTAGTCTTATAGAAAATGATGTCTAACTTCAATATGTTTAACTCTCGAGTGTTATATCGGATTCTTTGACAGGTTGATGGCACTTGTATTGTCACAGTAAATTGGGATTTCATCTTCTTGTACTGAGTAATCTTCTAGCTGGTATTTAATCCACAACGTCTGTGAACAGCAACTTGCAGCTGACATATACTCGGCTTCTACAGTTGATAGACAAATTGAGCTTTGCCTTTTACTTGACCAAGAAACTAGATTACGACCAAGGAAGTGACATTCCCCACTCGAACTTTTTCTATCAATCCTATCTCCTCCATAATCCGCATCACAGTAGTCAATTAACCTAAAATCTTTACCTTTCTCATACATTAAGCAAAGATCAGTAGTACCTGATAGATATCTCAAAATTCTTTTAACAGCAATGTAATGAGACTCTCTAGGATCTGCCTGAAATCTTGCAAACAAGCAAACATTAAACAGAATGTCAGGTCTGCTTGCTGTAAGGTAAAGTAAAGAACCAATAATCCCTCTATATAGGGTTTGATCAACCTTCTTGCCAGTTTCGTCCTTAGACAAAAGGTTTGAAGGATATATCGAAGTTGACATTGGTTTTACTTTTTCCATATCATATTTAATCAACAGTCCCTTAATATACTTCTATTGATGAATAAAAATCTTTTCTTCGGTTTGCTTTACTTGTAACCCAAGAAAGAATTTTAACTCACCCATCATGCTCATCTCAAACTCATTCTTCATCAAATTTTCAAAACTAGTACATAACTTTTTAAAAGTTGCACCAAAGATAATGTCATCAACATAAATTTGAAATATGATAAAATCATTCTTAATGCACTTTCTAAATAACGTCTTATTAACCCGACCTCTATTGAACTTATTCTCAATAAGAAAAGAACTCAGACGTTCATACCAAGCTCGAGGAGCTTATTTCAAGCCATACAAAGCTTTATGAAGTCTATAGACATGATCCGATTTCTTAACATCCTCGGAACCAGGAGGTTGCTTCACATAAACCTCTTCATCTATAAAGCCATTTAGAAATGCACTCTTCACATCCATTTGAAATAGCTTTATGTCGTGACAAACAGCATATGCAAGCAAAATCCTAATAGCTTTTAGTCTTGCTACAAGAGCATAATTCTCATTGTAGTCTATTCCTTCCTGCTGATTATAACCTTGTGCTACTAATCTCGCTTTGTTACGACTCACTCTACCTGATTCGTCTAGCTTATTCTTAAAAACCCATCTAGTTCTTATGATAGACTTTTTCAAGGATCTGGGAACTAAGGACCAAACTTTATTCCTGGTAAACTGGTTCAGCTCCTCTTGCATAGCTAAAATCCAAGCTTCATCTTGAAGGGCTTCATCAATTTTCTTAGGCTCTATTTCAGAGATAAACACTACATTTGCTTCTCTTCTGAATTTGGACCTAGTTCACACACCTTCTGAGGTCTCTCCTATAATCAACTCTTCTAGATGAGAACTCTTTTATCTCCAATCTCTTTTCAAATCAAGAGTCTCAGGAATATTTTCAACTTTGTCTAAAAGAGTTTTTGATGGTGACACATCTTCACTATCAACCAAAGGTACTGATAGGGTTTCATTATCAGTATCATCTCTCTTACTTGGTTGAGAACTATCATCAAACTTGACATGAATAGTCTCCTCAACAGTCTTAGAGGTAACTTGACATGAACTATCACAAGAATTTTGATTGAAAGACACTTCAAAACCAGAATCACATAATTGACTGACGCTAATCAAATTGTGTTTTAAACCATCAACTAGCAGCACATTATGAATACATGCAAAGGAATTTTTACCGATTTTACTGATTCCGATTATCTTGCCCTGCTGGTTGTCTCCAAAAGTTACCGATCCCCCTTTCTTATACTGAAGATCTAGGAACATAGACCTTCTTTCCGTCATGTATCGCGAGCATCCATTGTCTAAGTACCAATGGTGCTGGCTTCTTCTTCCAAGGAAGGATATCTACAGGAGATATTATTTGTCTCTTAGGTACCCAGATTTTCTTGGGTCCTTTGGGGATAGTTCTAACATAATTCATAGTATGATGATGATACAGCTGATGAAATTTCTTCTTATAAGGAGCAGGATTGTTTTTATGCTGAATATTGTTTTTAGTAAACCCTATTCTAGTTTTATCATTAGGATGTCTGTATTTCCCTAGCATATCATTCATTTTTCTATTACTCTCTGTAAATGTCGATAGATCAGCTGAAAGACTGTTTATTCTTTGTTTCAGTTGATTGATCTCCTGAGATCTATCTACAACTACCTTTTTCTTCATCTCGTCTACTTGTTTCTTTAAGTAGACGTTCTCCTTTTCTAAAACTTGCGTGTTTTTCAAGTTTTCTACGTACTTTTTCTTAAGCAATTTATACTGCTTCAGAATTGCATGAGAATCTTCTAATAATTCTGAGTATGCTTCTTGTAATTCACTAAATTTTGATGTTACCTCTTCGTCACTTTCTCCTTCAGCTCCCAGGCAAATGTTTGCTTGTACCGATGCCTCTGAGTCAGTATCTGATTCGGACGAATCCAATTCTTCCCAGGTTGCCATCATGCTTTTCTTGCCTTCTCTACTCTTCTTTGGCTTTCTTTTCAACAATGGACATTCGAACTTGTAATGCCCCAGTTTATTGCATTCATAGCATATGACGGATGTTTTCTCATTCTTCCCTTCATCTTTGCTATTCTTCTTGAAGGAGGACTCTTTGTTTCCTTTAGCCTTTTTCTTCCATATGCGTTTGATCTTCCTCGAGATAAAGGATAGCTCATCATCTTCTTCGCTCGAATCTTGATCTGATTCACTGGAGTCGTCATTCTTGATTTCCTCGATCTTCAACGCTTTCAACGATGAACTCCTCTTCCTTTGATTCTTATGATTCTTCTGTCTGGCCTTCAATGTTATGGATTTATCCCGTCTGGGTTTATCTTCTGCATCGAATTCCACTTCATGTTTCTTCAGGGATCTAAGCAATTCATCAAGCTTCAACACGCTCAAGTCCTTGGCTTCTTGTACTGTGGTGACTTTTGGTCTCCATCTCTTCGGTAGAATTATGGGGATCTTTCGAACGTGATTTTGATTGTCATAAGTTCTGCCGAGAGCTTTAAGTCCATTAATGATAGTTTGAAATCTTCCAAACATCTGATCGAAAGACTCTTCGTCCTTCATCTTAAACAGCTCATACTGGTGTATAAGAATGCTTATCTTGGATTCCTTTACTTGATTGGTGCCTTCGTGTGCGATGGATAGCATATCCCACATCTCCTTCGCAATGTCGCATCCGTGAAATTTATCGTACTCACTTCTGCTTAGGGCACATCTTAAAAAGAACTTGGCCTTCGGATTCAGCTGGAATCTCGCTTTTTGATCTGCAGACCATCTGATTCGGGGAATAGAATTTCCTTCTTCATCTATCAGTGTATACGGTCCATTTTCTATTACCTCCTAAAGATCGATATGAGTAGATTTAGTGAAGAGCCGCATCCTGTCTTTCTAGTAACGGCAGTCTTCTCCATTGAACACAGGAGGTCTAGTAACGGAGGTGCCTTCAGCTATATATATATGTGATTCTTTCATGGATCTTTATCCATACTTTGTGATGGTGGTTCTTGGACACCGAGCTCTGATACCAATTGAAGTACATCACACGTTAGTATAGGCTTTATATTTGATATACAAAACGCACAAGAAGGGGGGTTTAATTGTGTATCTGTTTTCTTGAATACAATCCCCTTTCTAAAAACTTCTTTTGAAAACTTGCTTTTTCAGAACTATTGAATAACAGTATTACGAAGTATTGCAATTTGCTTCTAAGTACTTGTATGAAACAATAAGAATTAAAAGTTGATAGTTGAGAGTAAGAATTGACACAACAGATTTATACTGGTTCACCCCAAACCGTGGGCTACGTCCAGTCCTCAGAATCCTTTCTGAGATTTCACTATACTTCTAAAAAATACAAGTATTCTTTTCACCGAGCCTCTTCAGGTCTCTTACAGCAAGTATTCTTTTCTCACTTAGCCTCTTCAGGCTATCAGTTTTCCTTCTTTCTACTAAAAGATGTTTCGAGCTTCATTACAGACAATAGTAGCTCTAGAGTTTAGCACATTAATGTTTCTTGCTTTAGAATCTCTAGCTCTTTTAAAATTAACTAACTTTTGCAGTCTTCGACTCCGACTCGTATTTATGGCTTTTTTCTTCAACCGCTTCTTGATAACTGCTTCTTTTTTCTTGTTTCTTGATCTTTGAAGAGACAGTTATTCAATTGAGTTCTGTAACTAACTCAAGCTGATTAATTATCCGACGTGGTATCGGGTCTTCGTCTTAGATTCTTTCATCTCATTTCTTCTTCCGCTTCTGTCTCACATTTCTATAGTCTCATTTTTGCTGATTAATCATTTTTGTTATGAATGTGATTATGTGTTATGTGATTGGGTGAGCCATCGATGATGGTCACTCATTGAGTTCGCAAAACTCACACAAAATTTGCAAATATTTTTCAAGACTCAGAAGAATACCCCGTTAGGCAAACGAGAGTATAATTACTATATGCAAGGGAAAGATAGAGGTCGGGATCAGTTCGCGTCTGCATTGTATTTCTTTATTTTCGTACTGAATTGTATTTTCCGCAAATTATTGTATTTTGTGTATTTGAATATATTTGTTGTGTATAACTTTCCAATAAGAAAAAGGTTTTACAAAAGAGATTGATCAAAGTGTAATATGTTTTGTTTTTAGAATGGGCCCTAATGATTAACAAAATTCTTATATTTGAAATGGTTGGTAACTCTTGTAAATGAAAATGTTTCTAAATAAAAGTGGGCCAAAATTTTCGATTACTAATTTCGCGTATGCTTGAAAGAAAAAAAATTATACTGAGTTTTTGACTGACTAAGTGATCTAGCACGCCACCCTTGCGGGACACAGACTCGGATATCACCCACCAATGTCGGGTTTGGGTCTTGCAGGAGTAGGGTGTTATATATGTGGTATCAGAGCCCAGAAGTACTATTTTATATGGGCGTTTTCTGAAATATGTGTCAAGTTACTTGTATTTAAGTCATATCCTAGCAGACAGTGGCAACTGATCCCTAGTTTGAGTCATATGAGTATGAGTCATGCATATGAGCATGTGTTAAGTGTTTAAGCTGATAGAAATAGTGAGAAAAGTGATGATATGTCATAATGTGAGAAAAAGAAAGTTGTGGATATATAGAAATGAGAAATAGCATATGGATAGATATGACAGATAAAAGTTCAACACACTTGTATTGGTGAATGTATTATGAATATGATGTCAATATTGTAATGTAGTAATATATCCTCGAATGTAAAATAGACGTGAATATATTGTTGTGGATTGATAGAGGAAAATAGAGATATGGTATAAATGACAAGATTTAAAGTTTATAAACGAAGTTGGATGAAAAATAGAATTTTCTATAATCTAGAGAGGCTGAAATTGGGCTTGGAATAGTTATTTGATTATCGTGATAAGAGATTATGACTTAGTGTAAGAATATGTTAGTGGGATCGAAATCCAAATTTTAGGATGATTATGCATCTATGATTCCGAATTGATTGTGAACATATGTAGGTATGACGAAATAATGGAAATTGGAAGTTGAGACGATGATAACGGTAAACGAAAAAGTTGTCAAGGTTAAGTTGATTTGCCTGTGTGAGTGCATATCAAATAATGGGATCACCATGACAAGTGAAAATATTAAACATATGTGTATTATTTGTATGGAGATGATATAGGAAGCAATCGGTGACTTATTAAATAATTGCTAGTCATAGTTCCTATAGTTCAAAGTCTAAAATGATTTAGAGTAAGACATGAAAGTGTTTATAGTGATCAATTGGGAATGAATTGAGGTTGTTAATGATATTAACATATATTATGAATTTGAGGAAAAAGAAGAAGGACACAATTATGGCATAATCCCCACGATTGAGGACAGACAAAAAAAAAAGGGAAGTGTTGTCTAGAATCAAATGAGATCAAGGTATCCTTAGCATAAGCTACCAATTGGTGAGTTGTCCTAACTACGCCTCTAGATAAGATGTAATGATTTTGATGGTATATACCAAGGTACTAGAGTAAATAATTTGTTTAATGCTTCAATGAGCCTTATTAAAAAGGATGTTCCGATCTTAAAAGTTATGGCATAAATTGATCTTATTGAGATATTATGAAAAGTTGAAATTGATCTTTTTGATGTACTAAGAATGACTGATAAGTAATCATGGAAAATAGTTGATTTGTAAGGATTTCATAAGCAGTATCGAGGATAGTATCAAGAAATCTGCTTCCAAAGAAGAATTTCACTGAGATAGGTTCAATAAGCCAGATGATTCAATCTAAGAATGGGTAATGAAGGAAAAAATCAGAAATGAGTAGTTAATGAGTCAAAAGTGAATATTAGAGTCATATCCCTAACGAAGAATCAAGCATAAGAGTTAGAAAATGCTACTGAGAGTGCATCTTGTTGATGTAAAGTATCCAACTATGTAAATGGATTTTTGAATTCGAAGGGACACTCTAGCTAATGTGAGGAGTACTTAGGTCCACATTATAGTCTACGTAAATATGTTTGGGAGACACAAATTATATCTGATGAATGTGTTACCAACACAGGAAGTTATGTTTGCAAATAAATTGAAATGTGTG
Organism: Erythroxylum subrotundum; assembly: GCA_027563845.1. Lineage (NCBI taxonomy): Eukaryota > Viridiplantae > Streptophyta > Magnoliopsida > Malpighiales > Erythroxylaceae > Erythroxylum > Erythroxylum subrotundum. Next base: position 6,726,343 of record JAOQMQ010000006.1, read on the forward strand.
GAGAAACTGGTATGAATGAGCAGACATTGGAATAAGTCACTGCGAAATCTAAGGAACTCTAAAGAATGGAGAAAATTAATCGAGAGAGATAAGTAAATTGGGAAATTGAGAATAACATGCGATAATACTACTTCACTGAGGAATTAGTTACCTAAGGAATTACAAGAATTAAACATAAGCATAATGCGTTTTAGGTTATATCTATTGGAGTTAACAATACCCCAATAGTATTATGGTATTGAAGGTTAAAGTGATCCAAGCAAAATTATATCAGTTAGTGACTATGATCATAGATGGTATTTTAAGTGTGTTCAATAGGTAAAGAGAATATATTGAATATTGGAGGAAAAATTGGTAAACCGTATGAGTGATGATTGTATAAAGAGTTTTTGAGGAATTATAACCCCAATGTTAATTATGCCATTCGGATTTGGAGATTTTGCAATATATACAATAGAGTTTCCCATTAGAGATCAAGATGGAATATATTGCAACATTATAAAGTGATTCTGTGTACATAGGGACAATTGAAAACTCATGAGCTGAATTTTGATATATGAATTGGAACTTGCTGCAATAGTGATTGTTTTGAAAGTTTGAAGATATTATATGTAAAGAAACATTTTGGATATACATATGAATATACAGATCAGTAAAGATTGAGGTAATTATTGAATTGGAAAAGATTGAAAGGATTGTGCAAATGAGCATTTCCTAATAAAGCTAGTGTTGCAATCAAATGCATTGAATAGAAAAATTCAATAGCAGAGTACCACAAATTTGGATATTAAGGTTATCAAATCTAGTACAATAAAGAGTGTAAAATGTCGAGCTAAAAAGGAGCAAAAAGGGAGTATTATTAGCTATTGAAATTTAAAATCAGTTTTGCAAAAAGGGATTAAGAAAGCCCAAAATGAGGATTTAGAAAATTGTGAATCTTATCGAGGAATTGGAAACGAATCCAACTTTCGAGTTAATGATACTTTCTGATGGAATTAAGAAGTATGTGTACTCAATAAGGAGACCGTTAGAGAAAACACAAGAAACAATCGAAGCTATATGTCCTAGTGGGAATGCATCGAAAGAGCATTTGATGGCTAAGAATGTAGAACCAAGTAATTATATGTTTAAGTTACCAATAGTCTTGACTGTTGCAGGCTTGCTTAAAGTTTATATTTCTGGAGTTCATCGGAATATGAGATTAATGTATAGTTCAAATTGACTACAGGCATAACAATCGTTATCTTGGTGATACCATTAGAATACTCTATGAGGCGTTATATGACAAAAAGAGTCGCTCTCCCTTACATTGTAATGAAGATGGCCTAAAAAATGATTAAAAACCATAACAAATTTAGGATACCGTTAGTGAGTGGAATGAATCTGTAATCAGAATAAAGTGGCTTTTGAAAGACGAATGAATTTTAGTGGATCATGTCAAAGTTATGGAATATAATGAGAAACATTTGAAAGTTAAGTGTATTGACACCGATAAGAAGTGAAAAAAATGAATTGTGTAACATCCCGTTACTGGTAGCAAAGGGTATTATGGTAATATTGGGTCAGACTGATAGATTTCATTGCATTCACTG
>JAOQMQ010000006.1:6728034-6743131 GCA_027563845.1 Erythroxylum subrotundum
TCAGAGTCATGTCTCAGTCCGATGGGCTCCAAGTCGGGGTCGAGCAGTCTCTCTTTAGTGGGCCAACCAGGGCCAGTATCTCGGGAATGGGTCACCGCAGGACTCATGCCCCGGGACAAGTTGGGCTCCGGAAGCGGGGTCCGACATGGCCCACATGCATGGGTGCTATGTGTCATTGAATTGTCAACCTACGTAGATCAGTTTTAAGAAAAATCATTTCTATAGCTCTCTCTTATTTCTCTATAGTTTGGTTCTCCACCGAAAACACCATCACCAAAACACTATCTTGTTTATCCAATATTCTGTACATTTGATTCACTCTCATCATTGGAATTTGGAACTATTTTTGAATCAAGTAAGTGACTTTGATGATGTTTTACTGTTGTTGATTTTGTACATGAATTTATTCATGAGCAATTAGAGAAGTATAGTTTCAGTGATGAATGAATTAGATGAAGGAATTGTGAAAAAGGAATTGTTCAAAAACGATATGAAATATGTTCTATTTTGGATATGCAAAAGTTCACGAAAGTTGATGTAAGAATATATATATAAATATACTCTGTTCTGGTTTAGAGAAAACTAAATATGGGTTGTTGTTACTATTCATCCGTGAATTTGTGGAGTGTTTATAGAGATGGATTTAGATGAGTTTAATGAATTTAAATGAAGATGTTGGTGAGGTCGTGGAATATAGTTGATAAAATGAAAAATTTTGGATGAAATGAAAGTGTTGAAAAATGGAAAATGCATCAGATGAAAGTAAAAAGAGAAACAAAATGCAGAAAATGGAATTTGCATGTGAGAATAAGATTTTTGATGTTTAAGTGTGAACCTTGAATTTTTGAATTGTTGTGTGTTGATGAGCTGAAATGAAGATAAGAGAATTGGTTTAAGTGTCATTTATATTAATTGAAGAAGATTGAAGTGTTGGATCGAAAATGAAAACATGCAATATTTGGTTAAACCGTGGATTTTAAAAACTTTTTTAGAAATCATAACATAGTGGAAGCATGATAACCAACTCAACATGTTAATCTATACATTATACGATATATGGAAAATAATTATCAAAAGAAAAAGATGAAGATAATATTACCGACTCCTTCGCTATAACTTTAACTCCTCGCTGCGCTATCCTATCCTTGGCAATATATTCTCTCCTAAGTGATGTATCCTTTTCTTCTTGTTATTGTTTCCTCTTCTCGATATTGCATCCTCGACCAATCCGATCTACCACTTGTTCTTCTTGGACAACTTGGTTAACAAGTTCCTTTTGTCGTGTCCGTGCTTCTTAGGAGAAAAGTGATGATATGTCATAATATGAGAAAAAGAAAGTTGTGGATATATAAAAATGAGAAATAGTGTATGGATAGATATGACAGATAAAGGTTCAACACACTTGTATTGGTCAATGTATTACGAATATGATATCAATATTGTACTGTGGTAAGAATTGTAAAAATGAGTGACCAAAGAGAGCTTAGAAAAGCATTTCATGCTCATGCATAACATGGCATATACATACATATGAATAGTAAATTTTTCTGCACATGAAAATAACTGTACATGCATTCATGAATAATTTCGAGTATAATTGGACTGAGTTGTGATTTTTTTGAGAAATTTGTGAATTTGGAATTTATTGACATTGGGAATTTTATTGATTAGTGGATTTGTAATAGTTTTGAATTTTAGATTTATTTTCAAAAATTATAGAGAATTATGGAAATTTATTGAAAATAGGAAAAAGAAGTTAAAAGAAGATTTGGAGATAGTTGGATTGTAAAGATGAGAGCTTAATGGAGTTAGTTTCAAAAGAAACTAAGTTAGAGGATAAGCATTAGGAAAGCGACATGTGTCACTGACTAAAAGATTTTTAGAACCTTGTAGAAACTAAGTTATATGAATTTGAGAGTTAAAAAGACAGGTGCTAAGTATAAGGGACTTTTCCAACCACCGTCTTCAAATTTCCTTTCCACACACAAAGTTTTTCATCAAAATCCTTCAAAGGGATTTCTTTGTTTTTCTTCATCTCACAACTCTACCATCACTGCTATTTATTCTTCCTCCTTAAGAAAAATCAGAAGCTAGTTATGTTGCAGAGTAAACACATACATTTTGCATGGAGTTAGGGCTTGAAGATAGTTGAAGATTTTGGAATCTTTAACAAGTAAGTAGTGAGAAAACCCTTTAGAATGTTGGATTTATGAAATAAAGTTGATGAATTTATTCTCAGTGCATGATCATGGCATGTACGTGTATATATTCAGGAATACTATGTTGGTGGAATGAAAATTTTGATTATAGTATTATTTAGTCTTTGATGGATTTTTAGTGATCTGATGTTGTGGAAATTGTTTTTGGAGTTAGAAATAGCAATGAAATGGTGTTTAAGATGAGTGTAGGAAATGAAAGTATATAAAGGTGGTATACTCTGTTTTTTGTTTCCTTACTATGCATGTATGAATATATATATGTGTTGTACGTGAGTTGGTGAATTCTTTAGAGATGATCAAGAAAATGGATTTTGAGTTGAAGAATAGTTGTAAAATGATGGTTTAAGATGGGAATGAGTGTTTAAATGGAAGTTGGGAGGAAGAATAGTGATTGAGAATGAAAGTTGGAAAGGCAGTAAAGTAACAGAGCATGAATAAGTTGATATGAATTTTTAGCTTTTGATGGTTTTTTTTATTAAACTTGTATATTTTGGAGTGGTATGAATTTACGGTGAATGAGTTTAATGAAATGGAGTGGAAAGACTAGAATAAAAATATAAGTGTTAGATTTTGAAAAAATGGAAGTCTGAAAATTTTTTGGGAATGAATAGTGACAGTGTTGAAATTTTGATCTAAAACTTCCATGATTTTTCATGGAAGTTGTAGATCTTTCTTTTATCTTTCCATTGATATAAAATTTGTAAAATTTGGAGTTCCGGATCAAAAGTTATGGGGTTTAGAAGTTGAGATGACAGTGAAGAAGAAGAAGTGGAAAAGCACACGACTACTTTTAAGATTTTAGGCCAAAAAGCACCGCAGTGCAAAAGCACGACAGCGACTTTGAAGGTTAGCAAAAAAGCACCGTCGTGCAAAAGCACGACAACGACTTTGGAGATTTGATAGAAAAAATCGCTATCGTGCAACTTTGAAGTTTTGAAAGGCTGATGAACATCCGATAGTTTTTTGGTTATAACTTCTTCGTCCGACCTCCAAATGACTTTATTCTTGAATCATTGGATTTGTAAGACATTTTCTATCTTTCCATAAAAATTTCTAGCATTCTGAAATCAATTTAGAGAGTTAGAGTGAAAAACGTGGGTCAGGTCTGACAGCGTTTATTCTTCAACTTTTTGTCTTTATCTGTCACACCCATGACTTTTGCACACTCATATACCTCTCACGCCCATGACTTTTCTCACACCTAAGAATTTTTCTCATGGGTGTGACTCATGCACAGGCGTGATTTCTTCCTCTCACGGCCTTGAGTGTCAATTAATGGACACTCTCACAATCTTATTTGTCCCATCAAGCTACAGTGCTCTCTAATAGTTGTTGAACAGTGTGCAGCCGAACCATCTTGCTTCTTTCGACCATAAGTTCTTCTCTAGACGTCCAAATGAGATGATTTTTGATTTGAAGTAAAATAGAAGAATTTGGCTAAATTTCATATGAGAAGGTTGAATTGTGATTCAGTCTCTAAGATATTCAATTTCTGGATCGAAGTTGTTCATAGTACACTGTTTTTGAATGCGAACAACCCGATAATGTTTGAGGTATATCTTCCAAATTACTGAACCAAATTGGGAGATTTTGGTATCAGTGGAAAGATTAGACATAGAGGGACTATTTTTTAAAAGAGAGTATGACCAAATTACATCAGTTTCACTTTCTAATTGAATGTGAACAGTAGACACGAAGGTATGGAATTTTTGGAGAATTTATAAGAAGAAATGAGAGTTTTGATGATGTGTGATCATGTAATGATGGAATAACATTAATGAGTGAATTGTTGGTATTAAAGTACCAAAGACATGTATGAAATGGTCCATATGATTAAAGTTGTGATTCAAAAAGAGAAGTAAAGTGTATCTAGTGGAAATGAAAGAGAAATGAGTTGTTATGAAAACAATTGATACCGAAAAAAATGATAATGTGATAAAGTGGGAAATTTGATAATATATCCTGGATTGTCTTAAGCATGTATCGTACATATTCCATATACACACATGTGCATAAATGAATGCTTATAATTGTGCAAAATTATTAATGTGCGTGCAATGTGTGTATTGCATAAATGGGTTGTGCAGGTTAAAAGTCTGCATTCAGACGTTTCCAGAATTTGGAAGCAAATGCTAATATGGAGCGTACTGTGAGTAGACCGAGATGGTGATTGATTACTGAATGTCTATATGAATGTGATTGATTGTGTTGGTTTCCGGACAGGAGGTCCGATGAATGTGATGTATGAATGAAATATTGAAGTGCTCATTGAATGTGAATTGGATGAACTAAATGTAGGTAATTGGATTGTTAAATATTTATGAAAGTGCATTTGCATGTAGATGAAAAGTGATACTCAACTCTAATGTTGAATGACGGACTACGGTCTGATGACATGTAAAAGTGAGTGAATGGAAACATGCAAATGTAATTGATGCATTCCATTGCATGAGTGTATGAAATATAATGGCTGTTGTGACCAGAGTAGCCAACGATCATAGCTTAAAGCTCAACGAGTAAAAATGAGCTTCGAGCTCAAAAGTGAATCAGAGTCTCAGGCTCAACGTTTATTGAGCCTTGTATCCCCCAAGTGGATAAGGGACAGTTATTAATGAGCCCTATATGGGACAGTTTAGGCACTCGGTCACAACAAAGTAACAAATGAAAAGTGGGTCTCATGTACACGGCATATGCATAATATGAGTGATTATATCTATTGAATGTGAAGTGTGAAATGTTGTGAATGTGATTATGTGTTATGTGATTGGGTGAGCCATTAATGATGGTCACTCATTGAGTTCGCAAAACTCACCCAAAATTTGCAAATATTTTTCATGACTCAGAAGAATACCCCATTAGGCAAACGGGAGTATAATTACTACATGCAAGGGAAAGATAGAGGTCGGGATCAGTTCGCGTCTGCATTGTATTTCTTTATTTTCATACTGAATTGTATTTTCCACAAATTATTGTATTTTGTGTATTTGAATATATTTGTTGTGTATAACTTTCCAATTGGAAAAAGGTTTTGCAAAAGAGATTGATCAAAGTGTAATATGTTTTGTTTTTATAATGGGCCCTAATGATTAACAAAATTCTTATATTTGAAAATGTTGGTAACTCTTGTAAATGAAAATGTTTCTGAATAAAATTGGGCCAAAATTTTCGATTACTGATTTTCGCGTATGCTTGAAAAAAAAATTTATACTGAGTTTTTGACTGACTAAGTGATCTGGCACGCCACCCTCTCGAGACCCGGACCCGGATATCACCCATCAATGTTGGGTTCGGGTCTTGCAGGAGTGGGGTGTTACAATCTCATTTTTGGTTTCCGCTTCCGTCTCATTTTTCTATCGTCTCATTTTTGCTTTCCACTCCGTCTCACTTTTCTATCGTCTCATTTTTGCTTTCCGCTTCTGTCTCATTTTTCTATCGTCTCATTTTTTTGGTTTTTGCTTCTGTCTCGTTTCTGCTTTCGTCTTATTTCTTCTATCGTTATTATTTGGTCTTCATCAAAACTATTAATCGTAAAGTCATTTTGACTTAACATAAATGACTTCTACATTGACCTCATTCCCCTCAGACATTGATTTCGGTAACAACTCTTGCATCTTATTCTAAAATTAAAAAAAACAATATTCAATGCAAATATTATTAGTTAGTATTAGGTAAATAAATAAGCTTAAAAATTAAACAAAATTTTATACTTACATAGTTATTTTCCACTTCTAACATCCATCCTTTACCTTCCTTATAATGAGTGACATTGTACAGTGTGATCCTATAACACTCTTGTCCATGTAGTTCCTTCTCAGTCTGTTTTATGAAAGAAAAATGCAAGGCAAAATAAATAATATATTGTTTATTGATATAATTATAACTTGTAAACAATAATTTTACATATTCATTTCGGATGACTACAAATGATTTGGACCCTTGCTTATGAGATATTTTCATTTTTTTCTCTATTAACCTTTTCCTTTCATATTCATTTCGGATGACTGCAAATGATTTGGACCCCCTGATTATGAGATATTTTCATTTTTCCTCTATTAACCTTTGCCTTCTCACGTTTTTCCTAAATAAAGAAAAATAGATTAGGTAGTCATAAATCAATTAACAAGATTAATGAAAGCAAATGTCAAGGGAAAGAAAACATACTTGAACTTTGGAACATGCCCAATAATCATATAAATTATTCCAATTTTCTTAAGAAATTCATTCAGAATATGTCTCCGTGCCTCCACATTAGAACGAAAAGATTTATAAAACTAATGCAACCTTTAACGGCAATCCCTAGTCCTTTGTTTCAACAATGAAGTCGCACAGTTTAAAACAGCAGGGTTCTAGATATCGACAAAATTTAATTTCATCTGTAAACAATAAGTAAAAGTGTAGTTAATCTTAAAGTAACTAAAACAATATTGCATATAGTTAAATAAATTGAAAATTTACCATAACTTTATCCAAAGCATTTTCAAGCAAGTTGTCTTCCTTCAAGTCCTTAGTATGTTTCAGGCAAGGTAATTATGTTCTTGTACTAATCCCCACCTCACTTAACAATTTTGTAGATTGGATCTTGTCTACAAGACAACCTTGAGAAGTATCAATATGTATTGATAACTTGTTATTTATTGCAACATTCATTCGTTGCAATTCATAAGCTATAGTTATATCCCTACATTTTTTTTAATATTGACATTGCAAACTAACAACAAATCAATAAGGATAAGAAAATATGCATTAGACATGTAAATATATATTTAAGCATAAGTCTATTTGTAGGTGTTAAAGATTAACAAACATGCATATCCCTCTTTATTAATTGATTCATTGTTGTTTAAGTAAGAATGAGGTTCTTCCTGACTAATTTCATTGGTGGCTGAGGTCGAATATTGTTGTTGGCTAAGAACTAATTGAGTTGGTTGAAGTTGTAGATCCCTCTATTCTACAATTTCGATACCTGTCACCTTCTTTCCTTTGTTTCTACAAGGTGTCATTATATTGGATACTTATAAAAGCAAATCTAAATTTTATTTAAATTATAATACATACATTCAGTCATTAACATTAATCGCATTAACATAACTCAATCATTAACCAAAAGTCTGCTCCCCTTAATTGCCTCTGAACACGTCCTTTTATGGTAAATTTTAGGGTTCTGGGTGATGCACGGTCTCATACATGATTATGTACTAAACCGTGTATAACCTAGAATTCCCAAAATTTGTGATTCTGCATGGCCTGAGGGATTTGAATGCTCAGATACATGACTATATATCCCTTCTATGCTTCAAATCTTCATTTATGTCACGTTCTCATCTAAAATCTTCTTCTTTAAGTCTATGAAGGCAATTATAACCTATAAACACACTTGGAGCAAATTAAGTACCAAATATATGATAAAAGTATAAACTATCAAGAAAAATATATCAAATATGGGGTATAAATATGGTCAAATATGCATCTATCAAACATTCCTACATTTAAACTTTTTCTTGTCCTCAAGTAAACCATATCAAAATTATAAATTTACAAAATCCATCTTTCATTAATCTTGTTTTATCCAATCATACTATGAATCAAATTAACATACAATTAGAATCAAGATAGCCTTAAATTAACTTTCTAAGTCCATATTAATAATAACACTTCAATAATCATATTGAAATCAAAAGTATACACCTTTACACCCTCACCAAGATTTTACTCAATGCAATTAATTGTTTAGGGTTTAAAGTATCAAAACTCTCAATCAATGCACAATCGAACTCTTACCATAGCCTTACAATATTATCACATCTCTGCCACTCATGTATGATAAAGTAAACACACATAAGAGATACTTTTAATTCGAATAAAATGACACGGGCCTGTTGAAGTTTAAAAAAACAATAGGAGCCTGCAAAGCAAGGGAGCCTATTATGCGATATATCCTATTTAAGCAATAGGAGCCTATTAAGTGATAGAGGCCTATTAAACAACAGGAGTCTGCTAAAGGATAAATCCAGTTAAGACAATTTAAAATAGAAGGCACCTGTTAAAATGAAAAGAACTTTTAGCTAATTGAACTACTATAATAGTGAAGGAGCCTCTTGTTGAAATGAGTACATACACAATATAATGCAGAAATTTAAAAGTTAAGATAAGAGAGAGAAGGACGTAGTCGATTTATACTGATTCAACTTATAACCCAAGCCTACGTCTAGTTCCTAAATATCCAACTTGAGTGTTTCTCTAAAATCCTAAGTAGTAATTTAACGAGCCTCTTCAAACTCATGAGTATATATTTTTCAAGATTTTCCAACCTTCCAACGAGTACATATTTTTCAAAGTTCTCCAACCTTTCAAGGAGTACATATTTTTCAAAGTTCTCCAATCTTTCAACCAATACATATTTTTCAAGGTTCTCCAACCCTCCAACCTAGTAGCATTTAGCTAGCCTCTATAAGCTCTCAATGAATAATTTGCTCCATATGAGCTTTAATGATCTCTTTCAAAAAGAATTGTCACTTTCTAAGGCACAATAGATTTGATAATGATATGACTTTCAAAAGTATTGATGTATCTCAATAATTTGGCTTTCTCTCTTCTTTCCTTCCATGCTTCTCTCTTTCGCAACTTTAGTGGCTCTTGCTTAAATAGACATTTTCTTCAACAAGCCCTTGCTTCATTTCTGTTCTGAATTTGACTTTGAATCTTCAATATTATCTATGTTAGAATCTTACAATAATCAACCGTTAAAGAGAAATCTGGAGCTGATAGATGTCCTTTATAAATAGCAGAATCCTTTCGGATATTGTACGATAAATTAGGCAAGTTCATAAAGAAAGATCCTTCAAGAAGGAAAACATTTATCCTATGATTTTATTTCCATTTAAGAATTAGACCGTTAATAATATAAGGAAATAAATTCAATTTGAATTTTTTATATGATCATCATCAAAACCATTAATGTATAAACTAGAAACAAAAATCAAAAAGTCTCTATAAAGTTGTAATAGGGCTTAGGTATGGCATGGTTGAGATATAAAAAATGATTAATTTTAAGGAAATTTACTAAAATAAAATTACAAGACTTGTTTACAAAACACGTAGGTCCTTTTTGTACAACTCTATTGGTACCATATAATAGCATTTAGTACCACAATTAAAGAAATAATGGACCCTTCAAGAATCTCAAGTCTCCAACAAGTGAATAATGTAAATGACTTTCAAAGTTTAAAATAATAAAAAGGGTTTTCAAGAAAAATAGGATAAAGGTTAATACTGTGAGTTAATAACAATGAAAAAGGCTAAGGTTTAACTTGGTTATTCCTAAGGGATAAAATTATAGGTTTGGTAAATATCAAAGAAATAAACTAAAATAAGTTGTCGAATTTAAGTGCCTTTATCATGTCAATGCTTCTAATTTAACAAATATGGTCTCAATATGCATAATAAAAGCAAGTTCTAGAATCATTCTACTATATATGATAAAACATATGAAAGAATAAAAAGAGCTTTAAAATTTTGAAATTCGCTTTTAGGTCTCAAAAGCTCACGAAAGATATGGTTTTATATGTTTAAATAATATGTAATTTCATTTAATTTGATCATCTCAACGAATGCTAAAATATGACTTAGAGAAGTCATTTTATTCTAACTATCATCCTTTGCCATACCAATTCAAATCAATATTCAAAAATAAAATAAATTATTAATGGATAAATTTCAACTAAGTTAAGATATCAGTTCATAAAATATTATAATCAGGATTATAATAAGTTTAAAGAATTCATGAAAAATTTATTAACCCTTTCCCCACAGTTAAGTTGTACATTGTCCCCAATGAACACAATACAAGTATATATGAACAAGTGAGAGGGTGGGTTTTCAGTGCTTTCATAATGGTGGTGATTTTTTTATTTTAAATCCATTTAATATTAAACTAAATCCTTGCAAAATATAAGAAAAAGGATAAAAGGAACAAAAGAAATAAAATAAAATAATTGAAAATAAAAAATAAGAACATCTTTAGTGATAATGTTAAAGAGGAAAAATTAGTTAATGAAAAGAAAATTAAAAAATATACATAAAAGAAAAAGAAAAAGAAAGAATATACAAATTAAGCATCCTGTGATCCTAGCTGATCTGAAGAAGATGGGTTCCTTGGTGGTGATCCTAGCCAAGTGGAGGAGCTGCAAATGATGTTCCTTTGTCAAATAATTGGGGCCGGAAATCAATGCCTAGTTGGCCGGCTATTAAGAGCATCAGTTCTCTCATCCATCCAACTATAAACTGCAGCTTGCTCATCTATTCCATAAGGTCTGCCTATTGTCCCTCTAGTTGAGCTTTCGCCAGCTGGTTCTGGTCCTCTGGTGCAATCCCACCGGTCTAAGATTGTAGTGACTATAGTTGTGATGGCTTCTCTGCTGCATGTTGCTTTGCTCTATCCTCTCCCTCTGATGTTGGCTCGTCAGGCTCCCCAATAGGTCTTTATATGTCTCCTGTGGGCTACTAAAGTCGACAAACCATGTGCACATGTTGCATTGCTATCAAGTTGAGCGCTACCATGGTCGTCATCTTTCGCATCGGCGGTATTCGATCAGATGACCCCATTCTTTGTGCTAGTCTAGTCATGTAAGTTCCAACACATATCGTGTCGACCTTCTTGTCCTCACTTTAACGTTATATAATCCAGATAAGTGCATGTCCCAAGTGGATAGTCGTCTGCTCATTCATGCTCCATAATAAATACACATCCGCATTCTCGACGACTCCCCTAGCTATCTCCTCAACCACTCAGAGTATGGCTTAGAATATCATGGATGTATTTGAGTGTCGAACTGCATAAAGTCGAGGCCTTTGACTTGTGCAGATTGTAGTTTTCTTCAAAGTTGATCCTACTCCAAAAGTGTCGCAAAGACAACCGATATGGAAGATCTATCTGTAACGCTTAGTACTCTGGTGTCCCAATGTACTCCCGGTCGTATATACCTATAATGATGGAGACCTTGATATAACTCATTCGATGCATCTCTCTCATCATTCGAAACTAAACCGCATTGTGAGGATCCTTGTTGTAACATTTCTTCTCCATGTAGAATGTGGAGAGGACCTCTAAAGTGAGCTCTCTATAAGAAGGTTCCATGATTTCAGAAAATCGGGACTATGCTCTTATATCTATTAACTCTGTAACCTGTTAGGCTAAGTCAACCTGCTCCAAAGCCTCCCAGTCGATGTACCAATTAGCTCCGAACTTCTTGTTCTTCATTCTTTGATACCGTTCTTCCTAAGCCCCAGCGTTGAATAGCAGCATCTACGACCTCTCTAAGGGCTAGACTATAGTAGAAGACTCACCTCGATGCCTCTTTCTTGTAGTCTCTTTTTTGCCCTATGATTGTGTCATTTTGCCTGAAACTTTAGATAAATGTAAGAAAACTAACATATAAATCACTAAAGTACGCTTTTTCTCACACTTAATTTTGATCATGCTTAATACTTATTAATTGCAAAAGGAAACTAAACACAAAAAATTAAACAACTAGGAAAAATTAATAAATTAAAATGAATAAGGACAGAAACACTTAAACAAAATCAAATAGGAAATCACTTGACAAACTAGTTAATCTCAAAAATAAAGTTAGAAAATTATGCAATTAACCAATTAAACTAACTTAATTGTTAAATTACAATTCTAACCCTAAAATTGAAAATAAAATTCCTAAAGTACCAATTACGCAAAATTAACACAATTGAACAATAAACTCATGCAATTAAAAATAAGCCCAGTGTTAATTAGTGTAAGAACTAACTAATTAAATCAACTAAACACAAAGATATCAAAATTAAACATGTAGGGGGCCAAAATCGCAAGTTTATGCAAATTAAGCTAAATTTTTACCCAAATTTCATACAATTTGTCAAATTGAGTCATTAACACAATTGGATAATGCCATTAATCAACTTTGAAACTAACATAAGACAATCAATCACGTAAAATTCACATGGATTCCTAATTCTCAATTCAAGCAATTTCACACAATATCCACCAAAATAAAGCAAAATGTTCAATTAAACAAGTATCAACAAGTGAAATTGAAGGAATTACTCACTTGGGTGTTGCTAAATTGGCAAAAAATTGAAAAAATTTGGAATGGGAGAAAAGAGATAGCGTAATTTAAGAGTGGATAAAAGGAAAAATGAGAAATTTGAATGTTTAGGGCCTTTTTAAGGTGCATGGCAAGAGTGGTGCATCAAACCATGCACATCATTGAATTATATCTTTTCCTGAGTTTGCACTTTTTGATACACAAACGTGTATCGAAACGTGCAAAATTGCATTAGTGTGTCTAGATCAAAACATGCAAAATTGCATTAGTGTGTCCAGAGAGTGTATAACTCTCTATAAACATGTGCACCTTTAAAATTTAGTCCTTAAACATAAAAATCTTACACGTTAGCATTACAACATATGACACATCACCCCTAAAGTTACCATTATGTATAATCTCCCTCAAAATGCTTAACTTTGCTACCCTAAAACACTCCAAAACAAAATTCAATTAATTAAAACTTGATCTAAACAAAATAATATTGAAGTTAAAATAAAACAAAAATAAACTCATAGGTTACCTTCCATATAGTGCTTCTTTATCGTCGTTAGCTCGACATACCTTACACTTTTTATCCTCATCCTGGGTCTATAATCAGTGACTTGTTTCCACCCAGTTCTCTGCATAAGAGTTTCGTATCCTATAAGCCACCTGTTGCAAGATAATAAAAAGGATATAATTTATCAAATTTATAAAACCAATTGCATGCATTAATGCCCTTTTCAATGACAAACTGTTAATAAAAGAGGGAATAACAAAACTCCCTTAATCGTCGGTTGACTCAAACAGTTTGTCTTCAAGCAAGTGGTAACCCTTCGTATTTAAGGTCACTATCAATGTTTCACCAGAAGTTTCCTTATTTGGTTCCTCCGTCAATTCTTCCTCAACCATCTCTTGTCCACTCTTCTTCTTCTTCTTCTTCTTGGATATAGGTTTTGGCTTATCTTCTTCTATTATCTCCCGCCAATTCTCTACTCCGTCTTCTTGGATGGAGGCTTCTTCGGGAGTTCTTCTTGGAATGGCACTCCATTCATAAAACCATCCATTATCTTGTCTTTACTTTTGAATTCACGTTGGTTAGATTTCATTTCAAGAAGGAGTTCCATTAATTTATCTGTAATAATCTCTTCCTCTTCTTTTAATGGGACTCTTTTTCACTACTAAGGGTGAATGCTGGTCCACATTCTATAGGGTTTGTTTCAATAGCACTAGGCAAACTCCCTTACATCTCGTCAGATAGTATCTTCGCTAGTTGGTCCATCAAATTCACCATATTTTGTATACGAGCCTCTGTTTCTTGATGCCTCATAATTAATTCTTGAATGAAATCGGCCATCATATCCTCACAAATTAGCTTGTTAACTAGAGGTGCTTGGTGTTGTAATTGTTCATTTGGAGTGTAATCGTTCCATCCACAGCTATAAGAGTTGCTCCACTTAAAACTAAAAATATTCTCGTATGGTGCACCTTAAGGTTGGTTATACATACTCAATTGCTCCCACTTATAGTGCTCAATCTTCATGATTTTAAAACTTACTCCCATTAATGTTGTAACATGGTCTAGATATTAGTTGAGCCTTTGAGAAAATGTATGAAAACCTCTCTCTCCCATAGGGTGATGTTAGAGATTATGAAGACATATTCTGGCTTCTTAAGTTATGGCTATCACAATTAATATTAAATCCTACAATAAACCATAAACCTAAGATCAAGTAGAGAAATTCAAAAGATTATTAAATGAATAAGCCACAAATACAACAAGATACAATAAAATAAAATAAAATAATGACTAGAGTAATAACATTCATGTGTTCTTAATATCAAAGTCCCTGTCAACGGTGCCAAAAACTTGATCGATTTATTTTTATACCAATGTTAAATTTACTGCAAGTGCATGACGTAGTTGCAGCTAGTACTAACAAGTATGGATCAATCCCACGAAGACAGTGATTTCTAGTAATTACCTTTTTTCGATTATCTAGTCTAAGGATTGATTTTGGATTTTAATAAGGAAAATTAAAACTTAAACATCTAAAATAAAATAGGTGGCAATATTAAACACAAAAATGAAAGAAATCACTTAGACATCAATCAATATTAGGAATTAGTGTCTAGGTAATGAATCTCCTAAAACCATTAAATAATTAGCCTTCTATTATGCAATTGTTTTATTGAGTATTGGACTATGAAAATTCTTATCGTATGTTAATAGCTCTCTTAGTCTACTAACAACTAATCCTAAGTTTATCAACCGAATTACTCAGGTTAAAGTTTATAGGATTACTTTATTAATTTGTGAATTCTACTACTAGGTTTGACCCTAATTTAGAGGATCCGTGTTGACCTATCTCTAGGTTTGCGATCAACTCCTTTCAATTATGGTAGATCAATTTATACACAAGATTTCTCAATCTCTATGTTATGAAATCAAATTATGCACTAATATTATTGATCTATTAGAACATATATTAAACATAAAATTGAATCACAACAAATCAATCACAATTGCATTAAATAAAAGAATCAAAACAAGTTATAGCATAAACTAGGTTCATCTCACCTAGACACTAAAGATGCTTAGTTACACATGATAGAAAACAAAATCAAACATAAAATGGAAGAAAAATGAATAGAAAACAAAGAGTTCATAATTCTAAATCTCCCTTTCTCTATTATCAAATGCTCTTGCAGGTTTGAGGTTAATTGTTGGACCCCAAATTTTTTATTTATTTTATGAAGCATGATTTAAATTTTTGAGGTCTTGTTAGATTAATTATTTTT
>JAOQMQ010000006.1:6764436-6776562 GCA_027563845.1 Erythroxylum subrotundum
CAGTTGAGTTCTGTAACTAACTCAGACTGATGCTTCCGTCTGCTTTCTGCTTTCGTCTGTATTTTGCTTCTGTCTGCTTTCTGCTTCCATATGCATTTTGCTTCCGTCTGCTTTTCTTTTGTTTGTATTTTGTACTAAGCTTCCGTCTGTTTTTCAGAATTGCTTCTGTCTGATTTTCTGAATTACTTCCGTCTGCTTTTTACAAGTAGTCTTCGTCTGCTTTTTCTGGAATTGCTTCCGTCTGCTTTTATTCGTCTTCTTTTGGCTTATCATATCCGTTTGCTTTTCATTTGTCTACTTTTTGACTTATCATCAAAATTATTATTAAGGTCATTTTGACTTAACAGTCCGAACATAGAGGGTCCAAAAATAGAGCCGAGCTGCTAGGAAAAGACTGAAGCCAAAGGTTATTGACAAGAGCTCGATCAAGCTTCTTACGAATAAACCATCGGTCCTTTTGCTTATTAGACCATGTAAAGAAATGACCAGTAGAACTAAGATCAGATAATCCAACCTGCTCCAAGCAATCCAACAAGTCAGAGGAGTAAGTACGAGGACTAATATTACCTTGAGCCTCCGAAGAATAGAGGGTAGTGTTGAAATCCCCGTATAGGAGCCAAGGTTTAGAAACAGCACTACTAACATGGCGGATGGTATTCCATAACTCCCGGCGCTTAAATTCAAAATTGCTAGCATACATAAAAGAAACAAAGAAGTCAAGGTGGCCTTGCAAAATCAAAACTCGAAGGTGCATAATCTGATCGGTAGCCTCAACTATGTCAACCTTAACTTCAGTAGGATTGAAACAAACTATAATCTGTCCAAAGGCATGATGATGGTGGTTAGATATCCAGCTCCATTGAGGGCCCAAAATGTGGAGTTTATTCAGATTAGCCAATTTGATTTTAGTTTCGAGTAAACCAAGCAACACAAGACGTTCCCGGAGCACAAAATCTTTTAGACCATGTAACTTAGAAGGGAGATTAAGACCATGGACATTCCAAGCCAAAATTGACATATTAAGAAGCAGAGGGGTTGAGGCCTTTACTATTGCCTCGTTTGGATTTCCTAGTAGACACAGTGCCACTACTGTCGGCGGCAGAAGTGCAAGGAGAAGGTCCATGGACATCCCGAACTAAAGGGTCGGGAGAGGGCTCAGTGGACGTAGCTACACCAGAAGAAGCCAAAGGAGCTGTGCTTAAAACGACCACCTCCCTGAGGTTATTAGGGGGAGAAGAGCATGGAACCAAAGCAGAATCAGCATTCTCAGACAGCGCAAAAATAGCATACACAGTCGACCCAGAAGGATCAGGCACAGACAGAGAAGGAAGAGCAGGCACTACAGTAAGAGAGGAAGTCTCAGAATGACTAGTCTCAGGGGACACCGATGTCGGAACAGAATCGAGACCCACTGTGGCATTGACGGTTGAAACTAAGGGTGGCAAGTGGCCATTCTCCCTAGGAGGAACAACAGTAAAGGTATCCGCAGAGTGACGATCCCCAGAAGACACCAACATCTGAGCAGACTCTAAACCCACATTAGCATTAACGGTGGAAGCTAAGGGGCCATTAGAACATAAATGGCCATCCCCTCTAGTAGAAGACTCGGCAAGATTCATCAATTCAGAGTAGCTACCAGTAGTAAAGATCCTCCCCGTGGGTTTCCAAATCGACGAAGAAGTCTTGAGAGGGGGCCTCCAATGGTAAGAGATAGCTATGCTGTCCTCCCATAAGGTATTTCCTTCTCCAAGTCGCATGATAGGAATTTCATAAGGGAGATCTTTGGAGAGGGGAACACTTACACATACTCGAGCATATCCAATACGTTTCTTATGTGCTGTGTTCTCGTCCATGCAGAGTGGCTTGCCGATGAAGCTTGCGAGGTGACTGAGACCCTGCGTCGTCCAATACTCCAGGGGAACTTGGTGAAAATTAACCCAAATCGGCAAACTCTGTACCTTGATAGTGTCCAATGTAATACCTGGCTTCCATAGTTGGAGAAAAAGAGGCTGACTGCCGAAATGTCAAGGCCCCTCCTCGAGGATTTTGTGAGCAGCTACGGTGGAGGAGAAGGAAAAGAGAAGGAGATTATCCTCCGAGAGAAGGACATCAACGAGGCCCCTGTTCTTCTAAGATTTAACCGCCCAACGCTGAATGAGAGGGAAGGCTGGTCGTTTATCAAGGAAAAAACCCACAAGAGTGGATTTCTAAGAGTCGGCGCCCGCTTGATGAGTAGCCAGGTCAGGGGAAACAATGAGCTTTCTGTCGACTACACTCGGGGGCGAGTAACTCAAAGTAGTCGGAATGGAATCATCGACTACCTGCTTCCAAGATTTGCGAGCAAGGACAGCAGCAGACAAGGGGTTGGGTGAGGGGTGGGAAGGTGCAGAAGAAAGGGGGGAAATCGGCAAGAGGGGGAGGAGCTGGGTCAGTCATGGTCGAAGGCGGGAAAGGGTTTCAAAAGCCAGAAAGGGAGTCTAGAGAGAGGGGAGAGCTTCTCGCACTAACCCATTTTTGTTATGATAATGTGTAGTGATAAGACCATTTGCATACAATTATATAACTGACGGGCCGTCCCTTTACGTGGCCTGTATAATTTTATCACTATATTATTTGCTAATGAAACTTTTACTCCCCAAGCAAGCAAGCAAAACATATAAAAACCAAAAAGATGGCAAAATAATGCTACATAACAACCATAAACGAGAATAAGATTACATGCATAATGAAGAAGAATTGGATGTCAAGGTTTTGAAAAAGGAGATTGTGAAAAAGCTAGATGAATAAATTGAATAGGTCATAGTTGAAAAAGTTGAATATTCTAAAAAACTTAATATTGGGTAATGATTAAAGAAAAATTAAAGGGAGCCTTTAAAAATTCCCCTTTCAACACTTGGATGTTTTTGCATGGAGTTTGATTGGCACACGATAGGTAAGTAGGGAAGTAATTTCTCTTAAGTTGAATGTGATTCTCTCTTCAAAAGGTATACATTTCATATAAAATCTAGTAAAAGCATGAAATGATCTTAACTTATTTAGGTAGCCTAATCTCTTTTATCATACTTGAAGTCCAAAGACCCACTTATATGATAAATATTTTCCGCTTGGTTATGATAGACCTACTCATAGAATTTGAGGATACTTAATAGATAAGATCAATTAAAATAAGACCCATCCACATATGGAAGTACAATCTGAATTTAAAAAAAAAACCAATAACCTTCCTAGTAGAGTTAGATCTAACCTCTACTAGGATAATTTGAGTCTAACTTCATTTCTTGAAGGATAGTGTATAAAAGGGGGACACCCTTAGGTTAGTTCTTATAACCACTCTAGCTAAAGATATACATTTTATATATTATATAGAAAAAGTATAAAATAGTTTTACCTTGCTTAACTAGCCTAATCTCTTATATCAGACTTGAAGCTTAAACACCCATTTGTATCATGAATATTTTCTACGTGGTTGTAGCAAACCTACTCCTAAATTTCAAGGATACTTAATAGATAACATGAATTAAAATAACGCCCATCCATATGTAGAAGTACAATCCTAATAAAAAACAAATTAAGCTTTCTAGTTGGGTTAGATTTAAACTTTAGTAGGATAATTAAGAGTCTAACTTATTGAAAGATTGGTTATAAATGGGAGACGCCATTAGGTGAGTTCTCATAACCACTCTAGCAAAAGATATGTATTTAATATACACTCTAACAAAAGCATAAAATGGTCTCGGCTTATTTAGCTAGCCTAATCTCTTATATCAGACATAAAGCCCAAAGACCCACATTTACGATAAATATTTTATCCTTGATTGTGGCAAACTTACTTGTAGATTTCTATGATAATAGATAAGATCAATTAAAATATGGCTCATTCACGTGTGAAAGTTGAGTTCTAATTAAAAACTAATTAAGCTTCTTAGTTGAGTTAAATTTAAACTCTACTAAGATAGTTAAGGTCAAACTCTACTTCTTGAAGGATTGCTTATAAAAGGGAGATACCCCTAATTAAGTTCTCATAATTTCTACTACTACGCTTAATAGAGATTTATCTACATACTTAACACCCTCACTGTTGAATCAAGAAAAGTTTCAATCGATATTTTGATAATAACAAAATATAAGTATTACTAATAAGATTTTTTTATATGAGAAACAATATTAAAACAAGATATAGTCGTAAACTTAAAAGGATACTTTATAAAGATTATTAAAAAAAAGAGATGATTTTTACAACATACCAAGTGAAGATCAAGCTAAGACCAAAAAGATCATGACTTACCAAGGTCATCTTACATTTTATATTATTAATTGTAATCCCACATTGTTGATTTGGTAATCTTAAATAAGGATGTCAATTTTGGACCGGGTTGATCGGGTCACAAGCCAAAAGTGGTTGGCCTGACTGAGCTACGGACTGAGGTCGGGCCGAGCATGAGTTTGCCCAGCCCGACTCGTGGCCTGGTCGTTTTATCAAAAATGACGTCATTTTGACATTTTTTAAAATATATATAAACTGGGTTGGGTTGGCCTGGCCCACCTGTGGCCTGTCGAGCCACAGGCTGACCTATCTCGACCTATCAGGCCACGGGCTACTCTAGCCCGTGGTCGAGTCGGGCCCGACCCGACCCATTGACATTCCTAATCTTAAAGACTCACTATGTATAAATATTTCATCTTACTTTAGTACATAAGTCTTTTCATTCATCAAAAGATGTAAAAGCTTTTTTTAATAAAAAAAACTCTTGATCTTTTAAACACTCTTTAGAGACTATTTTGAAAGTACTTAAATTATAGTTATATAAAAAATTTGGAGTTTGAGCATTTGAAGTTATTAAAAATCATAATTTATGGGGATTGGTCGATCTATATAAAAAAGTGGTAGATTAATATAGGTTAAAGTTGTCAATTTTGATGTACTAAAAATTTGTAGTAACATTAGTTGATATATATTGGTCGATTAATATGCTCTAGTGATTCACCCTTGTCTTCACGCTAGTGAATATATACTTTTTAATATGCACTAGTTGACTAATATGTTAGACTTAACAGCTAGTTTTTAGATCCAATAAGTAGTAAGGGTTCCAAAATCCTATAAATGCATGTTTTCTCATTATCTTACATCAAAAAGTATTTAAGTGTCTTTTACAAATATATATAAGTAGCTTTTAATCATTTGAGCATTCATTATTTCGTGTTGAGTGAGTGAACCTTTTTACTATTATCAAAGTGATAAATTGAGCTATTTTGAGTTGTAAACTTTCAATGGAGTGTTTTTATATTATACTTAGCGGTGTTCCAAGTCGCATTGAAGTTCCTCTTCACCATGAAGCAAGATTGTCAAATGATTATTCTTTATCAAAAAAAGATTATACAAAGGTTGTTCTTCACCTTGAAAGCAAATTATAGTGAATTTTAAGAAGAGTTTAAGGAGTGAATATAGACAAGGGTTATTTGCTAAACTACTATAAATCAGTCTGCATTCTCTCTTCCTTAGCCTCTTTAAATTATTATTCAATTATTTGGCTCATTTACATTAAGCAATTTCTTTATCTTTATATACATGAGGTGTTATTAAATTGATTTTATGAATTCAAAAATTTTGTTAAATTTTATAAACACTCAAATCATCACCATTTGAATGTCATTAGAGATTAACACTCAATCTCAGCAATATAAGTATCAAAATGTCTTTGTTAGAAATATCCATCACAGTTTGATTAGTTATCTTTACAAGTCACTATACTTGAGATTAATCTACATCAAAAAGGAAAAGCTATTATAATTTTTAAATTAAATACCTATAAAGAAAAAATAATAATGTATGATAATTCAATCTTGAATTAATTATTCTTTTATAGAAATATGTGAGTGGAATTTTTTTTAACAACATTCGTGTAGTAACTTCGTCAACAATTTGAAATATTTATCTTCATATTTAATTACAAATAAGTCCTAATATCTCTTTCAATTTTTATAATTTAAATTTATTTCATCATATAATTCATATATCATGAAAGAAATGAAGTATTAATATAAAATAAAATTAGAAAAGTATATTAAACTTGATAATACAATAAACTCAAATTTATCATGATTACTGAGATGAAAAAGGGAAATGGTCAGTAATTTTTATTAAATTTGGTTAACATTTATTCAATAGAAAATTTAAATATGAAGATAATATTTATTAAACATAATTTTCAATACGAAGAAAGTATCAAACTGTTGCTTTTATATAAATGGAACAAGTTTATTATATAATAATTAATTATATACAATTAAGTTAACTAAAAAATTGAATGAACATAAGAATAATTTATCAGTTAAACATAATTACCTAATTTAATACATATTTTATATAATGATTATTAATATTAACTACTTTAAACTATATTCAACAACAACAACAACAACTCAATAAAAATCTCACTGACACACAGGATCTAGGAAGATCTAGTAATACACAACCTTATCACTAAAAAAACTAAAAGTAAAAAAGTATGTTTGATTTAATACAAATTTTCTTAAAAAAATATAGTAACTTTTATAACATATATCAAATATCATGTGTCGATATTTGGTAGAAATTTATTTACTTATGTCAATTATTGTCAAAAGATAAGAAAATATAATGCATTTTGTTATGAATCTTACTTGTACTTACTGTTATATTTTTTAGTGACATAAAATACAATCTTTATTAACATATAGATATAACTTATTTAAGTTTCTGTTTTATAAAAATACAATTTTTATTAACATACATATAAATTTTAAGTAAGCTTAAAGTGTTTATATAGAAAATTTATATTTTATATCTATCTATTTTATAAAAGTTCAAACCGGGTTGGATTGATGTTCAATGCTCAAGAGTGAGCCCGCTGTTAATGGTTCAATTTACCTGTTTTCATTACCCTGTTTTTATCTTGTTTTATGAACATTTATACATTCTGTTAATGGTTCAATTTACCTGTTTTCATTACCCTGTTTTTATCTTGTTTTATGAACATTTATACATTCATTTTTTGTAGGTCCTATTTATTAAATAGATGAATGCCTAGGAATACAATGATGAGAATATGTGATATGATCCCACTATTAAAGATGTCTTGTAATGAATAAATGGATATAGTACTTCAGTTCAGAATAAGTTTACCGTTTTGTTAATTAGTAAGACACACACTAGTCTAGGATTTCATGTTTTGCCGGGGCCTCCACCTACGGTTATCGACCGTCTCCACTGGGACAGACACGGTGCGTTGTACCGCCGAGCCATGCGTTAATTAGTTTTTTTTAGGTTTTGCTTTTACTTTGTAAAAAAAAAAAAAAAAAAGACACACATAAAGTAGAAATAGAAAACGTGTATTGGCAAAGATAGAGATTGAGTGGGTGCAACAATTGTTTGAACTCCAAAATTTTGATTGCATATGGTCGTTTAACGCGACAGCAGGAAATGCCAGGTTGGGGGACTTGAGGCCCGAAGAATAAGAATCACGCGGCACCGTCAGGAGACCACCACCCTGTCCACATGGACTTTCTATAAGGTCCTTACAGCTGCCGAGTAATGAACCCAGAGTTAATGTTTACGACGATTGACTTAGCACCGCAATGATTTAGGTAATTAGAACTAAAAGATAATAGCTCAATTAGCTAAAGTTCAGGAGTTTGGTCCTTAACTTTGATTATAGAGCAGTCTTAAATCTTTGAGCCAGCTGTCCCACCCTGTGAGATACCTACAAACTAACAAGGGGATTAGTCACTAGATCCGTCAGGTAATACCCTGGTTTAAGAATTAAAAAAAAAAAACTAAAAGATAACGAGCAGCTCTGTTCATATTGTTTTATTTTTATCAAAAAGAAAGAAAATTCAATAATAATCAGCCAATTCATTGAAAGACAAAATTGAACAATTTAAAAATGATATTTTGTAGAATACTAATACTCTTTAAATTTTATAATATTGGGAAAAAGGAAAATAATAATAATACTAAAGAGTGAAGTTTAATTTAGTTTAAGTTAGAAAACCAAAAATTAAACCCTTTTTTGTTTGAGTAATTTGTTTAAGACTCAGTGGGTTAGGTAGTTTTGGGACAAAATTTCTCTTACATTTTTGCATGACAGTTGTAATTTCAGAAGTCATTAAAAAAAAACAAAAGAACATGAATATAAGCAAAAATGTCACTTGAACGGAAACGAGCGGAACTTGGTAACGGGCACCGATCGCATCCCCCTGATGAGATCAGATGGTACGGAGTTAGAATTGGGTAAGTGAGCCAATAGATCTATTCCCGCATCATCAGGCGTAAGCCTAAGGTAAGGGTGGATACAACATCACCATCCTACGACTTCATTTATTGAAAGCTTTGTCCAGAATGTGCTCATTACGACGTTACGACTTCCAATCAAGTATTCTCTCTGTTCGGACTGGTCAGTAAATGGACTTCACCATAAAAACACCTGGCTTGTGAAGAAGACTGGTTATGTTTCGCCATAAAAACACTTGGCTTGTGAAGAAGACTGGTGGTTATGCATCCATTTCTATTATATTTTCATCCACCTCCACCCACTATTTTCTAATTATACATCATTTTGCTTTGAATTCTAATAGGCAAAAACAAGTTTATTAAAAATGCCCAATTAAATGGGCAACGGAAAAATATGGTTTATAGGAGTTGTGGACTTTTGATCTGGAGTAGGAACCATCGTAATGTTCCACTTTGGAAAAGTTGCGGTCCCACGCACTTGGTCCATAAATTAATGACACATTTCTTCATTTGTAGTGAAAAAACAGAACCTAAACCTACTCCTCATTGGTTTTTTCGCTAGAAGAATCACCTCTTCTTCTTGAGCTCTAGTGACATTTCACCCACTTGGGTTTACGTACATGCTTGCTCATGGAAGTATGGAAGAAGACAAAGGTATCCATTACATTGAAAGTAACACCTTATCTGTCGTAAACTTATCAGATATATCTGATCAGACTAATAACTCAAAAGTCATATGCATGCAACCTGTTTGTTGAGCCAGAAGTAACAACTTAATTAACTACTCAATCATTTTAATAGGCAAATAACTCATTATACAACTTTGTTCCATTTTATTTATTGAACGATGTCTTGTTTTTTTTGTTCAATAAGTCACCGAGGATTTAATGGTTACGTCTCACTTAGCCAAAAAGTATGCTCGAAGCAATCTCGTATCTAATTTGGACTTTCCAACAACAAACTTTGTCCACGTCTCTTCTCACGTCTAGCGTCCAGCAAGGCACATGGGTGTCTGAAACACAATGAGTTAGTTTTACAGCTGTGACCATGTGCTGTCCACTCTACCCCGACCCCAACCCCTTCCGGCTTCAGCACCTCCTTTCCAGTTTCTTAATTATAGTACTAGTATTACAGAGACCATATGAAATCTTCCAACAACAAATGTACAAAACATCAAAAAGAGCTCCTCCTTCCAGCTGTACCCCACACTCGACTTTATCGTCAACATCCCAATCGCGTACTTTACTTGTTTCAACTTTTTCTTATAGTCTCTCCCTCCCTATCTTTGTCCGAGAGAGACACAAATAAGACGAACTAATGCTTCTTCTTCTTCTATGTATACACCATTTCATCCAACCACAGTTCATTAAACATAAAGATATTTCATAACTATAAACATCAACAGTATAATTGAAAAGCAATAGTGTAATAATATATATAAACAAATGTAATCAAATCATCAACGGTAGAAATCTGAGGCATAACTCACTCATAGCCGTCCATAGACATCAATAAAATGTGGAAAAAAATTTAAATTATAAAAAAGCCTACTGCTAGATTTAAATAACTGATGATAAACATCAGAGAGCTCAGATCTACAGCAACAAGGACCATGATAGAGCAGCTCCAACAACAGCTAAAACCGCTACGTCTCTTCCCACGACGGCACCGCTGGGAGGAGTCGAGGTCGGAGGCACTCCAGGAGCACCACCTGCACCTGCTCCAGGAGCACCTGCACCTGCTCCAGGAGGAACAGCCACCGAAGGTCCTGAGCTTGGAGCTACGGGAGCAGGCGGAGAGCCGGTGGGAGTGCTGGAGGGCACATTTGCCGGAACTGGAACGGATGCTGGAGGAGTAGAAGTTGTGGGAGCTGGAGCTGGAGCAGCGGTCTTCGGAGCCGGAGCCGAAGACGGAGACTTCGTGGGCGTGGTGGTTGGAGCAGCTCCCGGCGCCTGGGCCAAGGCGGAGGCGGCGAATAGAGCAAGAACCATCAAAGCAATGAAGCTCTTAGACGCCATTGATGAACGGAAACTCTGAATCTAACTTCTCTAAGCACCGGAAGAGAGAGACAGTGCGAGATAGAAGCCAAAAGTACACGGACACAACAGTAAGAAGAGAGTTGCTAGGGGAGCTATATTTATAGTGATAGGGTGAAGGTATGAATTGAGTCGGTCCGAGTTCTTTCCTCTGCTTCGTTGAAAGTACGACATTGTCCCTGTCTCTTTAGACGAAAGCACCAGATCTGATTAGTTTAATCACTATAATGTTAGAGACGAAATTAGGTTGTGGTAGATCTGTTACAACACGTAGTTCTTGTTGGAGAATCTTGACCGTCCGATTGGCCCCATACGGGCTGATTCCAAAAAACGCGTTGCTTTTAAGCTCCTTTCCTACGGAATCTCTCTCGCTCATTCCTTTTTCACATTTTTATCAGTTTAAATACACTTGTTAAAAAGATTGTCTAAGAAATGAAAACATATTATGCAGAGAGAAAAAACGAAAAATGGAAGCATGCAATATATGAGGTTCAAATTCTTCATTCTGATTATTCGGTTCTAATTTTGTTTTGTGCTTAATATGATGTCGTTTTGTAGTAAAAATTATATCGTATCATGCGTAGAATTTTCAAAACGACATTATATTAAATGCGGAGCAGAGTTATTATTATTGTTATTGTAACAGATACTTTGGTTCTCTGTAGATGTAGACAATTTGAGCTTCAAATTAATAACGGAACAAAAATTCCACTAATCTAACCGTTGTGTTGTTAGGTTTCGATATGCTTACATTGTATTAATTATTGGTTGTAGTATAACGTTCTAATCTGACATGTTTTTCTGCATATTTATTAATTAATTCCTAATAAGAAACAACAAACACCTAATAAGTGCCTGGTCATTTACAGATGATGAACTTGTTAAATGGCACCTAACATGCAATGTAATGGCGAGCATAGGAAGCTTTTGGGGGTCTCCATTAATGTATCATATAAAACAGCAGCTCAGTCAGTCTCCCTCTTATCATATACTGTAAAATGACCAAAAGGCTGCTTGGCGATTGCTAGACCTAGACCCTTCAATCAGGCGTTTCTTATAATTTATTTCCTTACTTGCTCCACATGATCTACGTGATGTGATTCTGCAGAATCAAACTAGACTGGGAGGTTTTCCATTTATTACATATCCAATTCGGATCTTAATAATGTCCAACAGCTGCCATTTCCACTTTTTTTAATTACTTTCTTTTTACCCCGATCACATCAAACATAAATACTAGCTGCTCTACCAAAAAGTTAAAAATAGACACGT
This sequence comes from Erythroxylum subrotundum, assembly GCA_027563845.1. Lineage (NCBI taxonomy): Eukaryota > Viridiplantae > Streptophyta > Magnoliopsida > Malpighiales > Erythroxylaceae > Erythroxylum > Erythroxylum subrotundum. The sequence goes on from JAOQMQ010000006.1 coordinate 6,776,014, forward strand.
CGTAATTAGGTTGATAATTTCAGTTTAGCCCAATTTAAATTTATATGAAATTCAGAGTTAAATAACGAATTTAATCTTGTTAAAATAAATTTGAATAAAATAGAAAATAATATTTTCTTATTTAATAATTAAATAACATTGTCTCTACCTCCGATCTAATCAAGTTTCATGTCGGCAACAGTTGGAAAAATATTAGGGACAATTAACAATAGATTAATTTATAAAGAAAGGAAGGAGAAAAGTTGGTGGCATTTGGCCACGAATCCAAATCTTCTGTTCAATATTACTATGTCTTATTCTGTATCATGGAATCTTAACCATTTATTTTGTACGACCTACACAAATCCTATGCGAGTTTTATATAAATAAATGATTGAGATTTATTGAAAACAATAAGATACTATAATATTAAATAAAAGATCTGGACTGTTTGCCAACAGCGATAACTGGGTGTCCGTGTCAGCAGGACTCACGAGATGTGATTCAGTCTGGATCGTTGAGGTTCAAGACACACACCACCTGTCGCTGCTAAGAACAGCCATCGCCCAT
>JAOQMQ010000006.1:6776662-6787836 GCA_027563845.1 Erythroxylum subrotundum
CGAGATGTGATTCAGTCTGGATCGTTGAGGTTCAAGACACACACCACCTGTCGCTGCTAAGAACAGCCATCGCCCATACGATAAATGCCGCAACGCAGGGTTTGTGCGAAATGGCATATAATTGCGTCAGATTCCACTGGATTTATGCGAATAAGTCATCAACCTCAATTAAAGCTGGAATTCATATTTTCATTTTAACTTCCTTATTTATCTGTAAATCGTTTAATTGAAACTACAATTATAATAATTTAATATTCCAATTTTATTCAAATAATAATTCCAATTGATATATCTATAGCACAAAACCAACAAACATGTAAAAGAATAAGCATAAAATTTTCAAAAAATTTCCAATCAACCATTTTAGGGAACCCAAATGGCATCTTATTAATTAACCAAATATCATTATGTAAAGGAGAAATTTAGAGAATCATTATTTTGATAATTTATTAATGTCCAAGGATAATTTAAATAATATTAATTATAATAACTATAAAGATTACTAAAATGATGACCAAATAATCACGGTAAAATTGTAGTTAATAATAAGATTTCAACCCTTTCTTTTGTGCTTAAGAATTTTTCAATCCCAATTTAAGTTGCATTATTAAAACTGAAAAACATATTAGAATGCAGTTCTATATATTAATCTACATATTTACACATGAAATCCCGAAATAGAGAGTGCGAGACAAATGTTCTTTTTTTAAAGCTTTTATACATGTGAAGCAGAAACACCATGAGACTGACAAGGGGGACGGATTTTCTGTCTATTTTCTCCTATTCTTATCCTATCTTATGAATCTCAGCCATCTATTTATGTGAGACACATATAAATAAATGACTGAAATTCATGAAACAAGATAGAGACAAGAGAAAATGGACAAAAGATAAACCCTACATAAATAGATAATTGAGATTCATGAGACAAGACAAAGACAGAAGAAAATGAACAAAAAATTCTGGCAGGATTGATCAGTAGCTTCCTAATATATGTTCATTTTTTCACATTTTTTTTGATGATTTACAGAAGAATTACGAGTTTGGAGGCCCGACTTCCAGCTTAGAAGCAATGATTGGCGTCCAACTAACCTCCTTTGGGAGTGAATGGTTCCATGAACTTTGGTATTGAAATTCGAAGAAAAGTTGGCGGACAGCTGGCCTAATATTTTCTTCTCTTCCCTTTTACAGTGGCAATTTATAATCCAGCTGTAGCACTATATCTTTATACCAACTATTGACAATTAGGGAATAAGTTCCTGAAATGTGCTTTCCCATCTTTTTAGGATAGACCAAAATTTTGCAATGACAGGTAATGAATCGGTGCCAACATTTTGGAATTTTTGGATTATTAAGCATCTATTCCTCTGATTCACACACGGATATGATGAAAAAAGGTTGTCATATAACGAGGCTTAGTACCTATTTTGATTTCTCTGGTCTTGCTTGCTGGCTTTATCTCTCACGACAGCGATTACCATGCTGGACAATGGAGTTTTATTTGCGTTAGTTGACCAGCACTCCATGTGGTGTGGGTGCAAGTTATTGTTATTCTTAATCTACAGTGGGGACTCATTTACGTTTAGCTTCAAGAAGAATCGACGAGAATGGAGCCACGTTATAACTATTTCCAATGCCTGGGACGCCTTCTGGGAATATGTCATCCGGAGACTCGAGATTGGTGTCCACCTGTAAGGTACGGAGAATTAGTTCGCAGAACCACTCAGAGGAATCTTACAAGTATGGAATCAGGTACTTCATGTAACAAATCATACTGTTTTCTAAGACCTAAGTTGTTGTATCAACAGTACGGCTAAAAGATTAGCGTAAATTTGTGGTTTTACTAGAATAATAAAATCATAGACGACAGTACAACAATATGGATCGCGACGAAGCTGATACTAGAGCGAAAAGATCACAGATTTGGGAAAAAAGAATAAAAACCAGCAGTGACATCTTTATAGCATCTGCCAGATATGTAAAAGAAACTAACCACACGAAGCCATCGCCCGTTGGGTGGTGGTGAGGGTATAGAAACTTCAACAAAATAGTCATGTGCGTTGAATGCTAAAAAGATATCTCCCCCATCATTATCATGAAGCCTGTACAGCAAAGACATATCAAGTGACTCAATGTGGTAAATCGGATCAAATGCATTACCGGCTTGGCATATCACTACTACATTTATAACAATGGAAACTAACAGCAGTTCACAACGATAATATCAATTCCATTTCATGTGATGGGGAACCATTGTGTTCATCTTCTCTTGAAGGGGACTTTCATATATTCTTGATATCCACTAGTGGCAATATTATATCATAAAAGACATAATGTCACCAGTGATAAGAAACACGGATTAAACACGTAAAAACCCTTGAAGGAAAATATACGGCCAAATTGAATATATACAGATTAGCATATAAAGTCATCTTGATTAGAAACAACTTTAGCCGTTAAGCACACTATTAAGGTCCTCACTGAAGCCAAAATCCTTTGTAAAAGTACAACCGTTAGGTCCAAGGCTGTGCCAAATGCAGGCCATTAGTTCAAGCCTGCAACAGTAATACAGGGGAGGCTATTCAAAAGTTCTTAACTTCTATGATTGTAGGAATATGTTTTAGGGAAATGGTAGACAGGTGGAAGGGCATCAAATTTCCTTTCTAAGTCATAAATTCGAAGCATACAACAGAAGAAAGGTAGATGCATCTCAAAATAAGAATCATAATTTGGAAGGACTGGTGAAACAGAATCCTATGGATGACTGCATAACCAAAGAGGCGACAGTGTCAGCAATATCAAAAATTTCTACATTAAGGTCCTCTCATCAAGTAACTAAAGTCCCAATAGAGTGGTACAGATTTGCCACCATATTTCAGAAAGAAGTTGACTGTGATTTCTTACCTGAATGCAAGGAATCTGCTTTCGTTGTTGTCCCAGTTATCCTCATGCCATGTAACATCATCCTGTATGAAGTAGAATACTTCAGGAGCTCCTTACCAAAACTTCAAATATAAGAACTTAGTTATATGATCACAACCCTGGAGGCCTGGACACAGATTATTGAATAAGACTTACTCTAGTGAGAAAATTGTCATGTCTGAATACTCTGTGTGTTTGCCGGAATTTTATCACTTCGGAGAAAAACCTGACGTGACTACTCCTTTGTGCATCCAACTGTCTTACAACAATCACACATTAGCCATCTAGACTCAAGGTATCAAAAAGACAGACATGGAACAAAAAACACTTACAATCTCCCATTGGAAATTATTGATAGGTGTGTCATGTCCATAGCTATTGTTATTTCCATGGCGAGTATGGCCATATTCATCTCCCATTAGCATCATTGGTGTTCCCTGGTTGATACCACAATTACTCAATTGCAGTAAGACAACGGGCACTATATACAAACACTGGAACCTTTCCTACACTAATTGAAATGCAATGTAGTCTAAATTACGTCGACAGAGTTGAGACAAAGAAGAGGGAATGGCAGTAGACCATTTTTCTAACAGCAAGAAGAAAAAGAAAAATCCAGCGGTAAAAAGGCATAGCCAAAAAGGAAAATATGTAGAGCAAGCTATTAACTTGATAAAATTGCACAGCAGCAATCTGAATTCATCCCATCTGCCATAACTCACCTCGATAAATGCACAGTATTAATGTTGTGCATCAGTAACAAAAACCTTCATTCATGTTAAGAGAGTGCAAAGAACATTTTGTAATTTGCCTGAGATATCATTAATGCCAAATGGAAGTTTTTCATTTGCCTAGATCGTAGAGCTTTAATATTACAATCATCAGTTTCTCCTAGAAAAAAGAAAGGAAAGGATGAAGAGTTTTATCAGAGAGATTCTGTCGATACCAATCACAAAAACCATAAGACAAAATCGGCCGTAAGAATCACAGAAAAATAGATAAAGAGCAATCAGTCAGTTTTGACATCCCAAGTCCCAAAATCTTGCCTAACCATTGAGTTGACAGTGTAAACAGAAAATTTAGCTGATAGAAATAGAGATTATTAGCTAAAAATTCTCTTTGTGAAGCAATGCAGATGCGTAAAATGATGTACCATTTGAATGACACACGTTTAACATCCCATTTGCAGATGAAAATGATTTGTTATTCACTAATGCCTGAATCCTATTGGTTTACGTTATTTTGCCACCAAGAGAATCAATTTATAACTAACAAAGTTATTAATAGCAAAACAGTTTATATACTTTGTTCCCTCTCATTAGTTCCCATGTAACCATACTTACGAAACTACAATATTCTGATGTAATATGGTCAAAGTAAAGACTAAAAATAAAATATTACCTTCAAAACCACAATTCCAGCTTAAGTTGTCATTGCTTCCATCATTTCCACCTTCCCCATTAGCCTCATTATGCTACAAAACCGACAATCAGTCAACCAGTGGAGATATCTTTTTGACTAAATAAAGACATTCATTATTTGAAGTCTGTAAGTACCTTAAAATTGTATGAAACTAGATCATACAGTGTGAACCCATCGTGTGCAACAACAAAATTAACACTGTGATAAGGCTTGCGCTTATTTACCTGAAGAGAAAGAAAAAAACTGCAAGTCAATATTAACGAATCAGGAGGAGATTATCAAGAGATTGGAAGGCAGACTTGCTTACTTGGTATAGATCAGCTGACCCAGAAACACGAGTAGCAAAAGAGCCTTTCATTCCAGAATCACCCTGTAAATGACAAACCAATATAGTGAATCGAACAGAAAAAGATGCAAGAACAAATTTGATTTTGTAAATAACCCTTATGATTTAACTGTTAGAATAGTACATTGTTCTCTTCTACTTAAGATTATATCCCTATTGCAACCACCAGCAAAATAAATAAAATTGCGAAGAAACCTCCATCAATCTTAAAAAGAAAGCACTGATATAAACAGGCATAGATGATAAAGCAGCAAACAACAAATAAAAAATCAAGGAAACATCAAATTCTTTTTCTCTTTGAAGAAAAAGGATACTAATTCAGGTGCAGTGATGGCATATTAGAGAAAAAGTCACAAAACTGAGAATCTTCAGCACTCAAGCCTTAAATAATATATTTATTGTATTAACAACATTCCTGTCTTAAGAAATTGGTTAACTTCATTGTTTTGAATCAACAACCAGTAATCATTAAACCTGTCACCTGCTTTTGAGGACAAGCAATTTCAGATGAAAAAAGAAAAATGTTAGAATGTCTGCTCCTAGATTTCACGTTTGTTAAGCTATCTTTAAATTGTGGAGCACATATAACTCCATCTAAATAGCCAACTTTTCCACACATTACCCTTATAAATCTTCTCATGTCATCACGATATTTCCCATTCCATTCTGCCCACCTGCAAAAAATGTATTTGAGTTGGAAACACACTACACCATAGGAACAATTTTCTTCCAAAAATCACTGACATATATTGCACATACATGATTGAATTTTAATATTGCAGCCGTGGAAGATAAATTCTAAGATGGTGTTGGAAGAATCACCTAGATAATTTTTGGAAGAATCATCTAGATATTATTACAAAAATATTTAGATGAAGATAAATAATATAAGGTGCAAAAGTAAATATCCCAATGTGTGATAATTAGAACAAATTGAAGTATATGACTATAGTTAGTTTGATTCACCTATAAATACCTAGCTGTCTTCTCGTTCAAGTATCAAGAAACAAATTCAAGCATTCAAGAGTAGCACTTACAAGGGTACAATCTTATAGGTTATAAGTTAAAAATTCATGAATATTATATTAGGAAGTGTTTGCATTGTAACTCCTATCTTTTTTTTTTTTTTGGGTCTAGACCAGGGTATCCACCGTCGAACCCAGTGACTAATCCCCTCGCTGGTTTGTAGGCACCTCATAGGGTGGGACAGCTGGCCCAAGGATTTAAGGCTGCTCCATACCATTGTAACTCCTATCTTTACTCTTAATATATTTTGTGTTTATTTTTTTTAATCTTAATTGAGCTGCGATCTTGCTCATCCACCTAGTTATTCCATCTGTCAAGCTAGTAGAAGCTAAAAGGGACAGCCATGTACAAAAGTAGTCACCTGTCCCAATTTGGGAATTTCCCAACCAGATAAAGGCCCCCACAATCCCAAGGTTCTGCAATAATTTTACATCTCGACAGAACAGATTCTTTTGCAATTGCCTGGTTTATCAAACAAATGCAGATCAATATACTGGCTGCTCTACCCACCATTCATAACAAAATATTAGGTGTATGCAAACTAACTCTAATAACTGGAGGAGAATTGAGGGGAGAACCATCTGTTCCTCGACATAGAACACTAGCAAGGTCAAATCGAAATCCATCCACATGATACTCAGTGACCCTGATTTCACCAAGAAGGATAGATAAATGATGATCAAACCAAAAGAAAATAACTCAATCCAGGATTATTTAACAAGAACAAGATTTCATGAAAAGTAATTTAGTCCAAACTTCTCAGAGATAACTAAAATGTGCTAGTGGTAACACAACTGGTATATGAATACCATTGTTCATTCTGTCCAAGCTGCTTGATTGAATTGACCAGCATAAAAACGAAAGTTTTATTAAGGTAACATGATATATAATAACCTGGAATCTCACAGTGCACAATAATTTATATCACAGTAGAAAAAAATGGCCTTACCAATGTCTTAAGCTATCTAGGATGAGCTCCATAACCACAGGATGATTGCAATTCAATGTGTTCCCTGGCAATTGCGAAGTATGGAAATTTAGAAATCTTCCAATAATCATGGGCTATAACACCATACCAATGCATGTCTGACAAGCATGCCAGTACAGCTAATTTAGAATAATTAACAAATTGACAATGATCAGAAATCCTTATCACCCCCTAAACTTCTGTATCATATCATCTTTGTGCTGTCGCACAAAAGAAGATATTGCTGTTTATTTCATCTACACTGATCTAGTAAATATAATGGAAAAAAGAAGACTTGAACTTCTGGACAGAAATAATAGACTCTTATGTTTTGTTTGGACAAATTATGGATCCAGAACTTGTAAATTAAAAGCGCCAACAAATCAATGTAAGATTCTAGTTTGCACAAAACACTGATGGATCTTATCATGACCTACATACAGTAGGCTCGTGAAATAGGATACAAGTCTATAAAAAGAACACTTTCAACTAACTTCATTACTTCTATAGATATGCGCATACAAATATGAGTATTCTCTAAAAGTATCATCTTAAATTATGATTATCGATTATTTTAAATATAAATCTTATACTTCTTAAGATAGTAGAATATATCCCTAAAATTTTGGTCAATTTTTTTAAAACTTGCAGCACTTGTAGATGTCTATTATTTCCATCTTACCAATCAATGATTTACCATGTTTTTGGCACTGCCTTGTGAACACATCTGATAAGCAAAGAAGTGAGCTTTATCGTTCCGTCAATGGAACTTCTATTAATCCTTACATATTTCATGCAATCATGCTATATTGGATTGTTAACAATGGGTAATACCGTACTTGCTATCACTATACAGTATTGTTGGATAGGTAACCCGACATTTGTAGGTCCTCTATCAACCTCTCCAACCAAATTAGCTCATCAATTCCTTGGGTGATTCCCCTGAATTATGCTTCAGCATTATAACATGCAACTACAGATTGCTTCTTACTTCTCTATATAAACAAATTACTCTATAAAATGGTACTATATCTAGATGTTGATCACAAGAATGACCTATTGAAGCTATTCTTGAAAGCTCTTCCAGTTGGTTATAAGAGCAATAGGTAGAACACTGGTTTTTGACAAGTTGCAAGTGGATGAAGAATTTGCCATTATAATACACCAGCTATGCCAACATGTGAAATGGGTGCATAAGGATGTTGTGCCAAGCCTGGAATACAATCATAAAGTTGAAAGCTATGATTGAATGCATCCACAATTTTCATCCATAAGGATTTTTTGAACTCTAATACCATAAATAGGATACAAGTCACCTTTGAAATTACTATATTCCTAAGATTATTGATGATTTTAAATATAAGATATTCTACGTCAACAAAAGTGGGAATCAATTCCATTGCGGGATTCAAATTGCTTCAAACTTTTCAACAACTCTCATATCACTTAAAGGGGAAAAGGTGGCCATCTAATTGCCCACGAATAGTTTGGAAAAAGCTAGGGAAGGTAAATAATCTCTTTTTTCTGTTTTGCATCAAGTCCTAAGGCAAGAGGAGAGCAGAAATACTTGATACAAACCACAAATCTCAGTAGAAAAAGGACAAACTCAAAATATTTTAATAAAGCAGGAAACTTAGAATTACCACATCCACTGAGGTCAATCAACTGCCCCTTGTTGTTTAGGTCAACCATGTAATAAACCTGTAGATGCAATTGAGATATATAATTGAGGAGCAAGGAAGATAGCACATCATAGTAGCAAATGTAGGTGGGAGAAACAAAAGCCCCAAAGTAATGTGCTTTTTGACCTTTCAGTCTGGAACGTACTTTTGGAATTGAACTTCATTCTTTACAGGGTTATAGGGAAAGTCTCTAAGATTATCTTGTACTTACTGAAAAGATTGCCTAAGACCTAAGTTGAAGGTCATAACAAGAGCTATCAGTAATTACAATGTCATTAACTTTTAGGGTTAATGTTTTTCCAGAATCCCACTTGAAAATCTCCAATGAGTGGACTACTACCAACTCATTATAACCATAATGCAGAAGCAGCAAAGATTAGAAGTGAGCAAAGCACCTTATTATCTATGCCACGAAATGATGTAGAATAAGGATTTTTATCATCGGCCTCATTTGTATGATTATAAACAACATCCAATATAACCTGCAGAATGAAGAATGATTTGCAGAAGGCTTAATAAGTTTTTCAGGTTTTGCACAGTATAAACTCAAATTTACACATAAACATGCAACATGCACCAACCTGAACACATAGAAGCACATAACAAGTATGGATACACGATGGAATTGGACATATCATATCTACAACTTGCAATAAAGGGCTATAAAAATAGGAATGGAGTGAAAATTTAAGATATTCAGTACCTCAATGCCAGCATTATGTAAGGCTTTAACCATTTCCTTGAATTCGTGAGATGCAGTTAGAGGCCCTCCTCCGTTACTAGCATAGCGACTCATAGGAGCAAAGAAGTTAATTGTTGAGTATCCCCACGTATTGATCTTCAAGAGGAAGGTAAGAAAGAAAAATAACAGCTATCATTCATAGTTAAGCATCAAAAGAAGACTAAAGTTTGCCACAAAATTCTTCAAAAAATATGATGCATCTCAAGTTTGGTTTCCCGCATGACCCTACAGTCTGCATGCACTGGGCTGCCAGTAACATGTTCAGGGTATTTATTTCTTTCCACCTAAGGTAGCAACTTGATTTGTATCTCTAATGTCAACCCTTTGACAAAAAGACATTGAATCAACAAAAAGACATTGAATCAAAATGATCCAACTTTCTTGATTTGCTATGGATACAGGAGATGATCATCAAGGTATAGTACCTAAAAGATACTGATGCTTTTGCTTTTGCTTCATTTTAGTGGCTACAATCAAAGTACATGAGCAAAACTAAACATATGCATTTAGGCTGGAAAAGAAAACTGCCATGTTTATGCACCTTAAGTGATCGATATTCATACTTTTCTATGATGTTACTTTCTTCATTAGTGTGCGGTTATATAAAATTGGAATATGCTTTGCCCCACTCTGTAACAAATTGTTTTATATAACTAAAAGAAGAAAATTTTCCCTTAGTGAAGTTCTCTAAATATTCACTAGCACAACTAATTACCAGACATTATGAAAATTGGGAAATAGCAGGAAACATAAGACACATGCAAGATTCAATGTTTCGAAAATAAAGTTTTACATTAAGGAAAAGATAACGTGTGTGTATGTGTGTGTGTGTGTGTGTGTGTGTGTATACCATGTGATCTCTGGGGTTTGGGCACCTCTGAAATTCAAGCTCGTCAAATTCAAAAACAGGCAGCAGCTCCACTGCATTGACTCCAAGCTCTAGGAGGTGGGGAATCTTGAAATGTGGAAATAAAGGTCAGGAAAACTAGACAAGGTGTTATGCAAGTAAAACTACATGGCCACGAGTTAACAAAAGGTTAGGACTAATAAGGTTTTTGAAATTTTATCATTGCTACAATATGCTTAACTAAAAAGCAAGCAGTGGGGAACAAATGGCAATTAAAAAGCAAAAGACCTATCAATAATAAAGCATTGTCTCCATACAAGATGATGCTGTCTTCTTTCCACGTTATGTCTGGTCATCCCATCGATAAGGCAAATTCAAAGATGAAGATAACTAAAGAAAGAAATATTATCACTATAACAATGACAACAGCTAAGGTTACGCACAGAAAATCAAAATCACAGAGCATATATTACTTTAATTTTCATCCATTGTTGAATAATTTTGAACAAGTATCTAACATGACATCTGTAACTGCTGTAAACTTCTTAAACAAGTACAATTGATCAGGCAAAAAAATTGCTTAGAGGAAATTTATTTAGTTGAACGAAAGTTAGTAACACGATTACCTTCTCAATTACACCAAGGTAACTGCCCCGAATGCTAGGATCCAATCCACTAGATTTATCAGCTGTAAATGCACGTACGTTCATTTCATATATAACAAGATCTTTCTGCAAAGACAGAAAAGTGTATAAAAATAAAATATGAAATCTGAAAAGAGTAGTTTGAAAGTATACCGGACAAGTTCAGCCTATAAATTACTGATGTTCATAAATGCATGGACGGCTGAATTGTACAGACATGAATGTAAGAGTAATAAGCAACTGACACGGACCAGGAGAAAGAAGTTGTGGGAGATGAGGTTGAATGGGGCTGATAAGAATTTGTAGAGACATGTCAAAGAGAAAATGGAATATATACATTATGTAAGAATCATAAAAGCAACTCTATGTACCTCAGGTATATTAGGAAGCTTGTAGTTATCACCCCAATCAAAAGGCAAGCTATCAAAATTATAAATCCCAAGGGACTTAGTAAACTTTTGACTAAAATCTCCAAAATATTGGCGACCCTCAACTAACTTATACATTATGTAAGAATCATAAAAGCAACTCTATGTACCTCAGGTATATTAGGAAGCTTGTAGTTATCACCCCAAT
>JAOQMQ010000006.1:6787936-6836370 GCA_027563845.1 Erythroxylum subrotundum
CAAAATTATAAATCCCAAGGGACTTAGTAAACTTTTGACTAAAATCTCCAAAATATTGGCGACCCTCAACTAACTTAGCATAAGGATCTAGAAGCAGAATCTTTTTGTCAAATCGATGTCCTTGGTGCCACTCGCATGGACCATCTATTCGATAACCATAAAGAACATTACTCCGGGGCAAGTCCTACAATTACAATCAAAAGGTAAAACACATCGATATTTGTTCTATCTAATAGGAAGAATAATAGAAGTACATAATGATAGTATTATTAGCTGCTTATATTATAGGCACACACTCCAAGGTACTTGTAATAAACCAAAGTTTAAAATCAAACTGATGGATCTTAAGACAAGAAGGGAATACAGAAACAGCAATGTGCATATACCATTGTAGAAACTTAATATGCTTCACCAATGAGTTGATACATTTGTATGCTATCAATGGCACAAATCCTAAATCCGACAAACAAATATATATTGAAATCCCAAATACGAAAAACAAAATATGCATTGATGTCAAGACCAAAACACTGAGAAAACAGCAGATTGTATCCACTTCATAGTATAACTACTGAATGCGTACCTTGATGCATATGTGCCAAATGTCTCCTGTTCTATTGATATTTGGATCCAAAGACAGCTCAATCATTCCATCATCCAGCCCCACAGGCTTTTCCCTAAGAATATTTCATCAACAAATTTGATCAGATCAGGCACAGCTTTGCATATCAAAAACTCAGAAGAGGAAGAACTAGCCACCGGAAAGCAAAGAACTAGCCACCGGAAAGCAATTGATTAATTACAGGCGTAAAAGAAAATGTAAGCTTTGGGATGTCGTAAAAATTCAAATAAGTAGATCAACTTGTGGTCTACTCATCATTAGTATATAGAAGCTCTAACAATGTTCATCCTCTTTCAACTCTACAAAATTTGGATGCGCTCAAGCAGTGGAAACCTTTGATTAAGGCACAAATTAAAGGTAAGTGATAATTGTTACCTTTGAGGGAGTGACAAGCAAAGAGTGACAGAAGTGGCATGCTGTGAAAAGATGGCAAAATTGATCCCACTTTCCACTTCCGACACACCAAGAGGAAATGCCTGACCTGCAAAAGTCCTAGATGACAGGGCAATGTTGGGCATCTCAGGGGCAACTTCCTAAAAGCAGAGAGATTATGAATTTCTGAAAAAGACCAAAAAATAAAAAAGAAGAGACGTACTTTGCTTCATGGTCGAAACCAGTATAAGTACCTTGTCAGGGACACGTCCTCGAGTGCCAGGAGCATGAACGTTCATTTTGACATGTTTGGTGCTGCTCTTTCTCTATTATAAAGGACATAAAATTATCAAAACATGAAAAAACAGGCAAGCGCATGGAATTGGTTATAGGAAAACAAAATTACCACTGCGGAAATTGATAGGCCATTGTAAGTGGATGCTTGTCTACTAATGTTCAATCTAAGAAGACGCTAACTAAAGTCAAAACATACATTATCCAAGTCAAATACCCTCAATCATCTATTAAGAAACAACAAAACAATACTAGTAGAAATAAAGATAAAGGGATAAGGTAGAGAGTACCTCATGCGAAGGAGGACAGCAGAAGAGCCATTTGGAAAAGGAAAAGCAAAGACAGGAACGCGATCACAGACAGGGGAAGAAGGTGGTGGAAGCATTTGTCTCCTTATTTAATTTTAGACGAAGACAGAGTGTGTGTTCATGTGTTGTAGCAAACCAGAAATGGAAGAGGAGTTAGGATTTTGTTGTAAACACGAGGAGTATCAAGTAGAATCGGGAGCTAAGATATGTCCGCCACGTGGACGGTTTTAAGTAATGGAGGTGGAAGAGTGAGTCTCTGGAATCTTTTAGAAACACGAGGTTTGTACCTTTTCGTTATTATCAGAATCTATCCCTGATGCTTCGCATTCGTACAGATAGTTCAGATCTTTTGTTTAGTTTGTATAGTATCTTATTGTGTCCAGTGAATCTCAGTTATTCATTTATGCGGGTTTCACGTTTATTTATGTGGAGCCCACGCAGGACCCGCATAAATGAATGGCTGAGATTCACTGGACACAATAAAACACCATAAAATTAGACAGAAGATCTTATTCCCCGTCTAGATTGCGCAATGGATGAGTACTGCATAAATGTCTTTACACTCACGCAACGATGTACTACTTACTATAACGAGCCTGGTGGTAGGTCTTACGTAGGTTACCTCGGACTCCGAACTTTTATCGAAGTTAATTTTTTACACGGTAGTTTCCCTTAAGTTTGTTTAAATAAGACTTTAACGTTCAATAATTCTCGAGGTATTTACTTTTCACTTTCGAAAAAACAATACTATGAAAACAATTAAAAAATAAAGACAACTAGAAAATAAGAGAGATACGATAAAATCAATCTTTATATTACTTTTCCTCAAAAGAATACAAGAAATGCTCTCTCTGATTGAATGAGAAGAGTAAAGCTCGAATGAGCTATATATAGACACTCTGACTTGGAAGTCAAGTTATATTCAGAATCTTATTTAAATTGAACAGCCTAAAATCTTGCTAAGATCATGTCTATCTCTATCAGATTACATCGCATGGATCAATTAGATGACATCTCCATCTAAGTAGGATTCTAACTGATAAGATAGAGCCTACAAAATAACAGAAAGATAGAGTTTAGATTTAAACTGGAAACTAACATCTTTATCCTCGAAGATCTCTGCTATCTCTCTAACTCTTAGTTGTCGCCACATCATCCAAGATCTTCCTACGATCTCTATTAGCTGATGATACAGTGTGATCTTGTCGAAACCTACATAACTTCCCACAACAAGTTCGTTAGTCATGGTCCATTCATCGGAGCATAGACCAAGCCCTTAGCCTGGGTCGAGTCAATCTCTACAAAGTTTGAGACTCTACAAAAATTTGCACCGATTTCGATCTCACTCGCTCATGTTTGCCTTAGTATTTTCGCATGCCTCCTTTATGCATGTAATCCAGCTAACCTTCTACTTAAGGTGTATCGTGAAGGTCGCTGAAAAGTGCTCCGAAGTTTAAGGGTCTAACAAACGACCCCCACCAGATAGATTCGATGCCCTCATTGAATTAATATGTTGGCACTCCTCCACGAGTGGTTTCTTTGAAGACTCCTTAATCATCTCTTGAAGACGATAGCAAGCCTTCATATCGATTGGCACTTCACCCACATACCATTTTCCCAATCCATCGGGTTTGTCTTTGCTTCCACTTGGACTCGCCTTCTTAGTATTCACCACGCCACCGAAGACATGTTGAGAAGAGCTCCATCCGCTAAGCTTTCCTTGTCACCTTGATCCTCCGCGATTTTGGCAATGATATGCACCTTACTCGCCTTCTGTTTCGAGCTTTCTCAAGCATAGTTTGGCTCCTTTTTAATAATCATAGCCAACACTTGTGCTACTAGTGTTGTAGTGTCCTTCGTCCCACCAACGAATCTATAACAATTAACAAAGAAGAATTTTTCATCATACATAACTATCATACCTCTCAAACTTGGGTAAAACATCATCTTTGCTGCCTTAAGGAAGTAAATCCTCAATATCATTTCGAAATCTTCAAGTGGCACAACCATACAGTTCATTTTGGTATGCCAACTCCCTATGCTCACTAGGACGTTGTAAGCAGCTCCCATCACCGCTTGTGCCTTACCCATAGGGGTTCTTAACTTTGTCGGGGTCTTGGACACTCTAAGCCCCAACTTGCACACCGTCCTTTCCACCACGAAGGAATGTGCGCACCTGTATCTACCATAGTGGTCACCTCTATCCTATTAACCTATATTCTCACATACATTAAATCATCATAGAGATTAGGTTCTTTACTAACCGAATTCAACAACACAATCAGATTTAACGTCGCATCATCCGAAGATTCTCCCTCTTCTTCGATTATCAGGGTGTTTAGCTTCTCTTTTCTCGGACATGCTCTTACATAATGTGATCCACCGCAAAAATAACAAGCAATCTTGCCTTTTTGGACGACGTCTTCCCACTCTCGGAGCCACCATTTTGCTTACTTTTTCCCTTAAAGTCTCCCTTCTTGGAATCCTTCTTCTTCTTCCCCTCGGTATTCTCCTGTTAAGCATGACCTTTGTCCTTTCGCAGAATTAGAAGAGCTTGCCTTAGTTTCCTTCATCGCTCGAAAGTCCACCAAAGCCTTAGCGGCCGCCATTTCACCAACCACGTCCTTCACATTTTGCCTCCGCAATTCTATTTACGCCCACGGTTGTAACCCAGACAAAAAGTTGAGGAGCTCGTCCTCGTTTGACATGTTTTAATATCAAGTAATAGAGAACTAAAAGACTTAATATAGTCTCTTACCGAACTTTCTTGTTTTAATTTTTTCAAGGCATCCCTCGCAAGCTATGAAGTATTCAACGGATGAAATCGATCCTTTAACTCCTTCTTCATGAGCTCCCATGTATTCATGGGAGTTTTACCTGCACTGATCTCCATCGAGGTCCTTGTCCTCCACTAGAGCTTGGCATCCTCATCCAAGTATATGGCTGTCACATTGACCTTCTCAATATCAAGCACCCTAGCAGCCACAAAATACTCCTCCATATCCCACAAGAAATTCTCAAGCACCTTGGCGTTTCGCACGCCTTCGAAAACATTAGGTTTACGTACCTTTACCGCTGATGGTTTTGGTGATAAGCTTTCCGCATGAATCGGTCCAATGAGTAACTCCACATTAGTAACTAGTTTTGTCAAGTTACCTACTGCTATATCGAAATTAGGCTCTGATACCAGTTGTTATAAAGGACACCTTGGGACTCGAACTTTCACCGAAGTTGATCGCCAACACCCTTTGCACGACAGTCTCACTTAGGTCTGCTTAAGCAAGACTTCAGCCTTCAACAATCCTGGAGGTGTTTACTCGCACCTTCGAAGAAACAATGCTACGAAGGTAATAAAAAAATAAAGGCAACCAGAAAACAAAGATATACGGTAAAATTAACCTTTTTATTACTTTCCCTCAAAAGAATACAAGGATTGCTCTCTCTAATTGAATAAGGAGAGCAAAGCTCGAATGAGCTATATATAGGCACTCTGGCTTGGAAGCTAAGTTACGTTCAGAATTCTACTTAAACTGAACTGCCTAAGATCCTGCTAAAATCACGTCTATCTCTATCAGATTACATCACATGGATCAATTGGATCACAAATCCATCCAAGTAGGACTCTAACTGATAAGATAAAATCTACAAGATAACAAAAAGGTAGATTTTACATTCAAATAGGAAACTAACATTCTTATCCTCGAAGATCTTTGCTATCTTTAGATGTTGAGTCCCACTGTAACTCTAACTCCTAGTTGTTGCTACATCATCCAAGATCTTCCCACGATCTCTATCTGTTGATGATGCAGTGTGATCTTGTCGAAGCCACATAGCACACTAGCTTGATCCAATGCGTCCCACAACAAGTTTGCTAATCGTGGTCCATTCATCCGAGCATGAGCCAAGTCCTTAATCCATCAAGTCCTTAGCATGGGTCGAGTCAATCTCTACAAAGTCTGAGACTTTACCAAAATTGGCACTAATTATGATCCCATGCGCCTATGCTTGCCTTAGTATTTTCGCATGCCTCCCTTATGTGTGTAATCCAACTAATCTTCCACCTAAGACACATCGTGAAAGTCGCTAAGAAGTGCTTCAAAATTTAAGGGTCTAATAGTAGGGATGACAAAAAGGTTGACTTGATTTTGATTTGGGTTGATCGGGTCATGGACGGGCCACAGGTCAATCATGATCAGCCCGATCGAGTCAAAGGTCAAGGGTTGAAGTAGGGCCAACCATGGTTAGCTCGATCGGCCCAAGGTCGGGCGAGTCATAGGCTGGCCCGTTGTAAAAAACGACATAGCTTTTGAGTTTTTCTTTTTTAAAAAATATGTAATTGTTGGTTTTTCTCCTAATATAATTAATTAAAGATATTTTATTATATATTTTAAGCAATAAAAATAAATATATTTTATAATTAAAACTATATGAAATTTATATATTTATGTTTTATAAATTATCTTCAGCTATTAATATGTTAAAAAATAATAAAGTAAAAAGACTATTATATATTATACTTTTCAATAAAATAAGTAATCAATTTCATAAATATATTTAGATAAATATATTGTGAGTATTTGTTAGAGAACAAGTTCATTCAATTGACTTAATTTGATAATTTCATTTGAAATATTATTTATATGTTTATATAAATTATTATTATTGTTGTAATTACATAAGTGATTATTTGACTTGATATTTCTAAAATATCTCATAAAAATGTTATGTTTTGATACTAATTTGGACTTATCATATTCAATAGTAGCTCAATTACTAGTCATTAGTTATAACATGAACTATACAAAATTAATTTATTAATCAATATAAGATTCATTGTCCTAAAGCAATTAAAGAAAATGTTTCTCTACTTTTGATTAATATTTATTTAGGAAATCCTTAATTGAGGTGGAAAGATAATTTTAAAAAAGTTTTTCACCATTAAAATAATTAATTACTAATGTCAAAAAACTAATAGAATTACACTCGTATAAAGTAAATATTAATTTAATATTTTTTGTTTAATTGAAATATTGAGTGATAAAATGATTAAATTATATAAAAATTACGTACAAAAAGGCAAATTTACATTGACATTCCTAATAATTGAATGATCATGATGAATTGTTAGACATTAATTTTGATTTACATATATAAATTATTCAATTAGAAAATTAAAAATAAAATAAAAGTTTTTAATTTATCTAATACTTAATACAATTTAGGATTATAATTTATTTCTATTATTAACATATTTTTAAAAAACTAATGAGTCACATACAAGGAATGATGAAAGAGAGAAAAAGATAATTTATAATTTAATCAAAATTGGATATAGTTGTAAATTTAAAAAAATTGTAACTATAAAATATTTAATAAATAAGAACCAATATTAAATACTGAAACTTATGTAGACCTAATTGATATTTAATCAACATAAATTATAATTTTGATTAAAATTTAATTAAAAATAGTATAATATAATTGTATTAAATTATTGAAGAGTTGAAGCAGATTCTAAAAGAATTAACACTTTTTGCTTACCTTTTTTAAAATCACCTGCAAAGTTGGTATAAATAATCTCAATAAGAGCCAAACGAAACCATGTTGGACTACTTTTTTAAAAAAAAAAAAGAAAAAAAGAAAAAAGAAGAAGCCATGTTGGGCTAAGGTGATCCAAAAAGAAATTGAGATGTTCTGGGATATTCATTTTACTGATTACTATATTGTGATAGGTTTTGCATTGACCCCCTGCATTCAAGGAAAGTAAACAAGCCACAATCTTCTCAGCCATTTTCAGACTACATAAGTTTGTTATACTTCTTGGGAAGACGTAAGCATCTGGATAGCAGTTGCAAGTCAAGAATTAAATATGAAGATGTTATAAAAATCATAAACTGAATGGACCGACACCTAGAACCCGTGATACTTCCTTTCCTGTTGCACGGACTAGCTTGGAGCAAAGCAGGCTTGACCAACGCTTCTGTACCCAACCTGCATTACATTGGCATAAAGAAATATCGAGTCTACACTCAATCAAAAATAGTTTTATTTTGAGTTTTAGAGAATTAAAAATTGAAAATAATTGGGAATTGATTAGTAGTCTTTTTATATATAAGTTTGTAAATTTTTTCATCTCTCCACTCTTTTCCAATAAGAAATTTGGCATTTACCCCTCATATAGAATATTACTATATATTTTCTTTAAATCCTTGATGCCATCATTTCCTATTGCAAGTTTGGTATTTCTTATTGAAAATTAAAAATATCGGGGCGTTTGGTTCATAGAGGGCAATGAGAATGAGAATGATAATGAATATAGTAAGGAATGAGAATGAATATAACATTATAATTATGATGGCTGGTTAAGATGAAAGAATGATTACTATTACCATTGATGAAGGTTAGTTTGTTAAAAATGTTGAGAAATAAAAAATTATTAAAAATTTGTTTTATATCAAACTTTAAATATATTTTAATTAATTATATTTAATTTATGCACCCTATTTATAATGACAAAATGTTTAAAATCAAGTATATTGTGATATTTCCTTTCCAATAGCTCTTGAAGAAAAAAATACTCTAGTATTGTCTTGCATCAATATATCATTAGTTACATAATATCCTCAAAATATAGTTTAATTATCCAAAATATTGTACAATTCATCGACATAACCATAATATCCACCATTCCATTCTTGTGATAATTCAAATGATGTAAAATATTACAGCTATACACAGTACCTTAACCAAAAGCCTTCAATTGATGCAAAATAACCAGGTTAACACTATAAACTTTGTTTGCATTACAACTAGAAAATTTCCAACTAATACAAGATAACCTAGTTAGGTAACATCAATTGCATCATAAGTTCATAATACTTACAAAAATATTAATATGCTCTCTTGAATGATTCATAGATTAGAAGATGGATAGAGGAATCCAAGTACAAAAGACCTTTTTAAACGACTTGGCAAAGCGAACAAAACCTGAACTTTAGCAGGATCATTACAGAATAACACAACAGCCTTACCAACATCCATTTGAGATATGTCAATATTAAGAAGCTCACTGATGAGCTCTTGCATCTTCTCATTAGTTAGGGAATTAGATTTAGACTCCGCAATCAAAGCATTTGTAACAGCTGCATATTGTGAGGTCATTTAGCCACAAATAGACTCAAACTTAATGGTGAAGCTGCTTATCCTTGACTCAATAGTATTATGAAATGTTGATGGTTTTTTTTTTTCTTGTAAGAACTTTCTTTTCTTGGTGACAAGTTTTTTTGCCTTTTTATTCCATGGCTGCTTGAAGGAATAGCCGAGAATTCTTGTGTATCAGATACCATAACAAGTTCATCTTCATTGTCCGATGAAGAACACACTGTTATATTCTTTGGGCTATTAGCCTTAGCACTTGCTTCAGCTATATCTTCAACTTTGGGTCTCGTCACTCTATCTTTAACCCACACCATGTCCAGTTTATGCAAATATGGGAATTTATTCTACATTCCAATTGCATTTTTGTGATTATGTAAAAAAGGATTAAAAGAAGAAGAAGATTAAAAAAGTAATAACAATAAAATGTTATAACTATGAGAAAACAAACTACTAAAATAAGAGTTCAATAAACTTTTGAGTTAGATGTCCTTACCAAGCACCATTCATCAAACCATTGTTTCTCACAATTGATCTTATGCTCAATAACATCCCACTCACAACCACTTTGCATAAACATTTCAAAAATGGAATTATACTTGTTTCTTAACCATTTAATGTTAGAGTCAATGTGGGGATCAGCATCCTTATCAAAATTAGGAATCTTGCTCAGCAACACCTTATGCACTTTAACCATAATTGTTCTTAAATCCCCCATCTATATTCCATAAAAGATTGCAAGCTAGTTCTTGTAAAATGTCGACCAAAGCTTCAACCTCATCATCCTTCCAATACTGCTTATTCTTTCCCTTTCCACGGGCAACCATAGCCATTCTTAATAAAAGTACGACAATGTAAGAGTTATCAAAGAAATAACATATTAAAAAAAATAACTTTGGTTAAAAATCTAAATACAACGATGTAATCTAATAACTCACGAACACATAGTCAACCAAACAGAGATGTTCATATGGGTGCATTTCAAAAGTAATTGGTACAGCTGTCGCCTGCAACCAAAATAATACCAACTCTAGCAATGAAAATGAAGTTAGTGAAGAGTTGAGATCATTCCTATGAGGAATTTTAATGGTAAAGATTATATGAGTTCAAAACTAAAACAAATTGGGGGGGGGGGGGGTTAATTCACGGAAATTGAAAATTTAATAATGAAAAAAATAAAAAATTAACAAAAATATCAGATCTGGAAATTCAGTAAAAAAACCTTGGTTTCAGGTCACCGACGTTATCACACTAATATAGATCCTTGATATAAAATTCAGTCCATCAACAAACATTCATTGGGTGATATTTTCTCTTAAGTTTAGATGAATAGAAGCATGTATTCTAAACATTATTATTAGTCAACTACTTAGATACGATCTTAAGTTTAATTGATTAATAACTTTAAGAACTAAGAAACCAATGAACAAGACAACACATGTACGACTTGCATTTAATCAAGCTAAGTATCTTCTTAGAATTTCCAACTCTAACGTAAAGATGGTAATCCTAATTGCCACTTTCGATTAGCAAACTGATTATCCTACTAATCTAGCTATTAAACTAATCAATTCTTAGTTGTGCACCCTAGAAATCAATCAATTCGATTGTAAAAAGCACTTCGGAAGACACTCAATATTCATCAATGAAAAAAACTTTATTTGGAAATCTCACACATACTAGGTAATAATGAGGTTCGCTTCAACCAAGAAAAATAATTTAGCTACTCATAACAAAATTGAAAATCAACAAAGGAATAACAAAATACAAAGTCTCCATCCATGGTCTTTTCCTAGAAAAATATAAAAAAAATCTTACAAAAATAATGTAGAAAACGTAAACTCCTAACTATGGCTAACAAAAACCAAAAGAAGTCTGCAGAAAACATAAACTACTCCTTATCATGCTCCAAGTGAACAGTGAAGAAAATCTTCATTTATGCCTCTCGATCTCCTCATTTTTTCCATGATCTTTTGCAGATAATCTTACCCCCATATTCAAGTTGTAGATCCCCATCAGTAAGGTAGCAATCTGATTCTCAAGATCATGAAAATCTTAGGTGAATTAGATCTACATTTAAAAACAGATTCTGCCAGTATTTTTTGTCTTTGCACGTGCCCACGCTTAGTCATTGATTTTTCTGCTAGTCTGGAATTTCAAATTATCTTTGCTTTCCTTGCATCTTTTTGATTCAATTTCATCTCTCAAGTGTTGAAAATCATCTGAGAACAATTAAGAAACAAATCCATCAATGACTTCGAAACATAATCAATCATTAAAAGGATGTCAGAAAAATATGAGATAACGGAAAAAAGACCTATAAGATCAATACCTTATACATTAAATATCTTAATTATAAGAATATGGGGTTTAAGGCATTTTATTTCTATAAGGCAACGTACTTGTATTTTTGGAATTTTCCATAACTTTTATAAAACAAGTAAGCATCTTTAAATAAATTTTCCTAACACAAATTGATATCGAATACCTTTCAAGTAGTTTGTTTAAGACTAAAGCGTCTTCCATATGTATAATTATGAAAAAAATTAATACATAACGATATTCACTCTCTGGCACACAACATCTAATAACTTGATCAAAGCAAAATTTTCACAAATACAGTTCATTTCAAATACAATGTGTTGCCTTATTCATTATCTTTTTCTTCCTAGAGTTACTAAAGTAGTTAGGAAAAATTCTGGTAATTAAATAATTAACAAGGTTTAGATACCAAGGACCTATAACTTTCATTTGGAACAATTACTCATTAGGAAAATTTTTAGGAATATGTAAAATATCTTCATCCTTTACCTACTTACTTAGATGGCCTGCCACTGAATTTTTTAATCTCTTTTCGATCTCTTATTTCCAAATCAAATTCTTGAAGTAGTAAAATAAATCGTATCAACCTTAGTTTGAACTCTTTTTTTGTCAAAAGTTATTTCAATGCTACATGATTGGAATAAAAACAAAATTAAAAGCTCTTTCTCAATTGTAGAGTAATTAAACTATGCAACATCTAATGTTCTTGACGCATAATAGATGATATGGCTTTGCTTTCTACAGCTCCCACTATATAATTATTAACTTCAGAGTGGCTGAATAATAGGTGCATTTGTCAATAATGCATTGAGCTTGTCAAAAACTTCTTGAAATTCTTTTCCACATTCAAATGGAACATCTT
This sequence comes from Erythroxylum subrotundum, assembly GCA_027563845.1. Lineage (NCBI taxonomy): Eukaryota > Viridiplantae > Streptophyta > Magnoliopsida > Malpighiales > Erythroxylaceae > Erythroxylum > Erythroxylum subrotundum. Next base: position 6,799,872 of record JAOQMQ010000006.1, read on the forward strand.
TTTGTAACAACTATATAACATTCTTTAAAAATCTTTAATAAACTTGTGATAAAATCCTATATGTTTAAGAAAAAATCGAAATTCCCTAACATTTGTAGAGTAAGGTAAGTTTATAATTAAATCAAACTTTCGTTTATCAACTTCTACACACATAGATGAAATCACATATGCTAAAATAATTTATTAATCAATCATAGAAAGACATTTTTTTTTATATTTCAACACTAAATTTGTTTTAGTGCATCTTTTGAGAACTTAGACAAATGATTTAAGCAATCATCAAGTGAAACTCCATAAACAGTGAAATTATTTATAATATTTCAATGCAATTCTCAATATACTTAGAAAAAATATTCATCATATACCTTTGAAACATACATAGAGCATTATAAAGACCAAAAGACATTCTCCTAAAGGAATAAGTTCCAAACGAGCATGTAAGGGTAGTCTTTTCTTAATGTTCTTAAGCAATTATTATCTGGTAATACCCTAGGAAAAAAACATAATTTACTAGCAATTCTTTCTAAAATTTGATCTACAAAGAGTAATAAGAAATGATCCTTTCTAGTATCCAAGTTAAACTTCCTAAAATTTATGTACAATCGCCACCCATTTATACCTTTGCTTGAACTAATTCTTTGATTTCTTATCATTGTCATCCTAATTTTCTTTGCACAACATAAACTACATTCACCCACTCACTATTCAAGATTAGATAAATTATACATGTATCTAAAAGCTAGATTATACCTATATCCAAAACCTTTAGAATCTCTTTCATTACTGTATCTTTCATTATTGGATTGAGTCTCCTTTATTGTTTCCTTATTGACTTAGCATTTTCTTCTAAAAGAATCTTATACATGCAAATTATTGGACTTATACCTTTTTATCAGCTAAGGTTGAATCAATTACTGTTTTGTACTCCTTTAGAACTACTACTAGCCTTTCTTCTTATTCTTTAGTCAACCTTTTTAAAATGATTGTAGCTAATGACTCTCCCTCACCCAAATGGAAATATTTTAGGTGATCAAGTAAGGCTTTCAATTATATCTTTAAAGCTTGGAAAGCAGATGACAACATTTTCTTATTAATTATAATCATTTCAATATTTCAAGTTTTCTATTTTGTTAGCCTCGTCAATAATGATTCTACAACTTCACAAGTTTTATTAAATTTCTCATTCACTTTCAATTGAGCATTAAACTCTGACTCATTATTAATGTTTTCTTCTTTAAAATTATTATACAAAATTGACTCCATAATATCCATATGATAAATAGAGTGAAAATTGTTAAGGTAATTCCTTACTTTAAAAATATTAGATTTCACTATCTCTCTATCAAACTCAACAAAAGAAGTACCCTCATCTAAATCAATTTTTCTTTAGCTATCTTCCTGAATGACCTTTCCAACAAAATTGAAGTTGAATGTTTTAAATTGTCTATATCCATTTTCAAGATATAAAAGTACACTAAAAATACCAAACCATTAATCTAAACCAAAACATCCTCTACAACACTATCAAGATGCACATAAGAATGATTAGCTAGCTGAATAATTATATTAGCATCTTGAAAATAATTCAAATTTAAAGCTTGGTAAATTAAGTATGGCATGAGGTTAATAAATACACTTAGGTCTAGTATGGCATGCTCAATTTCTCAATCATCAATAACACAAGGACGTGTAAACATACATGGATCGTTATACTTTTCTAGTAATTTCCTATTTATCACAACAGATACATTTTTACCTAAAATTATTATCTTTTTATCCTTTAGCTTCTTTTTATTTATGCATAGTTCTTTTAAGAACTTTACATATTTTGGAATCTCCTTGATGACTTCTAGTAGGGATATATTGATTTTCACCTTCACCTTTCAAAAGGCATGTAAGATCTCCCTTTCATATTCTTCTTCTTTTGATTTAGTCAACCTACAAATGAAAGGAGGTACACATGCATTAGATGATATAGGCAAAGAAAATCAAATCTTACCTTTGTTACATCTTGAGTTAGAGATTCACCTTTCTACTCTCCTTCTTTATGTGTTTCTATCTCTATTAATAAAGAAGAGTCAAATTGAATTTCCTTCCCACTTCTCAATGTTATTACACTCACATTTTCTTTAGGATTCATCTGTGAAGGTAATTTTCTTAATGTTTATACTTCTAATTAACTGAGGTCGTTAATCGCATTATCTAATTTCCTAAATTCTAGAGGCTTGCCCTTGTTTTTTTTATTGAAATTGTTGAATATTATTAGCAAGCATTTTAACAATTTGATCCAAAGATATACATGAATTTAAGGGTTAAGATTGAGCATATGTAGGTGCTTGAGGTTGTTTATTGAAATTTTATGGTTGGTATTTTTATTGCCCTCCTTGATTTTTATAGCTAAAATTTCAGTGATTCCTCCATCCTAGATTATAATGATTTGAATAAGGGACATATTTCTATTGAGGATGACTAGGAAGTCCCCTAATTGCATTAGTTTTTTTGAATGGCATCCTGTTGTAATTATAATTGACCATAGAATGAGCATATTCCACATAATTACGCTAATTATAATTGACCTACAACTATTTGACAAACTAGAGTAGTTAAATATGAAATTTATCCTTAATGTTGGTTGTAGTTACCTCATTCACTAGCTTATCAACTTCATCCATCCTTGTCACAAATTGTTGAGAATATTCAACCGTAATTTAAATCAATTGGGTCGCTTATGGTGTTTTTTTTGACTAAAGCTCCTTGTACATCTTCCATACTCCTATCCATTGGTGGTGACCTTTCATAAAAGTACTAAATCAAAAGTTGCTAAAGAATCAGATGGTTTTGGGCAACTACTATATAGTACCTTAAATTTCTCCCAATATTTTTCCAATAAATTGTCTTATCTTACATATATCCTTTTTTTAGATTGGAAGATTATGATATAGGAAAGAACTTCTTTAAGAGCAACATTTTCAATTCATTTCATATTGTCATTGAGTCCAAGGGAAGATAATAAATCCAATCATTTGCCTTATTTTTCATTGACGTAAAGACTTTGAAATTAATTTGTTTTTCTATCACTCTTTATGGTTTCATTCTAAAGCAAATTCTACGGAGCTAACTCCCCCAACTTTCTATTGTTATGATATTCCATCTTCTCTTCAACTTTTTAGAAAATAGCATCTTCACTAATTGTTAAATATATCTCTACTATCACCTTTGGAGATGAATGAATTATTTCTTGCTTAATCTCTTTCACTAAATGGCGTGTTATGTTCTTAATTTTTAGATTATATTACAGCTCACTTGTTTGGGAAGAATGAGTCATACAAAACAAGAGATTAACATTAAATTATAAATAAAGCAAAGACACTATGAAACTAAAATAATCCCAATAATGGTGCCAAAATTTTGGGATCAATGAACCATGCCAAATCTTAAGAGAACTAAATATCAATTTCCTAATTTCAATTGAAAAAATAAAATTTAATTCAATTTTACTTAACTCTATTTTAAATGAAGGATCTCATCTAATTATAACTTTAATCATTGGCCTAAAAAATAAAATTTCACAACTTAAGAATTTATTCTTAAACTTATTAGGATAACTATAATAAGTCTCAGTTTTTCTAAATTAATTGATTCAAACCTAGCATTTGAATCAAAATTTACCATTAATTAATTGGGTATGATATCATTCTATATTAACTAAATGATAGTAATATGTTTAATAAAAAAAATTAAAACCTAAGCTAAATAATTGAGATTGCTACAAGCCTACAACCATTCAATTTAGTTTTCTTGTTTTTCATAAGTTAAATATGTAAATACATAAATAGCCTACTTGTTACTTGTACTAATAAATAGCCTACTTGTTACTTGTACTAATTATTCATAACAACTACGGATGATAAACTCATGGATAACAATAGAATAACTAATATTGATTTAATTTATTAAATCAATCAATATTAATTATTCATAAAATAGAAGAATAAGAAATAAGAAATACTTAAATTAATATAAAATTTAAGTTTAGAACAAAACATCTTGAAGTTAAATCTATAGTTTTAATTCTCCTTGAATCATAAAATTTAGATTTAGCCACTCATATATATCTTTTCCTCCCCAAAGAAAGAAGAAAGAAGATGAAAGAAAAACAATGATGAATCTGTATAATGTGTTCTTCTTTTTTTTTCCTCCCTATAACAATTATCCTTTTAATATTAATTTTAGAGATAATCCTTTAATCAAATCAAAATTACTACATAATAGGACTGAGAATAAGTCTACTAATTAGATTGAACTTCCTAGAGTGAGTCTAAATTCAGGCGTGATCTTATCTTATTAGTTTTAGTAATTTGTCATCATTGATTCCATCTTTCCAAGTTTCGTGGCTTTAAAAAATTATGTTCCAATTAGATATTTCAAGCTAAATTTTATCCAATCTCAATTGTACCCCCTAAAATAAAATAAATATTAATTTTACCAATTAAGCACCAAAGTTAACCTAAATTGAAAGATAAGTAAAACTAATATGATCAAATCATATTGCCTCATAGATAAATATCTAATTAAATATGTTAATTAAATTGTGATATAAGATCTTAACAACAACTAAAGATCTATATAAGAAAAAACATATGTTCAAACATATAAAGAAAGAGATTGTTTCACTAGGGCCTCTAATCTATATAGATAACCGATAAATATTTCTATGTAAAATACCTATATGATAAATGATATGTAGATGTATGTACTTTTGAATAACATTATATATTCATGTTTGAAAAGAAATATATTTTTAGTCTACATAAATTTCTTCTGCACTTTACTTATATGATATTTTTAACAATTTTCAATGGAACTCATCATTAAAACAAGAAAAAAATGAAATAATAATTTTATCACTAGAAAAATAAAATGGTTAATAATAAAATTTGTCTGATACCATATTAATAAAATATATTTATTATTTTGAAAGAACTCGTTGTTGATAATTAGTTCTCAAGATATAAATAGCTTTGTTTTTATATAACAAAAGTTGAAAGAAGGTATATAGTGTTTTTAATCATAACTAACTACTAAGTAACATTAGCTTAAATACTTAAGCTATTAGCTAACTGAAGGTAATAAGCCTAATATATTATATTTTAACTATTTTATATTTAGGGAAATAGTGATATATATACAAAAAAATGACTCCATCTTTAACGTAAAACCTTAATATATTTTATTATATAACCATTTTTATTTGTAAACCATTCTTTATTTATTTCTAGTCAATGTGAAAATTTTAACACATTTAATTTACCCTATCACAATAAAGAATGGACATGTAGCATGTACAATTTTTAATAGGTTGATGTGCCCATAAGATTACATATATGTGGGAAAACCTATCATCAAACTAAGAGTGGCTCTAATATTATGTAAAATTTTTATCAATCTCTATTTAAGAGAAGGAATAGTTGTAGAATTAATATTTCTACAAGCATATATTGATCTTACCAAATGAATAGTATATATCTCATTCTAATGTTGAATATTGGTCCTAATTAATTGAATGGTAGTTGCCCCATTATGATATTAGATACTGTTCTCGACCAACTACCACACATCACCCATCTCAATATATTAAACATACACTACATTTAAAGAGTGATAATTAATAAAAAAAGTCAAACTTAATGATCTAAAATATAAGAAAGTGGTTCCATAACTCCCAGAGAGCACTTAATACAAGATAACCAAAGTTATAATTTTAGTAATCCACATATTAAAAAATCCCCAAAATTCAACAATTAAATAAAATTTTTTTGTTAACCCAAATTACGATTCTCCATAGATCTACTCAAAATTTTTAAAAAATGACTAATTAACAATAAAGCTTTTAAAACAAATAAATAATAAAACAATTAGCCTAAAAGGCCATAATTGGTACATATTAATTTATATGAAAAGTACCTTAACCCCACTTATGAAGTCAAGTGATTTATCAAACACTCCTATAAATATCTTAAAGCTCAAAAAATCCAACAAACTATTACAATTCATTAAGTGACTTGTTTTGTTGCCTTTTCTTCTCTTCCTTGTGTTTCCAAAACTTATCTTTAAAATTGTTAAATCATCAATAAAAACTCATTTTAAAAAACTAATTTGTGACATGTCCTCCCAACATATTCTAGTGAGTAGTTAACATATGGTAATTTTTGAGAAAAAAATCAATGTATGCATCAATTGATTGATGCTCCCCCATTTAGTCGATTGATAGATGTTTGATTAATCGATGCCACATTTCTAGTGATATCCCTCAAGTTTTTGCTAAAATTTCATCTAATTCCACCTTATACACAGTTAAGATTACTTCAAATATTATTAACATCTAAAACAATATTTTAAATTGCAAATTATGAATTGCGTTTGTAGATGATTGCGATAATTGTAAATGTTGAGGACACGTTATTCTTGTTCATCTACTGAAGATACATCCTGACAAGCTTACAACAAAGCTCATGCTTATTTTTGGGAATAACTTTAATTAGAATATTATCACCATTCAAATCCATATGAATATTCTTCAACATCAATTATTGCCTTTTTATCACGGACCTCAGCCAATGATATTCTAAAGTTTGTGTGTTTTGTGGTGATACATAGTGTTCTTGCTTAAATCAATAACACTTTGACTATCAAAAAAATCACATAATCTTCTTACTTCACTTCCACCTGTTGAAGAAGCCTTTTCAGCCAGAGTAACTCCTTACAAGCTTCTGTTATAGCTATATATTTTGCTTTAGTTTTCGATAACCAAACACTTTTGTAGCTTGGATTGCCATGAGATAGTTCCCTTTATGAACTTGAATAGAAAACCTGAAGAGGATTTTTTTCATCAAGATCTCCAACCATATCTACATATGTAAAACTTTCTAGCGTTGGCTCACCATTACCAAAGCACAAACTCCACTTCGAAGTGCCTCTCAAGTCTCTTAGAATCCATTTCACTGCTTCCTAATAAACCTTCCTTGGATTTTATAACAATCTGCTTACCATCCCAACAGCTTGAGCAATATTTGTTCTTGTGCACACCATTGCGTATATCAAAGACCCCACTGCAAATGAGTATGAATAGTGGACATACCATCTATCCTTTTCTATTAAGGGCATGCTCACTTACACAATTTGAATTGAGATGCTTAACCATAATCTCTTTCTCTTCCTATCCTAAGTTATCTCTATGCCCTGAATTTGCTTTATAGGTCCCCGAATCTTCCATATCAAAAGATTTAGATAAGTCCTCTTCCAACTTTATGATTCTACTAGTGTTTTGATCCATAATTAGCATATGAACATAGAAAAGAAGAATGATGAAGTTATCACATGAGAACTTCTTAAAATACTTACAACCATTGACATATTTTCTCTTGAAACCATAATCCATCATAAAGGAATCGAACTTTTGATACCATTGCCTTAGAGCTTGTTTTAAGTCATTTAAACTTTTCTTCAATTTGTAGACCAAATTTTCCTTATCTTTAGCTTTTAAATCTTCTAGTTGCTCTATATATATCCTCCTCTTCGAAATCTCCATTTATAAGGCTATTTTAACATCTAGTTGTTTGAGTTTAAGATCCAAATAGGTAGTTAGCCCCAAAACTGTTAGGATTGAGGTCATCTTGATTACAAGTTTAATATCCCGTCTCTTAAATTGTTGAAGGATCTAAAGTGTTAGACTATTGAGTCACATGAGTGACATCATATAGAATGAATTTGGTACATTTGTGATATAATTTTATGATTGTATTCATATGCATAATATTAGCATACACATATGAATTGTGATTTAGACAAATTGCACTCAATTGACATATTCCGGGGTATGAAACTAAAATGAACGTGTAATTCCAATGTCTTGTACTTTGGATTACCAATGACAAGAATTGATGGACTATAATTGGTAACTTGGAATTTATTATTACAATTGAGAAATTGATGAATTAAAATGTACATTTAGTCTAGGTAAAATGCCAAGTGCAAGACAACTGGATACTTGAAAAACTAAGATGACAAAGCCTAGCAAATGAGTGACATTTGGCATACATAATTGAGTGACATTTAGCATAGATTTGGCATACATAATTGAGTGACATTTAGCATAGAGATTAAGTGACATATAGCAGCTTAAGAAGAGGACATATGGCAGCTTAAAAAGAGGGCATGTGTACCATTTAAGGGGAAGACATGTAGCTTACTTCCTTGTAGGACAAGTGTCCTTAAATAAAGAGGAGACACTTATCTTAACTCAGCTAATGACACATGTATATGGCAAAGGCTTTCCTTAGATGTTTCTGCTGGAATTCATTCTTCCTCCTTCCTCACATTTCCGAAATACACTCATAACCCTATAGCTTTGAAATTCTGAATTACTTCTGTTCATGGTCACTTCAAGATTCATATAATATTATGCTCAAAGATAGCTATAATCTACTATTTTCTCCTTGCCTTTGCTAAAACCAATCTACTTCCACCTTGTGCTTGGGTGATCTTGCATGTATGGAGAGTTGAATTAGCTTAATCTTTGAGCTGGAATTTAAGCTAGATAAGTAAGTAAAAGATTGATATTTATGGAATGTTATAATAGAGAATTTATGATGATTGAATTGGGATGAATTGTATATGATATTGATGATGAATTGTGCTGGAAATTTCTACATGAACTTGGATACTTTTCTATTGTGTTCTTGATGTATGAACAGTAGGTTATGGACTGTTTTATGGATGAATTAGATTACAATTTGAGGTATAATTAAGGTGAATTTATGTTAAAGAAAGATGCTAATATAGTGATCTTGAAATGGCAACAGAACTAGGATATATGATTGATAGTGAATGATAGTTTCTGTTTTAATTTTGTTGTGTGAAAGATAATAATTTGTAAGTTATCTAATGAATGATTTTTGAATTAGGTTTGGACATGAATTTGATAAGGGATTGAAGCATGTGTTTGATAGAGTATGAAGGAGTAAAAATTGGAAGCAAAATAAAGGTTATAGGCCCACGATCTTGAGATTTATAAGGCTCCTTCCTATGCTCGTGGGAAGTACTTTGGAAGGAGAAAAGGTTGGTTTTAGGCAATTTTGGACTATATAAGGTTAAGATACTTTATAATGGTGTAATTGGACTTGATTGGGGCTTGAAATGAACCTAGAAAGTTGTTTGATTAAGTGTTTGATAAGTTTAAGTTGTTAATTGAGGTTATAAGTTAAGGAATGGAATGATTGATATCAACGTATATGAATCTGAGAAGTATGAGTTGTTAATGGTATAAAGATGTTCATGTGAATGCAAAGGTGATTCAAAGGATATAAGTAATGAATTGGGTATGATTGAATGAGAATTGGGAAATTGTGTGAATACTTAATGCTTGGAAAGAATTGATGAATGTATGATTGATGAATTTAGGGTAATCAAACTTACCTAAAGCATAACTAATTGGAAACAAGTTATATACAAGCTATAATGAATGAATGAGCAAGATTTGTGAATAAGGATACATACCCAAGATAGTCAATTGAGCATGCACTGAAACATGATCTATATACATGTGAATGATTGAGTAATCATATGATTGATAACTTAATGAATTGTAAACTCTGTGTATGTATTGCAAGAAGATAGATATATAAGTGATCGCCAACATCTAGACATTGTTGATGCACTAAGGCAATAACTTATCTAAAGCATACTGTGAGTTAACATAGATGTTTTCTCACTATGATTGAATTGTTTTTTTAATGTCAATTACTGAATTGTTACTGATATAATTGTGAAAATTCCGGGCATTGATGGCCTGAGGAGCTTGATATTTAGGATTGTACTGAAAGTGCTTTTTAATGGTACGTGCAATATGGAATGTGTTCTTAACTAAATGTTGAATGTCAGACTTAGATCCGATGAATATGATAAATAACTGTTCTCACTAAATGAAAGTTAATGATAGCATATTATGTAAAATGGTGCATTTCATCAAATGAATATGCATGATCAGATAAAGGAGTTGTGATCGAAGTGACCAACGTAAAAAAGAGTTTAAAACTAAAAAATGTGTACAAAGAGTCACAAGCTTAACGATTAATAAGCCCGGTATCCACAATAGGTATGGGATAGTATCTGAAATGAGCCCGATATCCACAAGAGATATGAGACAGTTAAATAGGTGCTTGATCACAACACAATAAAAATGAAAGTGAAATCTCATGTGTATTTGCATATTTATATCATTACATGTATCATGTGAATGATTGCAATGAATGACTAAATTGAGTTGATATAATAATATGTAATATTTGTGTACATGTTGATGATATGAATGATTGAAATAAATGATTGGATTATTTTGAAATAAATTACTTGAAATGTTTGTAGTTTATGATTTACTTGTTGAAATATGATGTATAATGTGATTAGGTAATTAATACTGAATGTTGTGATATATAAGATTTGATTTTAAATGATGTGGTATATAAAGTTGGATAATATCAAATACTTGTGAATTTGGTTAAATACTTGTGATATTGTGTTCTGGTTTGAGTGAGTATATCGATGATGGTTCACTCACCGAGTTCGCAATACTCATCAAAATTGCAAATGTTGATTTTCAGGTACTAAGGAGACCTAACTTCTCTAGTTAGTCTAGTTGAAGTAGCTTCTGCATTTGGACATGAGTCAATGTCGGGATCAGTTGTACCTGCAAATGTTTTATTTATGTTGTATCAAGAATTATATCTCTCAACTACTGTATATTGTACATGTGAATTTTAGAAATAAAATAGCATTCGAGACTGTATATGTTTGTAAATAAAAATGGAACAAAATTATTGTGTTGTAAATAAAAATGGAACAAAATGATTGAGACTTAATATGATTATGAATGAAATGATTTAAAATGAAGATTTGAAATGCTTTTGTTTTGAAATTATTAAAATATGTAATGAGTTGACATGTGATGCCTTAAAAACTTGAAAATGCGACCGTCTTAACATGACCTTTTATAGAATATGTTCCTGAATATCCTTCGGTATGTCGGGCATATGCTCTATGGGAATGGTATGTTACAACAAGTGAAAAGATTATACACCATCTCGAAGTGAACTTCCAAGGTGTAAGTAACAATGATCTCTCACTCAAACGGAGGTTTGAACTTGAACAACGGTAAATCTAAAGCAATGAAAATAGCTGGATGTTTACTTAACAACTTAATATAATCTGCAATTAGATTACATTCAAATACATGAACTGAATGTTTATACCCTAACTTCACCTTATTCCCGAAAGATGTATAAAACCACCTGAATTTTCATCTGAGTATTCAGAGTCTCAGGAAAAAGATCTGTAAGTTAAACTTCTGCCATTTGAATGTGTTAGTTAAAAATAGTGACGTAATTTTAATATACTAAATATCAGTGAATGCAATTATTTCACTAAAGGAACAATAGTTAATATCTGAGAGACAACCCTGAGCTCCTACACAACGCCTTCAAAGATATAACTGGCGAAGCAAAGAATTAAGCTAAAGCAATTATGAACAACTCAGTGTTTGACTATAGCCATCTTAATATAAGAAACACTTAACTCCCTGAGAAATTCTCTTTTAGAAAGCCTGCAACAGAAGCTGAGGCTGTCACAGCCTCTGCAATTAAAGAGAACGGTTGGCGAGCCTGAAGGCAGGCGCCTATATCAAAGGGATGCAATTCAGATCCATCAAAGATGAGGTTGACACCAGGAAGAACTACTTCTCTATTGTCAGCTTCGTCAGGATCAACTTTTGCTGTATTGACCATAGGCACTTCTTCAATGGTACTTGTAGCAACTTCATACGCTGGAGCTAAAGCATATGATCTGCAATATTATACAATTTTGGTCATCAATGTCCTCAGAACTACAAAGGGTAAGGCAACAAAAAATGGATTCTAAACAATTACACACACATTAGCAAGAAAAGATATCGTAATTCTCAAATTCAACAAAAGTACGAAGTGCACAGAATTTCTTCTGAGAAAGAAGCCCAAGTGTTCATCTGTAGAGATTGGTTTCAATAAGCTGCTGAGCTTGTACAGCTGATGCATTTTTTTTTCTTCTCTCTTTCCCTTGTTGGCATCTTTAAAGTTATGCCAGACGATGCTCAATTATGAATTTATAACATGAGGAAACTTGTGTTCAATAAGGGGAAGTTGCCAATAATCAGATTTAATAATTAACGTGGGAATGGAAGCAGGTTAATGGAAACATTAAGACCGATAAGGACAAACCTTAGGATGCTACCATCAAAACTCAGAACTTCAGTCTGGCAACGTTGTCGATTAGCAAGTTTTAATCTCTGATTCTCACTCGTGACTCCTGATATGGGTGAAGAAGGGTCAACAAGGGGATTCCATCTTCCACTGGCATAGTTCATGAGTAGTGGAGACGAATCCTTTGACAGCTCTTTCTGGTCAAGTAGTCTAGCAGCCGGACCTGTTGCTTGGTACTCTGAACAGACATCACGTAATCTTTTTCGTAACCCTTGCATCGCTTCAAGATGAACATCCAGTGAATCAGACTGAAGTAATCCTGATGCAACAACCCTTTTGCATATCTTCTTGCATAACTTAGGACGGAAAAGAGGTATCCCGAATTCTGTACTTAATGGTACCCATTCATACTTCTCGTCATCTGCTGCAAAGCGTTCTGATTCTCTTTCATTAAAAAGCTTCAATAGTCTAATATAACCTATTGTTGGCAGTTGAAACTTTGTTGTCAGATTGGTTAATAAAGATTTCAGTTTCAAACTTTCCACTTCACGTAAGTTCAGTTCATTTCCAATGCAAACAATGGAATCATCAGAGTTCTTGATGGGCAGTGGTATATCCAAAGTAATGCATTTTCCAGATTCATCAAGATCATATCTACTGAGGGGCTGCACAAGGATAGCTGAAGATTTGAGAAGTGAATTCAAACAATGTAAAAGTACATTACCCTTGACCAATGTCCCTTCAAATTTGCAGCCCAACCCTCCAACGGTGGAGCCATCCCAAGACCATATAAGGGCTTTCTCACAGCCATGTAGTGGCGCAGGAAGCAATCGTAGACATTGACCTTTCATCAACACAACTGACAATGGGCCACTGGCAACAGTTGAATATAACACCAGCTTCATCCATGGTGTCAAAGAGGAATAAGAAGGAGGACCAAAGTGGATGGGTCCTTTTGGTCCAGGAAGAACTGCTGAATAAGGAAGTGGGATTATGGATAAAACAATATCATAGTCACGACGAAATAACCGATCCAAAGTAGCTGGTGCTAAAGCAGCCAAGCTTTCACAGCGAAGAATATCCACGCTGTACTTTCTTTCCCTTCTTAAATTTTCTTTCGAATCATCAGACCCTTCAACTGGGATAAGTTTATCATCATTGTTCACATTTTCTTCCAACTTAGACATCTCACTTACAGAATTAGCTTCATCAGATGAAGTAAACCCCAAGTGTGTGCTTCCTTCGGAAACAAGCTCTGTGCAACGAGGACCATTTTCAGGCATTTTTGACCTTGTGGAATCCTCCATTTGGACTTCAGCTTCATTACTATCACATCCATCTAATTTTCCTGCAGAACTTATCTTGGCTGCACCTTTATCAACATTTGAAGCTAATTTGACAATCTTACCGGAAACTTCCTCGCTGTTCAAATCAAGTGCAACTCCACCAGATAGCAAACATTCAAGCACACAACGTAGGCTAAAAACATGATTTGCGAATTCCTGTAGTTCCCCCTCATATTTTGCTCCCTCTAATGAACTCAGATCCTTGCAAAGATCGCCAATACTAGCATGACCTAATTTCCCTGCTTCATATAGCGTTACAGCATGAGATTTTAGTCCTGCAAACCAAAGATGCAACATAATCAAATACAAAAAATTCGTATCCAAATACAATGGGACTGCATAATTAGCCAATTCGATGAGTATCTCTCAATGTTGTGCCTGATCAACTAGCAAGGCCATCTTCTATCTATTATTCAGTTGAAAGACACTCTAAACTAATTTCAGATCATGTAAAAGAGGGATATCAAAGTCCTACAGTGCCTGATTGCTTATGTACCTAGGTGACAATATGAGAGTTAATAATAATTAAACAAGGTCTGGAAAAAGCTTAAACTATTGTGATGAAATGATCACTTAATATGGTATTAGAGTTTTTATTTACCAAAAAAAGCAAGGTCTGGAAAATAAATCTATCCCCTAACACCTGAGTGACTTCTTTTCTTATGTTCGTTATGTATGCTAGTTCATGCTCTCTTGCTTCATGAGTAGATAAATAGAAAACTGTATTTGATTAATACAGTATACCAATGTGTACTGCAAAGTAATGATAAAAGATAGCCAACAACTACTCTAATATAATGGACTTCTACAATTAGCTCAATAGAGAAGTTACTATTAACTGCACTATCGTGTCACCTTAATGCTCGACATCAGCTAAACCAGTCAAAGATGCTCTTTGACTAATAGATACCAAAATCATAATGTAGTTTCGCCAACAGTACCGTAAGACATACTCAAGGAAGAGTATGTAGTTGCTACCTATCTATCATATGAATAACTAAAGACTATAATACAGAACCTTTGAAGAAAGAAAACTAGAGAGGGAGAGAACAATATCAAAACAGGGGTAAACAGAGTATATCAAAGACTCAGCAAATCACTGAGATTTCCTTCTATTAAATCGAATGTATACAACGTCTGTGACTTATGTACATTTATAACATTTCACGTCTACTAACTGTCATCTAACTGACTTAACTAACTCTTCTAGATTCCTTTCCAACTGATTCTTTATGTCGTTGCATGGCTCGCATGTAAGCTGAAGACATCTTCATTACGTCTACATTTCTGAGACATTCTTTCTATATACTCCTCCTTGGATCAGAAATTCAGCTTCTGAATTCCCACCAAACTTCTCAATTGTTCGAATCGTGAAACATGAAATCCTTTTGTAAACAAATCAGCCACCTGCTCTTCTGTCCTTATATATTACAGCTTCACTTCTCCATCTTTCTGCACATCTCTCAAATAATAGTATCTAAGCTTAAAGTGCTTAGTCCTTCCATGAAACACCAGATTCACCGAGATAGCAATGGCTGCTTGATTATCAACATACATCTTGGTACTTGCTTCAGCCCATATAATACTTTATTCAACTTATACAGTTTTCCTTATTCTCCTTTAATGATGAAGCCTTCTGGTTGATCTACAAAAATCTCCTCACGCAACTCTCCATTCAAGAAGGTTGATTTAACATCCATTTGATGCACCTCCCATTCCTTCTCTGCAGCTATAGCCAAGATCAATCTTATAGTCTCTAATCTTGCAACAGGTGCAAAAGTCTCACTGAAATCCACCCCTTTAATCTGTGCATACCCTTTCACAACTAGACGTGCTTTATATTTACTTATAGAGCCATCTGGATTCATCTTGAGCTTAAACACCCATTTAAGACCAATTACCTTTCTGTTGGTTGGTCTACAACAAGTGTCCATGTCTTGTTTTTGTGAATCATGTCCAACTCCTCCTGCATTGCACATTTCCATTTTGCATTCTTCAAGGCCTCTTGCACATGAGTTGGTTCACATATAGCTGCATTACTTCTTTCATAGATATCTGCCAAGCTTCTTGTTCCTCTCACAGAAACAAGATCATCATCTTCTTCTTGATCCTCATCATCTGCTTCATCTTTAAAAATTTCATCATCAAATAGTATTTGACAGGCTGTTGACCATCTTTTTCTATTGAATCTTGTTCAGACCTCTGCCAATTCCATTGTTTATCTTCAAGGAAATGGACATCCCTACTCACCTTAACTTTGTTCAGATCAGGGAAATAGAGTATGTATCCTTTTGTGACATCTGAGTATCCCGCGAAGATATCTGGTTCACTCTTGCTGTCCAACTTTCCTCATCTGACTTGTGGTACATGAGAATAGCATAAGCTTCCGAAGATCTTGAGATTCTTGAGCTTAGGCTTCATCCCACACCACATCTCATATGGTGTCTTTCCATCAAGGACTCTGGTGTATAACCTATTCAGGAGAAAACAGGCTCTGCGTGCAGCTTCTGCCCAAAACTTCTTGGGAAGTCCCTTCTCCTCCATCATGCATCTCACCATTTCCATGATTGTTCTATTCCTTCTTTCCGTCACCCCATTTTGTTGTGGGGTAAGATGTAGTTAACTGATGCTTGATCCCAACTTCTTTACACAATCGCTCGAATCTTTTTGAGGTAAACTCTTCTCCATTGTCAGTTCTTACCGATTTGATTTTCTTGCTGCACTGATTTTCTACTAGGTTCTTAAAGTCTTTGAAAATGTCAGCTACTTCTTCCTTGCTTTTAAGACAATAAAGCCAAGAGTGTCTAGAGTAATCATCAATCATTAATAAAAAAATATCTGCTGCCACTCAAGGATTCTTTAGCCATTGGTCCACACACATCCATGTGAATCAATTGTAGTGTTTCAGTAGCTCTCCATGATGATCTAGGAAACGGGTGTCGAGCTTGCTTTCCTTTAAAGCATTTTGTACACTCAGATCCATCACCAAGCTCTGCAGGAAGATCATCAGCCAGTTTCTTTTTCACCATTTCTTCAAGACCTCTCATATGGAAATGCCCAACCTTTTATGCCAAAGATCTGTTACCTAAACATTATTGACCATGGTAACCTGCTGAACATCTTCCATTATCAGAGAAAAGCATTTATTTTTCACTTTAATCCTGGGAATCTCCTTTCCAGTTAGATCAACAATTCTACACTCATCATTTTCAAAGAACACCTTGAACCCCTTTTCAATAAGTTGTGCTACACTGAGGAGATTATGGTGGATCTTAGGCACAAAAAGTACATCTGAGATTGTGCTAAGACCCTCCTTGGTATAAATCTCAACAACTCCTTTCCCTTCCACAGAAATGCATTGCCCATCTCCAAACTTGACATTTGCATGAAAAGATTGATCCAGCTGCGTAAACATTCTAAGATCAGAAGACATGTGACTTGTATAGCCACTGTCTACTCCACCAAATCACAGGTAACAACAAAGAGTTGTTCTTCTTCTTCGATGACTTGAGCTTCAGCAGTGGAGTGTCCAGTTTGATTCTTACAAATCACCTCCATATGTCCCTTCTGATTGCATTTTCTACACATAACATCAGGCTTCTTCCAACATCTGTAAGCCAAATGATTTGACTTACCACAATGAGGGCACGGGTTGTACTTGGCATTTTTATCACCAGATTGCATCTTGGATTACCACTTTTGTTGATTCTGATTTTTCTGTGCCTTAGAACCTCCATTCGACCACTTCTTCTTGGTCTTTTCTTGATCTGCATTCTTTGTGTATGCCTTATAAGCACCCTCTGAAGCATCACCCTTCCTCATCAGATGTCTCTGCTCCTGTGCTTGCAAAGCACTTACAACCTCGGCTAGTTTAATACTAGACATATCTTTCGAATTCTCCATAGAAGCAATAGTCGTACTTCTCTGAAACTGAGATCAACAGCTTCTGGACAATTCTTCCATCTTTAAATTCAACAATAAGAAGTCTGATTTAATCAGCTAACTGACACAACTTCTCCGCATAAACCTTGACGGACTCACCTTCTTTCGTCTGGAGTCTATCATATTCCCTCATGAAGTTGAGCACTTTCATATGCTTAACTCTTTCATCTCCCTGGTATTCTTCCTTCAAAAAATCCCAGATTTTCTTTGTTGAATTCATCTTCATAATCCTTATAAAAATGGATGGAGCTAACGCTTGATACAAACAAGATCGGGCACGAGCTTTCTTGGTGATCCTCTCCCTCAACCACCGTAGCTAAGGTATTGTTGCATCCTCCACAGGCACTTCTACGGTGTAATCATCTTCAACAGGTTCCCACAGATCCTGTCCTTGCATGTACACTTCCATTTTGATTGCCCAGACTGCGTATCCTTCACCATTAAACATTGGAGGCTGCAGGCCTTGAGATAAGTTCTCAACCATCTTTGATGAACTTCTTTAAATCACAGCTCTCCAAGGATAATCACCAATGTCGGATCTTCAAGAAAGCTCCTCACATAATCACACGCTCACATGTCCCTCAAGAAAGAAAAGCTCTTATACCAATTTGTAGTTGCTACCTATCTATCATATGAATAACTAAAGACTATAATACAGAACCTTTGAAGAAAGAAAACTAGACAGAGAGAGAACAATATCAAAACAGGGGCAAACAGAGTATATCAAAGACTCAGCAAATCACTGAGATTCCTTCTATTAAATCGAATGTATACAACGTCTGTGACTTCTGTACATTTATAACATTTCACGTCTACTAACTATCATCTAACTGACCTAACTAACTCTTCTAGATTCCTTTCCAACTGATTCTTTACGTCGTTGCATGGCTCGCATGTAAGCTGAAGACATCTTCATTACATGTACATTTCTGAGACATTCTTTCTACAGAGTAGCGGTCCAGAAAAGTTTTGGAAGAAATAAGTCAACCAACAGCAAAGTTCAAGAGTTAAGATAACTTGTTAAAGTCTAGAGCGAGAAGCAAACCAATTGAGATGAATAGACCTCCTACTTTTGAGGGATGAGAATGACAGTAAACTAGGTTTTGTATAGACATAGTTGCTTATATATATGGAATCTTGGTCTATTAAAAGTCCACTACAGAGTTGTTTCCATGATTTTAGCATCTACTAACGTGTAGTTAAGTGTTCTACCTCAATTCCCTGTTGTAAGGTAGAAGAGTGAATTAGAGAAAAGAATGTATTAGTCAAATTTTTTGCTTGCTTAAAATACTTGGTATAAGAGGTATTTATAGGTAGCTTTGGAATACTCTAGAGCTACTACTTAAAAGCCCAACAACTTTCTACCTAACTAACTTATTAAATGTTTAACAACTTTCTAACTTAAAATCTAATGCTCTTAGCATTTATAAGACTGCTTTAGAAATAAATTCTAGCTATACATTGTAATTATAGAATAAAAGATATTTTTGAAGAGAACTTTAGAAACTCTAAAATTAAATTATATTTTAACATTCTCCCTTAATTTGAACTTTTCTTCTTCACCCCAAATCTTGATCTCAATCTTTGAAAGTCTTCAAACATGTGTGCCTTTATGAAAATATCCACAACTTGGTCTTGTGTCTATGCATACTTAAGCTCCACTTCCTTTCTTCCAATGCACTCCTTAATGAAATGATATCTTGTGTCAATATGCTTACTTCGATCATGGTGTACTATATTCTTGGCAAGTGCTTGGGCGGACTTATTGTCAATGTAAATCTTTGTTGCTTCTCTTGAATCAAGTGAAGTTCCTTTAACTGTTGCCTTAGCCAAATCGCATGGCAAGTACAAGAGGTTGCTGTTACATACTCGAATTCACAAGTAGAGAGTGTAACATTCAATTGTTTCTTTGAACTCTATGAAATTGCACAAGTAAATCCAGTAGTACTCTTTCTATCATCAAGATTTCCAGTAAAGTCATTATCGTAATATCCTATGAACTTGAAATTATTAGAGGAAGTATAAAATAATTCATACTCCAATGTACCTTTCAAGCACCAAAATATTCTTTTTATTGAATTCATGTGAGTTGTTGTAGAAACTTCCATGAAACGGTTCACTACTCTAACAACATAAAGAATATCGGGTCTTGTGTATGTCAAGTGCCTTAAACTTCCAATAAGGCTTTTGAATAAAGTGGGATCTTCCTTTTCGCCTTCTTTAAACCTTGATAATTTTCTTCCACACTCCACGGGCATGTTCACGGGGTTGTAGTCAAGTATCTTAAACTTCTTCAATACTTCTTTCGCATATACTTCTTGAGGGATAAAAATTCCTTCCTCTATTTGCTTCAACTTTAGGCCTAAATAGTAGGACATGAGCCCTATGTCGATCATCTCGAACTCATTAGACATCTCCTTCTTGAACTCCTCAAACAATCTCAAATTGTTGTCGGTAAAGATGAGATCATCCACATAAAGACAAACTAGCAATATATCTCCATTATCATGGGCTTTCACATAGAGAGCATACTTATTAAGACAACAAACAAATCTATGTTCTTGAAAGTACTTGTCAATGCGCGTATTCCACACCCTTGGTGCTTGCTTTAATCCATATATGCCTTCTTCAACTTCAAGACTTGATCTTCATGCCCTTTGACCATATATTCAAATGATTGTTCAATATATACTTCTTCTTCAAGATAGCATTTAGGAATACTGACTTCACATCTAGTTGATAGATTATCCATTTCATTTGAGCCGTCATTAAGATAAATAGTTGAAAAGTCTCCATGCGAGCAATCAGGGCAAATACCTCTTTATATTCAATGTCATACCTTTACTTGTAGCCTTTTGCAATAAGCCTTGCTTTGTATCTTTCCACTTCAACTTTTGCATTTTTCTTCACCTTCTAAACCAATTTGACTCATATGACTTTATGAATCTTGGGAAGATTTGTTAGTTTCCAAGTATCGTTCTTCTCAATCGACTTGATTTCCTCATCCATAGCTTGTTGCCATCTTTTGTCTTTTGTGGCTTCTCTAAAGCTTAATGGCTCACCATCGGTAAAGAGGCAATACAAATCAAGAGTTACTTCTTCAGTTTCATCATAAAGATGATTAAGACTTCTCATTCTTCTTGGTCTTTCATTTGAGCTTTCACCTTGATTATTGGGGATGGGTGAACGAGGCGGAGTTATATATTGTGTTGGTGCCATGGCTTCTTTTTTTCTTCCTCCACAAAGTATGGAATGAAGTCATAGTTGCTTTCTTCTTTTCTTTCGCAATTCCATGCTCCATGTTCATCGAATTCTACATTGTGAATCACCACTACCTTGCCATTCTTAGGTTGTACAACTGATAGCCCTTTGAGTTAGTGTCATAGCCAACAAAGAGATGTTTGACATATCTATCATCAAGCTTACTTTCTCTCTTGTTGCGGGATGTGCTTGTAAGAAATGCACCCAAACACTCTTAAGTGATTCAAGCTAGGCTTGTGTCCAATCTATGCTTCTATTGGCATACGATCCTTAATGTTTGATGTTAGTGAGTGATTAGATATGTAAACTGCACAAGAGACAGCTTTAACCCAAAACTCCTTAGGCATATTCTTAACCTTCAACATGCTTTGAGCCGTACTAAGAATTGTTCTATTCTTCCTCTCTGTGACGCCATTTTGTTGTGGTGATATAGGGGTCTTTAAAGGATGTCAAATTTCACGAGCTTCACAAAATTCATTAAACTCTTTTGAGGTGAACTCACTACCTCTATTGGACCTTAAAGCCCTGATTTTGTAGCCACTTTCGGTTTCTACAAGAGCCTTGAAGTTCTTGAATGTAGCAAATGCTTCAGAATTTTACTTCAAAAAGTAAATCCATATCTTTCTACTAAAATCATCAATAAATAGAATTAAAAATGTGTTTCCACTAAAAGATGATGGATTAATTGGCCCGCAAACATTGGTGTGTACAAGTTGGAGTAGCTTGGTTGCTCTTGATATAGCCTTTTTGGAAAACTCTTCCTTGCATGCTTCCCAAGAGGACACACATCACAAATTTGATTGGGATGGTTTATTAAAGGCCTCCCTTTCACCATCTTTTTCTCTCCCATATTTTTTAGGGCATCAAAGCTCAAGCGTCCAAATCTCATGTGCCAATGCCATGCTTCGTCCTTTATTGTAGCCTTCAAACACTTTACATCAAGCGACTTGAGATTCAGTTGCATTCCTTGACATAGTGACCTTGGCAATCAATATACCATTTTGATCTTGGAGCTAAAGATAATTATTTTTCATACGAATATCATACCTTTTTTTTTTTTTCCAAAAGTTGTCTTAAGCTTAAGATACTGCTTTTTAACTTAGGCACATAATAAACATCATTCACAAGCTTATAGCTACCATCTTTGGAAGAGATAAGAATTGTACCTTTGCCTTCAATTTGAATTTTTGATGAGTCTCCAAAAGACACATTGCCCCATACATTTTCATCGAGCACCACGAACTTTTCCTTTAGACTACACATATGGTTGCTTGCACCATTATCTAAATACCACGAGCTCTTGTCATCCTTCTCTCCCTCCTTAAGTGTTAGCAATAAAGTTGTTTAATCTTCTTCCTTACCATCTATAAGATTAGCTCTTGCCTTACCATTATTCAAGGAATTATGACATTCCAAAGAATAATGGCCAAACTTATGACAATTTTAGCACTCAATGTTGGATTTTTCATACCTCCTTTCATTTCTCTTCAAATTATAGCCTCATCCTTTACCTCTTGCACTTCCACAACCTCTACTTGATTGAAAATATCTCACCCCATCATTGAAGTTATTTTGGCTACCTCTTCCTCTTCCACCTTGTCCATATCCATAACCTCGTTGACTTTCTCCTCTATTTTCCTTGAAATAGGCCTTGTTTTTAAGAGCTTGCTCTAATGCTTCTCCTTGTCTTCTATTAATCTTATCTTCGAGGGCTTGCAAGGATCCCACCAGTTGTTCAATAGTTATTTCCTCCAAATTTTTTGATTCTTCAATAGGGCACACCATATAGTCGAATTTTGGAGTGAGAGTTTGAAGGATCTTCTCCATCACACGAACATCATCTACCATCTCTCCATATCTCTTCGTTTGATTTGTTATCATCTTTACGCTCGAGCAGTAGTCCGAAATTGATTCGGATTCCTTCATCTTGATTGCTTCAAAATCCATTCTTAGAGATTGAAGCCTTACTTTCCTTACCTTCTTTACTCCTTGGAAAGAATTTTGCTAGATCTCCCAAGCTTCTTTTCAGGTAGTTGCATCAGTCACCTTTGCAAACATTGAATCATCCAAACATTGGTGGATGGTGGTGAGGCTTATTGATCCTTCTTCCTTGTCTTTACTAATTCAATATTTCTTGTATTTTGAGACAAAGCTCCTTCATCTTGTGGCTTCTCATATCCCTTCTCCACTATCTCCCATGCATCATGTGAGCCTAGCATGGCTTTTATTTGAAGACACCAATTCTCATTGTTATCCTTTGTAAGATGAGGATATTGGAATGAAATCATTTCAAAATTGACAATTACTCACTCTTTTTCTCATAACTTACCCACTCTAATTTTTTTCACACGCACTCTTTTTTTTTTTCTCTAAACTAACCAAGTTCTAATATCGCTTTGTTGGAGGTGGAAGAGTGAATTAGACAAAAGAATGTATCACTCAAAATTTTGGTTTGCTTAAAATATTTGATACAAGAGGTATTTACAGGGAGCTTAAGAATACTCTAAAACTACTACTTAAATGCCCAACAACTTTCTACCAAACTAACTTATTAAATGTCCAACAACTTTTTAACTTATTAAATGCTCTCTAGAAAAATCTAGTGCTCTTGATCTAATGCTCATGACATTTACAAGACTATTCTAGAAATAAATCCTACTCGTACATAGTAATTTTACAATAAAAGATATTCTAGAAGAGAACTCTAGAAACTGCAAAGTTTAAATTATATTTTAACATTCCCCTCGTGTTTTTTAACTCCTTACTTCCATGCTGATATGTCTGAGTTCAGTTAGTGATTAAGAACCTACTTATCTTCTTGTCAACGTACGAAGCAAGTGTTTGATCAAGTATTTCAAACTTTAAAGAGTTGTGAAAAAATTTCTGATTCCTGATTTCATAGTAAGAGCAAAGGAGAAAGACCTGGTGAAACAGATCCCATCATAAGATAGGATGTTATAGTAGCATCAACAACAAAAGCAACACGAGCATGAGTGGAGAATCGCACACGGTCTTCTATCGCAGAAACACTTCCAAGCTGACCAACACTGCCATCATTGGACATTTGCACGGAGCTTGTACTGGTGCGAGAAGCATCTTTATCATCACTAAGAATGCCTTTTGGGGAACCAGGTACGCCGGTCTCCTGAAGAACAGATCCCGGATCAATCAATTTCACGGCCCATCCCAGTCGACAAGCAAAAGATGCAGCAGCTTGCAGCTGTGAAAGGTCAGCCTGTAAAGTCGTTGCAAGTTCAGCGACAGTAGAGTTTTCGCTTGAAACCACAAAAACTGCATATAATAACCTGGATGGAATTAATTGCATCACGATCTTAATCCTGTTCGAAGTGAATGTAACATAATGAAAAAAAAAAAGCACTTATCGCTGTAAATAATTGCTTACTCCTCAATAGGGTCTTCATATGATTGTTCCCTATTAGAAACAAAACCTTCAAGCCTAGAAACTTCAAGATCAAGAATTTTATTAGCTCATTCCAGAAATCATTCGAGGAATAGTGTAGCCACATTGAATAAACTTGTCAGATATTCTACATCCATAGTAATAAAAGAGTTGTTTAGACCTACAAATTAAGGAAAATTGAAACAATGTTTACAAGATTAATGCAGTTTACAAGTCCAGGAAAGTGAAATCACGTACGATGTTTGAAAAGCTTCAGGATATGAATTTCATTGATAGTATATACTGAAGGAACTAACCTTTAAAACGATCATCAGGATAGACGGGGACATCAAAGTATACCAATCCACGTCGATACAGACCCTTTACAGTTTCAGGATCGAACAGGATATATACGTTAGCTTCTTCCTTGCAAATTTTATCTATTGTTGCCATCTCTTCTTCAGAGAGTTTCTGAAACACATTCACCAGAATTTATATGTCAAATGCATAAAGCTTGATCTTTTTTTGGAATTTAAGCATCTTATATCTAACTATCTAGAGCAACTGATTCGTGCATAAAGAAACATCTTTTTTGGTGCTAGATTCTAATAAACCACGTATTCTCAATAAAAAATTATCTTACCTTAAATTCTTCTAACGTAAAATTGACAAGACAAACTCCCCACCACGACTCAACCGCAAAGTCCACAGGTTCTGTAGGTAAAAGTTCTTTAGCAATTGACTTGTTCAGCTTCCACATAATTTTCTGAAGAGCTCCAGATGTGTAAATGATGGGTAAGATAATAGCTTTTACTTCATCTCAGAAGATAATTCGGAAATAGTACTGAAGAGGAGAAGACTTTAATCTAACACTCATGAAGGTTCCGTGACACCAGGATAAATTTTGTGGAAATCAAATTCATGTTACACAGCATAACTTAAAAACACAAGTTACGACTTACAAAGCTAACCTCCGTTTTTAAGATGGTTATCATTTAAAGATTTAATGGAACAAGTACCATATATAAGCAAGAAATATTGAGGAAAGGAAATGACTATTTCCTTTTTGTTTTTCTATGCATTTCTTCTTATTTACCTTTATGGAAGAGTTCTAATTCCAATGCTGCACTGCTCACTAGAAGTCAATGATAGGAAGTTCAAGTGCAATCCCAAGTAGCAAAATACAAACATGCATTGCAACAATGATACCTCAGTTGCACGTTTACAACCAAAACATTTAAAAACTCATAATCAGTTCGATTCAGTACCTTAGATCTGCACTTGTTCATAATGTCAATAAATTCATTTCTACCGATTCCAGTAAGCTGCAAGGCGTCAGCAGCACTAAAATTTGGGATGCTGTCATAAGGTTGCTCTACAAGAAACTTAAATAAGAATGAATGGATGAATTGGTGTATAGCACAACTGAAAAGTTACTGGCGTGCTAGAGAGTATTTAAATTGCAAATTTCAGCAACCAACTCAGATTTCACCAACAAAGTGACCTATTACCATTTTTCATGACCTCAAAAATCATATCGCAGTAATATCTGAAAGGTGACACTCTCATCACACGGCAAACATACTCTGCAAGGTGATACGGAAACAACTGCAAATGAAGTCAGAGGTTGAATAAGCAGTATGCAGATACCCCCTGAGAAGGTAAAGACTAATAAATTTCTACAGCAAGAAGATATTTAGGCCAACTATCTGATAAATTATTATGCTAAGTTCAGACAAATTTAACAAAGCAATTACAGCATAGAACTTGAATGTATTGGTGGTAAAGCCACCTTTATTTTTATTAAAGCTTTGACGATGAAAGTCGGTTATAACTTCCATCTTAGTATTGTTGGGATTTCAAGTATGAGTGAGCATCTTACATCGAAAAGAGATGAAATTAATAAGGGGCATATAAGTGGAAATGATTCATAAACCTAATGCCTTAAGGTTTTAGGTTAGAATTGTTAGCTCAAGGTTTATATTTAATAATTTTGATGATAACTGTATAATATTTCCTTATAAAATTAGCGATCTAATTCTCAAAAAAGAAATAAATTAAATCATAAGAAATACACTTTCTTTTTTGCATGAACTTTCTTTATAAATTTACCTTATTAGAAATGGTTTTTCTGAAAAAATCCTACTAATTATGAAGGTCATATATTAGCTCCATGATTATTAGAAGATTTTTAGCAAGGGATGAGTATAGAGATGGTAGTTGGATCCCGCGGTTGCCTCCCCACGTAGAAGAGCAAGGAGACTTATGGTGGGCCCAGACCAGTAGAGTAAAAAGGGCTCTTGGTGATGCCATATACTCGAGCTACTAAGAAAAAGGCTTTCACTCAAGGGGGAGTTCAAGCCGAATATGGAAGTTCACACTTGAGGGGGATATTGTTAGGATTTCAAGTGTGAGTGAAAATTTCACATTGGAAAGAGATGGAATTAGTGAGCGACATATAAGTGAAAAGGCTCCATAAACATAATACCTTAAAGTTTTGGGTTAGAGTGTGATGTCAGGGCCCAGGAGTATATTCCCTCACTAGGCCCGTGATGTAGATCTCCCATAAAAGTGGACTCTCCAAATCTAACAAGTATAGCTATCACACAATTATGGCAGTGGAATTATGTAGAAATACAATTCGCCATAATTGTCCAATATATAGGATACTTTCATATGATTTAACTAATCTATTTCTAGTTTTGATACTCCCTCTTATTCAAAATAAAAGTCGTTTTAGAGGGATGCACACTTATTAATAAAGTTAATGAAATGTTTGATATACCCTTATTAATTACATGTTGAAGTGTCTTGAAAATAAAATCTATATAATTAATATATGAGAGAAATTAAAGGGTAATTTTGGAAGTAAAATCATATACATACATAAAAAGTCACGAACAACACTTATTTTGAATAATTAAAATCCCTCTAAAATGACTTTTATTTTGAATAGGAGGGAGAATATTTTAGTTTTTATTTTATTTGCGTATTTTTAAAACAAAAATAAAGAGAAAATGGAGTGTATTAGAGATTAAGATAAGTTTATCCTAAATATAAGCTTTCCTTTTTCAAATATGTTTTGTGTTAATTCCTTTTGTTTACTTATTTTATTATTTCAAAATTAACTACATTTTAAGTGCTTCGTATCATAACATCATAACATTAGTATTAGTGCTTGACTTTAGCACTGTTATTCATATAATGGTAAGATCTAGTTAGTGAAAAAAAAGTTTCAATAATGGCAACAAAGTTTGAAATAGAGAAATTCAATGAGAATAATTTCCCAATATAAAAGATTAATATGAAGGCAATCTCAACAAAGAAGATTATTTAAAGGTCATTGGAGAAAGACCAGTGGAAATCACAGATGACAGCAAATAGAAGAAAATGAATGACAAGGCTATGACTAATCTACACTCGGGTTTAGCTAATGAAATCTTATTAAGATTAGAGGAGAAAAACATATAATATTTGGGATATAATGATAAAACTGTACGAGGCCAAGTCACTTCACAATAAATTTTTTTTGAAAAGAAGATTCTACACTCTTCGAATGTCAGAATCAACTGTAGTGATGGATCACACCAGCACTCTTAATACTCTATTTTCTAAGCCCTCACAGTTGAGCTATAAAGATGTAAAAGAATGTGCATAACGTCTACTACTAGATTCGTATGATCAACTCATCATCAATTTGATCAATAATATTCTCTCAAACTATCTAGTCTTTAAAGATGTTGATGCTGTTGTTTTAAAAGAAGAAATTAATAAGGAGGATATATTGTCAAATTTGTAATAAGCGGAGGCACTATCCATTACAGGAGGAAGATTAATAAAACTTAGTTTTAGTTGGACTCAAAATCATAGTTGGCCCAAATCAAGAGGTAGAAAGAATATCAAATGTTAAAATTGAAGTAAGAAGGGCAAACCATGGATTGTTGGAACAAGAAGAATGTAGAAGAAAATGCAACAACCCTTAAGATAATATTACGAGTTCTACGGATAATGGCGAAATCCTTTATAGTGAGACAACAACATAAAGTAGAAACGATTTTTCTGATGTTTGACTTTTGGATTTGGGAGCTACCTGGCACATAATTTCTTAAAGAGAATGGTTTGACCAGTATAAACCACTCTCAGAAGGATCTGTATTTATGGGTGACAATCATGTCCATCCATGAGGTAAGACATGTGAAGGGTCTGAAAAAATATAACATCTTTAATCAAACTTGATGATATCGGATGTAAAACTCCAGTTGAAAATGAGATCATAAATATAGTTAAAGACATAATTGGGTAATGGAAGTAGAAAAGGTAACTGCTAATCTTCATATGCTTAAAGGAGAAACACTGGAAGAAAGAGAAGTATATATTACATCAATAAGTTCAATAAATAAATCAACAATGATGTGGTTAATGATGTGGCACCTCAAACTTGGCCATATGTCAGAATGAGGATTGAAGATTCTTGTAAAATATAAAGCTAAAAAAGGTATCATTACCCTTTAATTAGAATTGTGTTACTACTTAGCAATATAGATTGAAATTTAGCAATTCCACTACTAGAAGTAAGGCTACTCTAGAGTTGATTTATTGTGATGTTTGGCAAACGTCAATTTCATTCTTAGGAGGTGTGAAATAGTTTTTATCTTTTGTTGATAATTACTCTAAGAGATATTGGGTGTATCCAATCAAAAGAAAGGTAGACGTGTTCTAATTCTCACAAACTTCAAAATACATGTAGAACTTGAAACTGAAAAAAGAATCAAGTGTCTATAGTTAGATAATAGAGGTAAATAGTTAGCAACAAGTTTAATGCATTTTGTAAACAAGAAGGCATCAAAATGGAGTAGTAGAGAAAATGAATAGAACACTATTGAAAAGAACAACAATAATGTTGAGGACTGTAGGTCTAGGTGAATGATTTTAAGTAGAAGCATTAAAAACCGTTTGTTATATGAGCAATTGGGTTAAAGACACCTATAGAGATATGGACTAACAATCCTATAAATTATTCATCCCTCTATATAATTGGATGTTTTGCATATATGATATATAATTCCTAATAAATGTCAAAGCTGAATCCAAAATTAAGGAAATACATTTTCTTGAAATATGTTGATATAATTAATAGGTATCACCTAAGGGATCCCATTACTTACAAGGTAATAATCAACAAAGATGTCATATGTGTAGAAGATAAGTTACAAGAAAAGGAAGAAAATAACACTACAAAGGAGAAACCAAAGACTACTATAGTTCAACTTAAAGAAAAACAAGAAGATCCTAATTCTTTTAAAGTTGCATAAGAGCATAAAGAACAAAAACAAGTTAAGTCCGATGGTCAACTTGAGAAAGGAGAGAACCAACTTAACACTCAAGATGCGTTATGGGAAGTAATGTTAAAAAATATTTACTAACAAAGAATGGAAACCTATCAACTTTCTATGAGGCTGTAAGGGTAACACACTTCTCTGTGGATGACACCAATACAAGAAGAAATTGAAACCCTCCATAAAAACAAGACGTGGGAAATAAGATGGCAATGACTAAGTGGAGCATTATCATGTAATATTGGTGGTGAAAAGATAAGCTCAAAAAGAAGATATTGAATTCAATAAAATATGTTCTACTATTGCTCTATTGATAATGGTTCGAGTAGTCTTGGCAATGTGTGGTATATATGATTTACATTTAGAGCAGTTAGAAGTCAAAATTTTGTTTCTTCATAGAGAACTTAAAGAAGAAATGTATATGCTCCAGTTAGAAAGGTTTGAAGAAAAAGAAAAGGAGAACTTGATTTATAGGTTGAAAAAATCTCTATATGGTTTCCAATTGGCACAGAGATGCTGGTATAAGAGAGTTGGTTCTTTCATTACGAGTCTTTGATCCAATAGGCTCAATAAATTCAAATCCTTGTGCTTATTATTTTATTGTTGTAAGTTGATGGCATGTTAGTAGTAAGCCCAAAGAAATATTATATTAAAGAGTTGAAGGCACGGTTAGCTAGAGAATTTGAAATAAAAAAACTTTAAACTAACAAATAAGATTTTAAGGATGCAAATTTACTGAGACAAAAATAATAAGAAGATTTGGCTTTTTTAGAAGAATTATTTGAAGAAAGTTTTGCATGTTTTAATATGCAAGATTGTTAGCCAATTTCTACACCCTTTTCTATAAGTTTTAAGTTATCTTCAAGTATGAGTCCTAAAAACGAAATAGAGAAGATGGAAATACCTTGAGTACAATATACACTAGTAATTGGTAGCCTAATGTTTGTTATGATCTGTACAAGACTCAACATTGCACATGTAGTATGAGTAATTAATCGATACATAACAAATCCTAGTGGAGAGTATTGGTGATCTTGACAAGAATAAGTCTACCAAAGTTTATACTCTTGTTGTAGCAGTTGTAAGCTGGGACCCCAAATTGTAATCTATTGTGGCTACTTCTACGATAAAAGTAGATTATATTGTAGCTACATAAGCTAGCAAACTTGCAATTTGGTTGCAAATGTTAATGGAGGAGCTCAAACACAAATAAGAAAATATTGCTCTATTTTGTGATAGCCAGAGTATTTTGCATTTACATAGAATTTATCAATTCATCTAAGGACAAAATAATTTGAGTTTAATATCACTTTGCTAGAGAAAAAGTGGAAGAAGAAAGTATGGATGTTTAGAAAATTTATACTAGAGACAACTTAGTTGATATGCTATTAACAAATTTGTATGGTGTGAATCCTCTATTAATCTAACAAAAATACAAGTAATATGAATAAAAGGAGAGATGATTTTAAGTAGGAGTAATATTGGTGATAAGGCTGCCTTTATTTTTATTAAAGCGTTAACGATGGAAGTCAGACTTCCATGATTAAATCTTAATATTGTTGTAAAAACTATATAAAATTTTTTTATATGAATTATGGCAGTGAATCACTGCCTTAATTGTCCTATATAGATATATATATAGATAGGATAATTTCATATGATTTAACTAATTTGTTATTAACTTTGATATATTCTAATTTTTATATTTGTGTATTTTTTATAAACAAAAAATAAAATGAAAACAATGTTTCCCTTTTAAGTTTTTTTTTTGTCAGACATGTCTTATGTTAATTCTTTTTATTTTCTTATTTTTCTCGTATCAAACTTAGTTATATTTTATGTGCTTCATACAACATAGTGATAATTTTTCTCCACACAACCATTTCAACAAATAAAAAGTGACTAAAGGTGGTCTAAGAATATAACAGCATGTATTAGAACCTCTTGACATAACATGCAGCAGACCTTTTTTCTCAATAACCTATTGACCTGTTTTTTCTTCCTCAGGCTGGTAACTTTTGGCGTTGTTGTTGAAAACTTATATATTAAACTATCTCCAGGATGGATGGGATCTCTTCTTTCTTCAAATTTCAAACCAACTACTTCCTGATTTACCTCCAAAGCAAGCATGAAGATAATGCCGTTTGGGTAACAATACAAATTGAACTGGGAATATACCACTCACCGCGAGATTTCTGCGCAAGTAACGCATCATATCTTCGTAGTACTCACTTTCTTTGCAAACTTTGCAGGCAAAACAGTTACTCCATTGCAACCTTTTCTTAATGCAATAGTCAATTATCCTGAAAGAAACACGCGTACAAGCAAATGAATGTATGAATAGAAATATAAAAAAAACATGGAAATTAACAAATTTTTATTTTACAGTACTTAAGTAATCAGAACACACATGTGATCGGAGATCCAACCAACCCTCTCCCCGAGCAGACATAATCTATATGTGTACATTGTAGACAGATGAAGACACAGGTAGAAAGAACAGTAGATGGACAGATAGATGGGTGGGTATAGAGATAGAATATATATATTCATGGATACGTTAAGATGTGTATGATTGGTTGTGGCAATGCGGTAATTTGAAGTTCTCACAGACTTGGATCTTCTGTTGATGAGGATGCACATTGTATGCAACTTCTGCAATCTTAAGAGCCAGAAAAAACACATTGCAGGGGAACAGAATCAGAACTGTTCTTCATATTTGAAAAGTGAGTAAACCCTTCTTTTTAAACCACAATAAACACATCGCAGCTTAGATTGGAAACTAAGATCATTTCCCTGTTAAATCATATAGCCTGAATGTCTTGTTCATAAAGGCCTAGCCCATCAGTAAGCACGTTTATAGAAATGACCTTACATCCCCACTACATACCTAATCGTATCTTGTTTCACTGTAGTAGGCAATCAACAGAATACACAGAAGTTATAAACACACTTAAACCTTCTATGCCATTCCTCTTTAGAAGTTAGAGTAGCTTGAAGCCTTTTCGGGAGATTCTCCCACTGGCATTCGTCTTTTATCGCTTTTAAAATCAATTGCTCCTCGATTGTCACCACAACGTGCTGCATATTACCAAATATACCCCAATTTCCTCCCCTGCAAATTCACAAATATTATACACAATAAGTAGCTACCTCAATCAAATCATTTACCATTCTTTTCATCTAACATTTGCTTGGAACCTACTTCAGCCTTGTCAGTTATTACAAAAAACACGACAAAGTAAACCATCTTCAATGCGACGCATTAATCATATCACTATCTAAAACGCAATGGAAAAATTATAAAACCATTACATTGACCAACCAACAAACTTCGACGTATCTGAAGCTCAAAGTAAGTATACGTAAAACGACAAATGAGCAAACCACAAATGCAGAAACTGATCATAATACAGAAAAAGAAAGAACGTGGATTTTGGGATACCTGAGAACGCAGGAGATCAAAAGATCGCGTTAGGTTGGAGAGCGGCGAAGAGATCTGAGTGCGTGAGAGATAGACTTGAGAATCGGGAATTGTAGAATTAACGCGCGTAACTATATAACTGTTTTGGCTATGATGTATCAGTATCGCTACTCATATTAGTGCATCAGTGCTCATTTCCTTTTTCACCACAAAATAATAATTATAATTTGGTTGTTTGGAAAAATGATTATTGGATTTTTGTTTCTACTCGTTCCTAAACTCAGAGTTTGATTGAAAGCCACTTTGGTTCAACGGATCTTTTGTTAAACTTTGTCGTTGTTTGAAAAGGTTTTTTCTTTTATATATCATATAAATATCTTGTGTTATTTTTTTATCCTATGTATATTCTTGTTAATGTCCTTAACGAGATTTTTCATTGGTCATTTGGATTGAGGAAGGCATGGTGCACTCGAACTCCATGTAGCTTGGGACAGTCAAATGACTTAAATGTTTTCGATAAGCAAATACTAAATAAACTTATCTATCTATTAACTATAGGTTTCTGAAACTTAAAACACAAAGCCATACTAGACCTATTCATCATACATGTGACTGCATGGTAAGTTATATGTGGTGTACGTGGTTATAATATATTGATTTCTAGTGAGATGTCCTCCTCATTGTCCTTTAACTTTGCTCGTTAGGTTTAAAAATACTACGCCATGGCCTATATCCATCTCCTTGTTGCAAAAGATGCGAATATAGGTTGCCAGATATCGTTATATCACATTTTATATAATACGCGATGAACGTATGGATATACAAATACACCAATGTTTGTTTTACGTTAGAAACTTCAGCTTAGCAGAGATCTATACACATCTCACTCAGAATAAGATTCCAAGACCATGCATTCCACTATTTCTTTCTGCTCATAAATCAAACATCTTCCCCGCCACATATTATTGGATAATTTTGACGTTGGTCTATATATCAATTACCTTTTACTTCTATCTTTAGCGATAGCAGCATATTTGTTTCTTGCAACTTTGCCTGTGATTTAATTTCTTGAAGAAAATGGTGCATCTTACACCAATCTGTTTCTATCTCCACGTATACACTTTATCTAAGCTGATCTTGTTGCTCGTTGGTGGTCCATTTATACCTAAAGTGTCTGCTTTTTTTGCTTAGACAACTAGTTTCTAGGTCACTATCGAATTCTTCTACCAGTTAGTAAATCTTAGTAGTTTGATACGTGTTGTTGAGTGTCCAACCATATTTCGAGACAAACATGACTTTTCGGTGATCACAACCACTCTTAGGTATCGTACGAACGATGAATGAGTGAAGACAAGTCAGGGAATGGTTGAAGTGAAGCTATGTAGGACGGTAGATGCCTATGTCTTTTACTCACATGACTGTATAGATCAATCGTGTAAGTCATTAAAAACGTGTGCATAAGGACGTGAAAAGTCAAAGACATACACGGTCGTGAACATGCTCGTGTTCATGACATACACGACAGTGTATGAAAACTATGTGACTCTCTGAAATCACGTACATCCCCAATATCTTTGAAGTTGGAAGGGAAATGGTCACTTACATTATCGTGATTGTGATCATTTTCGAAATATAAAAAAGAAAAAGTTGTAAGTTTTATGTAGGAGTGGCTAGCACACCAAAAAATGAAGAAAAAATGAGTGAAAATGAGAGGAAAAAGTTTATCATTCTTTTGTTGGTAGCTTATAGCAACAATTTGTTTATAAAGAGATTGTTTTTGGGGCTAGTTTGAGAAGAGTGTTGAGTTATTATATTAACTTGTTTTTCAATCCTAAAAATTAGTGAGACAACTTATAGTTGTGGTATAATATAGTTTCAAACAAGAGCTAAAAGATGGAATTAAAACTCTTGTAAATGCTTATTTGAATTTAGTGGATTTGCTTGTTAGTTTGGCTCGTAGTTTTTCTCTCTACTCTGGAGGGTTTGCCATATAAATTTGGTGTTCGTGACATTATCATTTTCACTCTTATAGTGATTTGAATATATTTTTTTAATTGGAATGTTGAGTTTTTCTTATGATATCATAAAACAGCTTTATGTGGTATCAGAGCCATCAATTATTGAACGTAGAAACAACTTTATGGTCAAGTTGACATCAACAAACTGCTCTATTTAAAGGCTTATGACAGAGGACATATTATACTATAAGGATCTCTTCAATCCTGTTGATGTGAACAAAGGTGTGAAGGATGATGATCCATGTCAAATAGAGTATAGGAAAAGATGAAGTGGAAAACTCTAGGCATGATTCAAAAATGGATTAATATCAATACATTCAACTATGTGTATTAAAAAAATCAATCCTTTTGAGCTATAGAAAAAGTTGGAAGGTCTCTATGAAATGAAGACTACCCATAATAAAGCCTCTCTAATTAAAAGGCTTGTAAACTTGAAGTTGAAACCTAAGAAATCTATGTCGGAGTATCTTAGTGATTTTCAAGATATAAACAACAAGCTGACTAGTTTGAAGAACATTCTTGATGACAAGCTTCAGGCGTTATTCCTGTTGAGTTCATTACTGGATAGTTGAGAGATGTTGGTGGTGACAATTAGATTCGAATCCTAAAGTTGTGTTCTCTTTAGATGTAATCAAAGACAATATGTTTAATGAAGAAATTAGAAGCAAAGAGATAGGAGTTGATAATGTGCAAGCTTTTGTGGTAGAAAGCAAGGACAAGAGCAACAGTAGAGGTCACAAAAGGCGTGGACAGTATAAGAACTGATGGAAGTCTACAGGTAACAAAGAGGTAAAGACATATCACTATTGCACCAAGCTATGATACATTAAGACGTTTTACTACAAGTGGAAGAGGGATGAGAAAAAGCAAAACTATCATAATGATGGAGATGATAAGAATACAATTGTAAAAGCTACAAGTATGGAAAACGAAATGTCCCTGATTTGTGTGACAAATGAATGTTTCAATGCTAATGATTCAGGTTCTGAGTGGTTGATTGATATAAGAGCTTCATGTCACTTGTGTTCTTAAGAGGGAATACTTATCAAATTATAAGAGCAGAGACTTTGGGAGTGTTAAGATGGAAAATCAAAGTTCTATCAAGATAGTAGGCATGGGTCATATCCGGGTTCAGACTAATATTTGATGTATGCTAATGGTGAGAGATGTATGACATATACACAATTTAGGTTGAATTTATCATTAAATAATGTGTTAGATCAAGAAAGATTTTTGATAAAAAATAATATAAGGAAAAAGGTATTTATTTTTTGATAATTAATCAGTAGGGTAAGTGTCCCGTAATATACAACTTGAGAATAACTAAATAAAGGTAAATAAGATAAATGATAAGGATAAATAAAAGATACATCATAATTGATTTTAACCATGTGTTAAATAGTGATAAATTGTACAATCTCTAGCAGTTGAGATTCTGAGATGTTATCATCACCCCTTAAGCTCATAAGATGAAAAGATCATGAG
>JAOQMQ010000006.1:6883666-6894380 GCA_027563845.1 Erythroxylum subrotundum
ATTCTTTTTATGTTGTTAATAAACATTGGATATCTTCAGATATATTCTTTCTAATTGGATTTATTGGTTTCTAGCTGCGCAACTAGAAATTAATTGATTCAATCGCTAGATTAACGGAATATGGCGTTCAGTTTTGGTAATCATAAGTAGCAATTAGGATTAACTTCCCTACGTTAGAGTCGGGAAATTCTAAGAAGATATTCGCTTGATTGATTGCATGTCGTACATGTTTTTCACTTGCCCATTGGTTCTTGATTCTTAATGCTATTATTCAGTTATACCTACGATCGTATCTAGTTTATTGTTTAATAAGAAGGCTAGGATACATGTTTATAGTTATTGTTTAATAAGAATGCTAGGATACATGTTTCTAGTCATACACTTAAGAGAAACTTCTCCCAATGAATATTTATTAATGATTGCAATTTTATGTCGAGGATCCATAATAGCATGATAACATCGGTGACCCGAAACTAAGGTACTTTCTCATTGATTTTTCAGATTTAATTATTTCTTTTGTTTTGTGATTTTCCCTTTGATTTTCTATTATTGTCGTGATTAAACAAAACCCTCCCTTTTTATTTTCGTTATTTGTGTTGGTTAAACTCGCTAACCTTTACAGTTAAAAATTTCTCATGGAAACGATATCCGCTTACCGCTACTACATTAATTTGTTTTAACGGAAGTGGTTTCTTTTATATTTGGTTGCAGGCGACAGCATCACCAATAAACAAATAAAATTAAATTATTAAGAATTACAAGAAATTATATTCAATTTAATAATAATAATAACTTACCTTTCTCAAAGCTTTAAGTTGTATTAAACAAAGACCAAGTCATTCAATCTTTTGTATTCTAATTTATTCCTTTTCTTGAAGTGGATAAATTCAAATGTGCTTCAATTCTTTTTACATCCTGTTGCACTAACACAATGACACATAATTTTACTATTTTTGAATTGGTCCCACCAAATAACTGTAAGATAACAAAATTGATATCATAAACAAAATAATATGACGATTAACTTCCAACAAGTAACAAAAGTGAAAAATATATATTCTTAGATTAAGCTTGTCTTTTTTAAGAATAGCAATGAACATCCCAAATTCATCATAAGCATCCTTATCAACATCTATTTATGAGCTCATAAGATCTTACATTATTTTATTGGCAATAATTATTGTAATAGTTAATAGCATTCCTCTATTAACTTCAGTTGTTTTGTAAAACTTGGTCTAAAATAGATACTAGGATTAAAAAATTTCCTAACTATAAACAAAAAAGCATAAAGTTGTCTTTCTCATCTCTTATTGATGACTGTAAGATAAGGTGTGTATAAAGAAGACTTTTTTTTAGATTTACCTTGATTGTTTCATTCATCCTCTCCATGACATTATAAATTAACCTGTTATTGCCTTCATCACTATCAACAAGACAAAGTGCTTTTACCAAAGGCTCACAAAATTCGATGACAAATTGACATTAGGATCAAAATCTATGATCTTCAAGTATAATTTTGTAACTTCCAATCCAGTATTAGACCTAGCATACTGAGATATAACCTACTTATCACTTGTAAACATTTGTATTAACTCTTTCTCCATCAAAACAAAACACTAAAATGAATTTAAAAAGCAAATCTTATAATGGTAGGATGATATAACTTGGTATCATTAGTGAAATCCTTTCTCATTAAATTCAGGATCTATGCACGATTGTTGATGAACTTGGTCTCTTTTTTTTCCTTCTAAACATTCTCATCAATGATAGAAAAATATATAACATCTCCTATATTTTTCAATATCAAGTCAATGCAATGTGCAATACAAGAAGTTTAATAAAAAGAATTATATTTACTTTGAAATCTTCTTCCAACTACTTTGTAAGTAGAATCATTATTAGTAATGAATTGAACAATATTTTCTGGCCCTATTTTATTAACAACTTCATCAAATATTTGAAACAGAGTATCATCATTTCTAACAAGGCCAGATGCATTAATAGATTTCAAAAATATTATCTCATTTTTAGAATAAACCAAAAATTTGAAAATAGGCTCTTGTCTTCTATTTTTCCAACTGTAATACCTGATGGAACACCTAAAAATAGCCTAAGCCATTGTTCTTTTATCCAAGTAAATATTTATTTCATAAATAGTGCTACTCAAAAGTTTGAAGGAGCTTTTTATCTTGGATCATAAGAGGCAATAATATCCACCATAGGTTGACAATAATAAGAAACATTGAAAAGTATACCTAAATCATACTACCATTTAATCATTGCCATGTCTACATTATAAGTCACTTCTTTAAACTGTAAGGCACTAAGGATTGAAGTTTAAGCTCCAAAAGTTATTCATAGCGTTAAAAAGTTAGACACATGTCTTCTTGTTTTTCTTACATTAAGTGCAACATTACCTTTTTGTTCGGTAGGAAAACTACCTTCAACATCCCCACTAACATCTTGACCACCACAAAAGGAACTTCCACTTCCATCTTCATAGTTCAGTTTTTGGTTTCTATCTTTCTCATTTTGATACCCTCCAAGTAAAGTCTTCATTTGTTATTTCATATTATAACTCACTTTCTTACAAGGTTTCACATAACCTTTGATTTTAGTTAAATGCTCCTTTAATATGATGATTCCCTCACCTTTCAAATATTTGTTGCAATACAAACAAATGTTATGATTCTTCATTCCACGAACTAATCTAGTATGAGCTCAAGCTAGATCATCAAACCTTCTTATAACTAAAGTGACTAAATTATTGGTAGCACTTGAACTTATCTCCATTTACTTGTAAAAATAAGTGTAATTAAATAAGTATAATAAACTAAACAAATAACACATTCACCTTTTGATCGTAAACCAATAAATAAACATAAGTCATTAATTGAATAATCAAATTATCACATCCTAAACATGTATCACATAGCTATCCATGACATCATTTTGAAATACAATATACAACTAAGAGTTAGGGCATATACAACTAATATACAACTGTCTTTTAATGTATATATGTTAGTATACATTGACAAATAATAAGTATCGATACAAAAGTATCACTAAATATCTTAATTTAAGTGAAATAAAATATTATGTGATAATTAACTTTTAATGTCAAAATTTTCTATTTTATGAGGGACCTCAACTCGAAGAACTTTCAACTTTTAAGAAGTGTAAAAGAAAGATAATATTAAAAATACCTTTAAAATTCTAAAACTCTATCAAAATTTAAGTTTAAATCAAATCTTTTTATAAACTCTCATGACATAAACAAAATACATTGAATATTCAAATAAAATTAATAATCGAAAGAATGACAAAAAATTATTATGCTAAAGTAAAATAAAGAGTTAAATTAAATGAAATAAAAAACTAAATTAAGTTAAGTCTATAACTCTATCAAAATTTAAGTTTAAATCAAATCTTTTTATAAAATCTCATGACATAAACCAAATACACTAAATATTCAAATAAAATTAATAATTGAAAGAATGAACAAAAATTATTATGCTAAAGTAAAATAAAGAGTTATCGTCTAGCTCCTCATTCATTTTATCGCTCACTACCATAAACAAGCTTAGTACTATGGCTATACTTTCTTTCATAATTTCAAATGAGGTTTATGTCCTGTGTAACTCAGAATAAGGAATAAGGACCACTTATTCTTTGAGTGTCCCTTCTCTAAAGACATTTGGTCTTGGATAAGACATAAATGTTTGTGGTCCCTAAGCACGCTTCAATTCATAAGGATATTGCAGTGGTTTATTAGACTAAAGTCCATTTCCCATCCTAATTCTATTATCTGCCTACTTTCCTTTACGACTAACATTAAGGAAATATGGGCAAAAAGGAACATACTTAGGTTCCAAAATATCAGTAGAAATTCACATCAAATAAGAGAGTGCATTTTGCTAAAGTTAGAGAATAGGTAATCTCATCTAGCTTTATCAAGGAGTGCTCATCCCAATTTCCTAATGTATGGTGAACATAGAGAAACATGCATACCAAAAGTAGCAGGAAGTTTTTTGAAGCTAATATTTCTTAATAATATGGAAGGCACTAAAGGTGGACTTACCATTCAGCTGACAAAAGGGAAATGCCATCAGGGTTGGAAACAGTGTTCGGGACACTCAACCAATGTCCTGGTACATAAAGAGATGAGAAGGGAAAGATGATTGAAGTATGAAATACGAATAAGAGAAACATAGGTTTATGGAGGATCCGTCTTACCTTTTAATCACTAAAGGATAGGCTGAAGCGTTCATGGTACAAGGCTAGGAAGAAACCTAATGGCTTGGACATTTACCTAATCTGTCTCTATGCTCATTCTCGGCGCCTCAAGAGGTGGAGATCGTTGATACTCTAAACCTAATCAGGAAAAGTTGAAGGAGAATTGTGGGGATTAGGATTTTGTTTTCCCATTTTGGTCTTAACGATGGGTTTTAATTTGTACATTGGAACGTTGTCGTTTATGTGGGGCTAGTTATCTAGGTGTAACGTTGTCGTTTTGGTTTGGGTGAGTCTTTTGTCTCCCTTAATTTTGTATTCCTCTTCTATCTTTAATCAATATTATTTAATTTCTAAAAAAAGAACTAACGGTGAAGCTATGTGTGGGAGTTTGAAAAAAGGGAACCATTAACCCTAATAAGTTTTTTTTTTCAATTTCAGTCCCTAAAATTTTCAATTTTACAATTTTCTCCTATAATAACCCGATTTTTTAG
This sequence comes from Erythroxylum subrotundum, assembly GCA_027563845.1. Taxonomy (NCBI): domain Eukaryota; kingdom Viridiplantae; phylum Streptophyta; class Magnoliopsida; order Malpighiales; family Erythroxylaceae; genus Erythroxylum; species Erythroxylum subrotundum. The sequence continues at coordinate 6,888,397 of JAOQMQ010000006.1, forward strand.
GAATTAACTGGTACTAAAGATCGATACAGTACCAGTAAGTCACCTAAAGACTTATGATGCATGAAATTCTGGTGAATCAACTATGGCTAACAGCGTAGTATATTAATTGTATAGTTATGAAGCATTTATTGGCTTGATGAGGTAATTGACATGCGATATGTCACAATGAACATTATAGGATTGCGTTTCTCAGCAATTGGCATTTGCCAACACTTAATTTATTGCTATAATGTGCTTTAATATGCTGCTTATTGCAACTTACACTTTAGAGCTGACTTGATTCTACTTCTTATTTTCAAGTTATGCTTAGTTCTCATTCTCTTTGTGTAAGTTTATGTATAATTTTAACTAAAAATAAAACTTTATTTGATTATTAATATCAATTTAACTATACTTTTATTATTTAAAATATATTTTGAATAAATATATTTTGTTTTCTATAATTTTAATTATATAATATTTATCAATAAATATTAATTGTTACTTTACCATATTTTATTCAAAATAAATAACTAAATATATTGTAACTTCCCACTCTCATAAGACATGCATCCGACATCCTGAGTGATGTCCGAGTACGTACCCAGCAAGGGTGGCATGCTAGAACAGTCAAACAATCGAAACTCATTATAATTTTTTTAAACATCACTCTCATATTTAGGAAATCAATAACCAAATTGGACTCACTTTATTCATAAACATTTCCATTCACAAATGTTACTACATTCATTGATCAATCTCATTTATAAACATTTCCAATTTCAAAAGTTGTTACAAAACAGAATTATTCAAATAACCAAGGTACAATAATTGTGGAATAAATAATTTGATACAAAAATAAGGAAATACAAATGCAGACGCGAACTGATCTTGACCCCTATCTCTTACTCGAATGCAGTGGCTTGACTCTAATTTGTCAAACTGGAGATCTTCTTTAAGCCTAAAAAATAATGTTGCAATTTTGGTGAGTTTTGCGAACTCAGTGAGTTAACCATCCTCGATGGTTCACTCATATCATATAGCACATCAATTCATACAGTCACATAATTCACTTTATTTTATTTATCATCATGTAGCATCAACACTTTGTTCACAATTTTCACATTCTCATTTAATACAATTCAACAATCAATTTAAATTATTCGAAGCATACATATTAAAATGTATATGTAATGCTCATGAGACTCATTTTCGATTATTACGTTGTTGTAACTGAGTGCTTATAACTGTCCCGTATCTATTGTGGATACCAAGCTCATTGATAACTATTTCTTATCCATTGGGAATACATGGCTCATTATACATAGCGAGCCTTTGGCTCTTAATCACATTCTGAGCTTTAAGCTCTTTTTCGGTGGCTACTCAGGTCACAATTGTCATTATCTGTTCATGCATTTATGTAATGAAATGTATCACATATATTCAGTCAATCAACAGTGCTTAATATTACACAGTCATATTCACTATTGCATTCTCATTCACATTTGTCATCGGACCTTGGTCCGACATTCAACATAAATGTTGAAAATCATTTATTTCGTCAAATTCACATACAAGGAACACTTCCGATATGTCATTCATGCATTAAACGCCTCGGACATTCAATGTCCTGAATCAACACATTCAAATTCACAAAATAACTTAATGTAAAATTTAAAACAAACAATTAATTAAGTAAGACCATCTAGGTTACTCACAGTACGCTCCAAATTAGCATTAGCTTCCATGATCCAAAAACGTCTAGATGCGGATATTTTATCTTGCATATCAACATTATGCAATACACACATTGCACACACATTATTAATTGCACAATTACATAAACATTCAATTATACACATATGTATATGTGTCATATAAAATACATGCTCAATTTGACTATTCCAGGTATGTTTCCTTAGTCACGTCTCTTTATCAATCAAACCTTATCATTATATGTGTCTATCTTATTCTTAAGTTTACACCTCAAGAACACTTGGTTACTTTAATGTCATAGTTCAATTACTCGTCATTTCTTTTTTAGCATTATATGCTCTCATAATATCCAATTCTCATTCACCTTTAATTATCACGTATTACTCAATTCTTTTGAATCACAACTCCTATCATATGAAAATCTTCATTCCCATTATACACATGCATTTGGTACTTTGATAGCAACAATTCATTCTCTAAGTTATAACATCATCAATCGATCATTCCAGGTTTTCTCAGATTTTCAGGTCAATTTTGCATGGTCATTAAGACAAGAAAAATGAAGTATTTAGACAATACATTCTTCTAAAAAAAATATCCTTTATGTCTTAAGTTTATAATGAACTAAAGTTCATACAATTCGGTTCGATATTCTACAAGTTATACATAAAATACTTTAGACTATACTCAACCCGCAACTATACTTAGTACTCTACTTCAAGCCAAATTTCAAAATCTTTAGAGACAGAATTCAAATTAGATTTCTTCATGAAAATTGTATCCATATGTCTCTAAGTTAATCTAAACTTAAAATCATCCCATTTGGATATGTACAGATCAAGTTATGGCTAAAATACAAATATCTGTTCAGTGAAAACACTTCATTTAAGAAATTCCAGCTTACTTCATCATTTTCATCCTAAACTCATTAATCAATCATTATCAATCCTTTCATAATGAATTAATATGGCCATGAAATTTTGTGGAGAGGAAAGACAATGTGTGAGCAAAATCCTTAGAGACAGAATTCAAATTAGATTTCTTCATGAAAATTGTATCCATATGTCTCTAAGTTAATCTAAACTTAAAATCATCCCATTTGGATATGTACAGATCAAGTTATGGCTAAAATACAAATATCTGTTCAGTGAAAACACTTCATTTAAGAAATTCCAGCTTACTTCATCATTTTCATCCTAAACTCATTAATCAATCATTATCAATCCTTTCATAATGAATTAATATGGCCATGAAATTTTGTGGAGAGGAAAGACAATGTGTGAGGAGTTTATGGTTCAAATTTCAAGTCAATCGGAGGTCTAGAGAAGAAGTTATGGTCAAGAGAGTGAAGGATGTTCAAAACTGTCAAATATCAGTATGCCTTCGCTGTCACGATCGTGCTTCCAATTGATCCTCCTCTGTCATAGACGTGCTTGTGCACGGCCGTGTAAGTCCTTAATGACCCCTTTCTGTCACCATCTCTTATTCAAGGTTCATTCCAGTTTTTCTCAAAACAGAGTTTTGAGTTAAGTTTTCATGGACATTTTGAGAAGGAAAATGAAAGATTTACGCAAAACATTCTTCTAAACAATTGTTCATTTATGTCTTAAGTTTCTAATGACACCACTTTCATGCAATTTCGTTTAGTGTTATGCAATTTATACCCAAAATACTACACACTATTCCCAAACTGCAACAAAATTCAAAAACTCAACTTCAAGACAAATTTTGAAACTCTTAGAGACAGAATTAAAATTATATTCCTCATGAAAAATATATTCATATGTCTCTAGTTTAATTCAAACTTAAAATCATCCAATTTTGATGTCTACAAATCAAAATATGGCTAAAATGCAGATGCATGTCCAATGGAAACATTACAATTATCATACTCTAGACATTCTTCTTTTACTTTTTCCAGATTTTTAACTCCTACATTTCACATTTAACACATCTTATGCATCAATCATCTTTTCTATTTCATTTCCTCTTCATTCTCAGCTCATTATCATTCATAAACAATTTATAGTCCATGATTGATCACGAATACTAAAAACAGAACATATACATATACACCTTCATCATTAACTTTCTGCACATGTTCAACTTCATTTCCACTTTCATTTCACTTCTAACTATCACCTTAATTCTTCCCATTTCAAGACACTACACTAGCCTTTCTTTGGCTTTAAACTCATTCTAGTTCATCTTTATAATAGCTACCAATAATCCATATGATCACACCTCAAAACAGAACATGAACATATATCATCATGCATGTTTCACTCAACATATCGAGAAGAATAACATACTACTTACTTATTTAAGCTTTAAGATCTTCAAATCACTCTTAACCTTAGCTTTCCTTGAACCACACGATCATCATCTTGCCAAAGTAGAATAGGTGGGTTCTTTATCAAAAAGAAAAGATAGCAAGAACTTTGAAGTAGATAGTGATGGAAGAAAGAAAGGTTCAACTGTGATACTTGGAGAAGAAAGTGTTGTGAGAAGGAGAGGAAGACATAGATAATGAAGAAGGTCAAGAAGAGAAGAAGAAAGCAAGAAGCAAAACAATTAAAATGGTCTTTCAATATTAAAAGACTCGTAGGTGAGTGTGTGGCATGGCAAGTGACACTTGTCATTTGCCACAGGTCACCACTTTATGGTTTCTAATGGTTTTTCTTTCTCAACCAGTCCATCTGTCTCCAATTTTTACTCCAATTATCTCCCAATGTTCAACAAAATATATCATTAAATCCCAACGTCATTTCTAAAAAATTTTACTGCCATTTGACTCTTATTTCTACTACCATTTATTAATTATTCTGTCACTTGATATTTTTTTCTAGTTCAAAAATACCCTTAATTCTAGAAAATTTTCAAACTTCACCAAAAATTCTAAATTAATAATTTAATTTACCAGATCAATTTTTAAGGCAAAAAGATTCACTATCCATTTCATAATCACATTAAAACAATCATTTATACCCAGAAAATGTCAAATGAGTACATGAACAAATCATTGTAGTGTGTGCAATATTCCAGTTCATGTGTGTGTATGCGAACATTATGCATGAGCATGAAATGCACTTTTCTAATCTCTCATTGATATCTCATATGTACCGACCGTATTTTAGGGTTCTAACCCTTAGTATAAAAACGGGATGTTACATAAATAAGAAATTTATAAAACTTTGTTTGTAAATTAGTATTTATTTACTAAATATAGTTTACTTATTAAATTTGATGTTTTTTTAAAATTGAGTATTAAAATTTTAAAATATTTTTAGTTTATAATTTTTTTGAAAATTCAAATTTAATTATTTTATAAATTTAAAATAAATTTATTAAATAATTACAAAATTATTTTCAAAGAAAGTAATAAAAGTTATGTTAATCATAATTCTTTTTGTAGCTCACATTAAATATCTAACTAATGTTTATTGAGTTAATAATAAAATCTTATAATGGAAAAATCAAAACTATTTTATTATAAAAATTAAGAAAATTTAATTGAACAAAAATAATATGTTTGAATTTAAAAAGTAAAAAGTAAAACAAAGTTAATATAAGAGAAGCTATTATTGCTCCCATAAATCTTTATTTATATTTTTTTTCCCTTTGTCAGGAATGCTGATTGATTTTCTTTAATTGGTGGACAGACGTTGTTTATTCTGAACCTATGGGGTGGCTTTTTTTCAATAATTTTGATAGCTAAAGCTAGAAATGCTTTTCTTCTGCTACAAAAAGCAACAGAAATGCTTTGCGACAACTTTTGGCCAAGTCGTAAGGAGTTCAGATCGTCTGTTTAACTATACTCTGTCTTACTCTGTCTAATGACAGAACGACGTCGTTTTATCAATAAAAATTGGACAGCCTTCTAAAAAGATGGACAGTCGCCATTTTAAAGTCAGAAGACGAAGCCAACAAGCCACTTTTAATTTAATAATAATAAACTGGCTTCAACTTTGTACTTCTCGACTTTGGCACTACTGGAATTTTATTAACACATGGTTATTATTATTCATAGACGTTATTAATTTCGATATAATTATTAAGTGTATATATTAATTTATTTAGATATTTATTATTTAATAAATATAATAATAATATATGCATTATATTATTAATTATATTTCCATTATTATAATAACTGTTAAATATCTAAATAAATTACTTATTATTATTAAATTTATTGTAGAGTAATTATCAAGTTACTTATCATTATTATTAAATAATAATAAGTAATTTATTTAGATATTTAACAGTTATTATAATAATGGAAATAT
>JAOQMQ010000006.1:6904610-6919325 GCA_027563845.1 Erythroxylum subrotundum
ACAGTGCCCTTCGAATGTTATAAAATGATGAATCAACATGAAAATCCTGCTGTTTCACGTGTTATCTTTTGTTTAAAGTTTAAGGGACGTCATGTACTCTGCTCTATAATGTACATATCCTTATGTAATATGATTCCCTTCCCTGGTATCATCATCCTTGTCTTTTAATCATGTTTGTTGTTTAGAGGAAATTAGAGACAATTTGCACATAATTTTCACCAAGTTCAACCACATATAGAGACGGAATTTTTGATTTACCAATTGTGAAGCTTTTTAAACATACCCCATCATTTTCTAACGGAATATCTAGTTGAAAGCCAATCATCGTGAAAATGGAGTTAGCGTGAGTAACGCAGAGTCCGTGGATTTAGTTTCTAATTTTGACTCTAAGCTACAATTGAATACTGAGAAGCAACGAACGACTATGAATTCTAAACGATAATGCAATGCAATCTGTCCTTTTTCTTTCTTCCAAATTTTGGAATAATAAGAGATGCTCAAAAGTTATCGATACATGTAGCCCCGTGTTCCAAGCAACAAAAGACTCCGTCCCTCTACAAACGCTCCAAGTTGAAGGTGTTGCTTCCCTCCATAGTCCATACGGCGGTGTTACTAAGCAAAAAGTGCATAAGAAAACGACAAGAGGTTCACGAGCTCCCTATCTACACAGTCAGACAGTCTTCACATAACTCTTGTCGTCTTCTGGTTCCACCAATTTCAACTTCTTTTATCTTCCCAAATGCTCACCTGAATTTAGTATATTTTCATACCATTTTTTAAGTCATGCATAATACCTTAATCTTACAAGTGATCAAAAAACAACCGACTGACAGTGTTTCGCCTTTCAGATCGAAGTAACGGAGGATTTTCAGGTTCAAAGTGTTTATAATATAAATCCTGAGCACATGCAAATTCAATGCCTTGAGATCCACACTAATTATGCAGGAACCATTAATTCATCAACTTAGGACTGAAAGAAAATGATCAAAGTCAAAGGTAAACAAGAAGTCCTGTTGATAAATCACGTTTTCACTAGGTTTTTAGATATAATCTTCCTAAGATTCAGGCTTCATTACCAAAAAACACAACAAAAGGTGGTCCTAAATTAAATACTACATTCTAGTAAGTAGTTATTACATTCACAAATACCAAATTTTAATTTTAGTTCCTATATTCAGGATCTGACCATAACGTCTGTTTTAAGTCTGTCCGTCTCTCTTACCTGTCGTAAATTGTATTCCTCGGCTTGTTTGTATCTAAATAGAACCCAACCCAATTATTCTTTCTCGCTTTTTTAATTACATGAAATGCAAGAAACCGATAATATTAAAGAAAATTTGAGTGAAAAAGTAGCTACAGTTATGGCAAACAACTACCAAAACCCGAGAACAGAAACCGACCCGATTCAGCCTCCTTCTTTCTCCATTAAAAAGGCACAACGAACAACCCCACACAGAGACGGCAGATACATTGCTTAGTAACCAAGTGTGATTTTCTCTGCTCTTTGGATATGTCCCATTCTTTGTTCGCTTCTTCCCTCCGTTTCTGATCACCATATCATTAAGACAGAGCGAGAGGAAAGTGTCTTCTTTGTTTCGGTTTTGTGGAAGATGCAGAAACGGCGGCGTAGAGCGGTGGTGGTGTTGAGGAAGATGATAACGTGCGCCGTTTGCTCAATAGCCATGGTGGCGCTCATGTCCGTTCACCTCCACGTGTTCCCTTCCTCCAGAGTCCCTAACTTTCTTGATCCTCATACGCTCCCTACTGCCACCGTATGTTTCGATTATCTCTGTTAGCTGTATCGTTCTTCACTTTCCTCTGGAACCTTCTTTCTGCTGCCGCTTGATGATTCACTGTACCTCCTGAAATTTTTGTTTAATTTTTCTTTGTGGTCTTTAAGCATTTTTTTTATTTATCTTTCTCTCTCTCTCTTTTTTTTTTTAAAATTCCAGTTTTTGAATGCAGTATCACAGACTATTCGGAGTTGGTAAAATGGTCGATTAGAAAAGGAATCCATTTTTCTTGTTTAACAAAATGGATTTGTTTTTGCCTAATTGCGATTTTTCATGAGAAAGCTAATTAATTATGATGAAATTGAATTGGAATAACAGAGCTTAAGAGCTGAGGAAGGGCAAAGCTTGAGGAGCGAGCTCACTCCGCCTCACCGGTCCAAAGGTCCTCTTCCCTCTCACAAGGTCTTATTTATTCCTACAACGCTTCAGTTCATTTCATATAGAACAGGCCTTTCATTTTAGACGAAGCAATCACAGATAATGCTAATTACTATGTGTATGTACTAGCGGAGATCTTTCGTTTGAGTGTGTGTGTGTACATGTTTGATTGGCTGGAGGCTCGTGGGTGTAGTATGGATGTATGTACTAAGACAAAACAGTCATGCATCTTTCATGTTTTCACTCCTTTAGATTTGACAGTTTGGTGGTGCAACTGGGTATTCCGGCGTCGCTTTGCTATGGAAGAATCCACACAATCGCGGCTATGTCCCCTGTTCGCTTCCTAGTCGTGAATATACTCGTAAGTTTTTTGCTTTGAAATATGATCTTGTGTTGCTCCTGATAAATCAGTGTGTATGTGATTTAACAATTCTTTTTCTGGTGGGCATGCAGCTCCTGCAAAGTCGAGAGGGTACCTTCTAGTTCATGCAAATGGTGGGCTTAACCAGATGCGAGCTGGGGTCAGCATCTACCCTCTCTTGTTTTAACAAATACTTTTCTTGCTTTTGCTGGTAGTTATGGTTCTATCAACCACCTGAATGTTGAAGCTTTCTGTTATGTTTTCTTGTTAGAAAAAAGATACAATTCATTTCTGCTTGCCTCCTAATTCTTTCTACTTTGCATTTTTTCTATATGCACCTTTTCTTATTACGCTTTTCAAGCAGTTTCTAGAATTTCCATTTTCATATCCCCTCTGTGGAATTCTTCAAGCATTCGTATTGTTACATACTTTATAATCAGCTTGAAACAATTTATGATTTCTTCCTGTGCCTAGATTTTGGTTAAATCTGTGTTCTTTTCATGTTCCATATGCATCGATTCTTGCTCTTCAACGTCTCTCCTAAACGCAGTTCTCAGTTTCATGACATTGTTTTCATTTTCAAGATAATAATTGATCTTTGTTAATATGTACCATTATCTTGACTAGTTATTAATTAGTTTCGCACCTTTTTGTTTTTATAGTCTCAAGATATTGTCATTCTGAAATGCAGATATGTGACATGGTGGCTGTTGCCCGTATCATAAATGCTACTCTTATAATCCCAGAGTTGGATAAACGGTCATTTTGGCAAGATTCCAGGTATTGTTGACTCTAAAAATTATTTTATTACACTTCATCTTCTCCATCTTCATGAGTTCATAACTTTGTTGTCCACTTATTCTGCAGCAATTTCTCAGATGTTTTTGACCAAGATCACTTTATCAATGCTCTAGCTACTGATGTGAAGATTATGAAAAAGCTTCCAAAGGACATAGTTGGTTCTGCCAAACTAGTTAAGCATTTTAGAAGCTGGTCTGGTTTGGACTACTACCAGGATGAGATAGCAAGCCTGTGGGAAGACTACCAGGTATATCTGTTGAAACAGTTCAGCCTGTTTTGCTTTCTTGGTCTAAAAGTGTTTTGTCATTGCAATTAATCAATAGGTAATTCGAGCAGCCAAGTCTGATTCTCGCCTAGCAAATAACAATCTTCCTCCAGACATTCAGAAACTGCGATGCCGTGCATGTTATGAAGCCCTACGCTTTGCACCTAGAATTGAAGCAATAGGAAAAGTAAATGAGTATACATTTTTCTCTTCATGATTTAATGCAGTGTATGTTTCTCTTGCAACATACTTGATGACTATCATTAAGAATTTTTTCACATTCACCGTATAGTTGTTGGTAGATCGAATGAGGTCCTATGGCCCATATATTGCTCTACATTTAAGATACGAGAAGGATATGCTAGCTTTTAGTGGATGCACGTATGGTTTATCCCCTGTTGAAGCGGATGAATTAAAGACAATAAGGTACTGATATTTGTGCTGTAAGTTCCTTATAAATCAATAAAATGTACTAGACTCTATTGGTGTTTAATCTGCTACTTGCAGAGAAGAAACTGTGCATTGGAAAGTGAAGGAGATTGATGCCAGGGAGCAGAGATCTAAGGGTTATTGCCCATTGACACCCAAAGAGGTTGCAATGTTTCTCACCGCTCTCGGATATCCATCAAACACACCCATATACATTGCTTCTGGAGAGATATATGGAGGTGATACTCGCATGGCTGATCTAAGATCCCGCTATCCCATTTTGATGAGTAAGGTTTGTATTTGTGATGACTTAGTCTTATTGATAGTTGTGCATTTCCCTTTTTGTTTACTGCTATTGGAGTTTATCTTTTGTCAAAAAGAAAAGAATGTGTCTTCCATAGATTGTAATACCAACTACAAAGCTGTCATTCGAAAGAATTCAGTTTCCCCCAGTTTAAAATTCCTTGTTCATGTTAAATTATACTTAGTAGTTACTTGCTCATTTCATCACCAAAGCTATAAGAATCCTCAAATTGATTGGTAAATGGTAATGTTTGGTTTCAAATCCATTGTAGTCTGATATAGGATAAATTCAAATCTCTCTCTCTTGCACTTTTAACACACAAAAAAGCCACATTAAGAAACAATAGGGGGTGATACGTTTGTGTCTCCAATTGTTGATATTATGAGACATCAGGCGAAAGCAATAAAAAAATTGTATGTGGCTCACTGGCCATCCAGTGTTGATTTACATCCATCATATCATAATTTTTTCAGGAAAAGTTGGCCTCTGTTGAGGAGCTTGAACCATTTGATGATCATGCATCTCAAATGGCTGCTCTTGACTATATTGTGTCAATTGAAAGTGATGTGTTCATTCCATCGTACTCTGGAAACATGGCAAGAGCAGTTGAAGGTCATCGTAGGTTTCTGGGACATAGGAAAACAATTTCTCCAGACCGGTAATTGTCTCTTTCTGTTACTTGTATTGATCAGCTGCTGTGAATTGTAGTTGCCTTTTGACCATTTCCAATTGTCAATAGGAAAGAACTTGTTCGTTTGTTCGATAAGGTTGACCGTGGAAAATTGAGAGAAGGGAAAAAGTTATGTTATCTGATCACAGAACTCCACAAAAAGAGGTATGTGATTCTGAAACTTCGCAAGCCTTGTATTTTTATATTTAATTGGTAATTGATAAAATGATACAGATATTTTAAACAATTTAGAGTATGATATGGAAAAGAATCCATTTCTTTAATCAGTCAACATGTACAATTCCGTAAACATTAAGCTAAATGCAAATTTTTCACTTCCTCCGTTGCCTTTGGTTGCTCAGACAAGGTGCTCCAAGGAAGAGAAAGGGTCCTATCACAGGAACAAAGGGCACGGATAGATTTCGGTCAGAAGAAGCATTTTATGTAAATCCTTTGCCCGATTGTTTATGTCAGAGACCAACAATGAATGTGAACACTTCTCTGGTAATCAAGTAGGCTTTGATGGCTGTAAGTGCAAGTTGCTTCATCAAAAAAATCTCTGGGCCTGCATCAATCGCAGCAAATCTATGAATCATAGTTCAATGAAGGTGCTGCTAGCTGGCTGTGACTTGGCTGGAATAAGGGACACGGAGCGCATGTATATATATATTTAGCTACCTTTACAGCAATACCGAGGAAAAGGGACAATCTGATTAGGTGCAGAAGAGAGAATAGGACAGCCGAATTTGAAAGCAGAGCCTTACAGACTGGGGTGGGCGATAAGCGATTCATTCATTGGCTATACACTTGAAAACTTTACAATATACATGTTTTTTCTTTTTTTAGGAGAAAGGTGCATGATTCATAGTCATTCAAGGCTCATAAAGTGACGGAATCATTATTTCTAATTTTCACAAATTCTGTGTTCTATTTCAATAATGTTGTTCGTCCCTCTCCCTCTATGATTTCTATATTTGCGAAAGAGAAGGTTTTGGTTGTTAACGTGAAGCCTTGGCCATATGTCTAATAAGTAACTTGTGAAATGTTGAACAAGACGTGACCTAAACCCGAACGACTTGATGGGCTAATACTGAAATTGAATGGGTCTGAGGCTATCAGCTTCACCCATGAACGTTTACTCCTAGAATTTAGAATTCGATCCTATTGGCAACCAGCAAGCGGTCATTGGTGAGAGCATTTCATGGATAGCGACATGGGCGGATTTTGGATTTTACAGATTTGTAAACAGGATGCATTTAGAAATCAAACCTGCAACTGGATTGGGAATAAAACTTTTAAAGTGGATATACCCAATTAATGTACTATGAAACCTGATTATGAGCTGGACTTAGAATAGAAAACATCCTACCAGATCAGGGGATGGGTGGCCCAATTGGAAGAAACTTGAGGATCAGGAAAAGATAACACAAATCTCAGTGACAAACATGCGCACTCCACGACCATAGGCTCAACATATCTACTCTTTTGCTCTTAACTTTTACTAACTCCAAGCTCCTCTGCGTTACTGTTTTTGTGGCGGAGAGCAGTAGTTGAAGAACAACATGGGAGTTTCTTTCTTGTCCACAGTGCCTTCTCTCGTTCACTTCCCATCTCTTGGAGCTACCACTCGATGCCCCTCCCAATCCCAGACTGTGAGTTTGGTTCCCTCAACATTCTGCATTATAGAAATGTGGGCAAGTTTTCTGGTACAAGTTATATATAAATACTTCTGCTTCTCTTTATATGAATGAGAATAGGGTGCTATAAGGTGCGGTAAGATTGAAACTGATCTCTCTAGCGGAACCGAAGTCCGGCGTAGAGATGTTTTGAAATGCTTCTTAAGTGCCTCCATCGGTATGGTAAGAGACACTTTTTTTATTACTGAAAAATCAATTAGTTATATCCACAACGTTGGCAAACTTCGAGGGCATAAACACAACTTTGCAAGAAAATTTTCGTATACAATGTGAGCCATAAATGTATCTTTTTCTTTTATACTCTTTCCTCTTAACTCATGTAATAGCTTGATCAAGCAGGTTGATGTAAGAAACCTTTATGACCATGTAAAAATTTTCTTCAGAAAACTCAGAAATCAAATTTGGAATGATATGATGATGAGTTTTTGCCAGTTGTGATTTGATCATAGGGAATTATATCAAGCTCAGGATCCTTTGTCGAAATGGCTAATGCCGCTGACATCATCCAACGTAGACAACGCTCTGAATTTCAATGTAAGTGCTTCAAAGATTAGCTTTCCATGTTATAAGACCAGCTGGAGTTCTGCCCAATTTCCTTTCTTTCCTGCAGCAAATATCAGGCAGACCCTTTACACAGCAATAAAGGTAAGCGATAAGATCCTGTCTGCAAGTCTTGATTTATCTCATCATCCTTGCCTTGTACTTTAAATTTCGCTGTTTATACATAAATCTCAGGGGAAACCTGAACTCCTCCCATCTATACTTCAATTGGCACTTAACGATGCTATGACTTATGACAAGGTCAGACAAAACATTTACCTCTCATCGCAGTGAAAAGAAAAAACAAAGTTGAAAAGAGAACCTAATTCAGTGACCTCCTTTGATTAAGTTTGCAGGCTACAAAATCTGGTGGTCCAAATGGATCCATAAGATTCAGGTATTTATTACATACAAGGAATCAGATGTTTAATTATGTATCAAATTTATAGTCTCTCTTTTTGGCAAGTTCTGAGTTGGTCCCTTTTACGTTCATACTATAACGGAAGTTGGCTTAGTATTTCAGCAACTTTAAGTGCTTCTTTTCACCTTTTTGGTTCCTTCTTGATTGCATGAAGCTCAGAGATAAGCCGACCTGAAAATGAGGAACTCTCTGCGGCAATGAATTTGTTGGAGGATGCAAAGAAAGAGATAGATTCATATTCCAAGGGTGGACCCATCTCCTATGCAGATCTTATCCAATTTGCAGGTTATATTCTCAAGTTCGTTTCGTGTTCCTAGTTACAACGTTGTCATATGAGGCAACTGCATGAAGACAATATGAAGCGAGTTAGTTCCTTGATTTTTCTTATTCTTTTCAGCACAAAGTGCCATCAAGGCTACATTTCTTGCTTCTGCCATTCGCAAGTGTGGTGGTAATGAAGAGAAGGGAACCTTACTATACACTGCTTACGGTTCAAATGGACAGGTTTTTTTATTTTTTCATTTGATTGGGTTATAATGCAGTTGTATAAATTGCAGCTTTACGTATGGAAATTGCATCCTGTAGACTATACTAGAACTGTTGCACCATACGTAAAGACTACTGGACGAGATTTGCTTGGTGTAGCACAAAGAGGTGCCAACATATAACATGAATATTTGATTCATCTGCAGTGGGGTTTGTTTGATAAGCAATTCGGGAGGACTGACGCCCCAGAGCCAGATCCAGAGGGGAGGGTCCCCCTGTGGGAGAAAGCAACTGTAAAGCAAATGAAAGACAAATTTTTAGCAGTTGGTTTTGGTCCCCGACAGGTATGTTCTGAGTTGTTTCAATAGAAAGAGAACACATGTTGCCTACGCTGCAGAGATCTTGTATCAACAACAGAAAGAGATGCATTATCGCAACTGATCTTGCTCTATTCTTGCATTTCATGGTTTGCCAGTTAGCTGTAATGTCTGCATTTTTGGGTCCTGATCAAGCAGCTACTGAGGCTTTACTGGCTACTGACCCTGATGTTGAACGATGGGTTGTCAAGTACCAACGGAGTCGGGAGACGGTGTCACAGACAGATTATGAGGTCTGTGCAATAATTGCTGAGAGGGTGCACAGATCACCTAGTTTGTAGAAGCATTCATGTCCTGGTATTTGCTTTTGATGAATTGGTTATATTTTTTCTTATTCTTTGTGTGCAAATGGTTTCCATTTCAGGTTGACCTGATAACTACAATCACTAAATTAAGTTCCTTGGGCCAACAAATCAATTATGAAGCGTATACCTATCCCGTGCGAAGAATTGATGTTACCAAACTGAAATTATAGAGGAAGCAATGGGCATTCAAGGATCAGCAATCTTCGTTTTGCATTTTTTTCGCATAGTTATGCTGCGTTAGACTCTGTAAACAGCAGTTACCTTAAGGTAAATTTTCTCAAGTATTGCATTAGATCAGTGGAGATAGTATAAATTACTCTACACTAACCAGAGTGCATCCCTGTGTCCCTAATTCCAATAACTCTGACAATTAAATTTTCCTTTATTTGCATATGTGTAACAAAGTGGCACACACAAGACAATAAACAATTTATTTAACCTCCAGCCTTTGTTCGGATGGAAGGAAAGCAAGAGAAAAGTATTTCTCTTCCTTTCTATTGTTTGGATAAAAATAAGCAAGGGAAAGAGAGAGAATGGAGAGGAATAGGAGAGAAATTTAAACCAAATATATTTCCCACCAAATTGGTGGGAAAGGAGGGGAAATTCAAGACAAAGTAAGACATGATAAGTAAATTACTCTTGTATCCTTATTTAACAAAAGATAAACAAGTTCTATAATCAAGGGCATAAAGGTCTATAAGTTTCAATTCCCTCCATTAATAAATTAGGAAAACAAGCAAGGGAAAGGAAATTTCATTTCTCTTCTATTCTTTTATCCTCTTTTCTCCTCAATATTTCCTTTCCTTTCCCTCGTGTAAATAAGGATCTAAACAAAGGCCGTGTTGATGTTATCTTCAGTCTACGCCACCTAACAACAGTCATATACTTCTGCCAAGGGTATTATCCAAATGCCAAGACAAATGCTTGGATTCTCCTGACCTTTCTCCCAGGCAATTACTCTTCCTCAACGTTGTCACTAAACGGCAGTGTGCTTCTCTGTAACAAAACAGACCTTGTATTTCCTTGTCGCCCTCAGGTCGTAAATCCTCCCACTGCTGATAAGTGGCGAAATGTGTAAACAAGTGAAATCATCCAAATGTGCCGTCCATTAATGATTCCCAGCACAAAGCCAACTAAAGTGATCCAAACTATCCCCTTGTGGATTTAGGAACTATAGACTCCAGCCCACCCATGAATGGTCTCAACGGCTGAGGGATAATGACACTGCCATCTTCCTGCTGGTAGTTTTCCAGCAGGCAGACTATCATACGAGGAACTGCACAAGCTGTTGCATTTAGGGTGTGGACAAAAACCGGTGGAGCAAGGTTGCCTTTTCCCTTTTTAGGATTCGTTGCAGTGGGTGTTGATGGGCGATAGCGGATTCCTAATCTGCGACTCTGGTAATCAGTACAATTTGATGCACTTGATATCTGTCCCGTAGGACATCATGTCAAACACCAAAATTGAACAACCATAAAGATTCTGAGTTAAAAGGAAGAGTTGCAAACCAAATAAAAGGGATGTCTATAGACAATGACAAAACGAGTTTCAGAAAGTAAGTGGAACAAATTTAAAGGTGTCTTCGTTAATGGAAACTGACATAAGTTTAATACCTCACCATACCGTCCCAAACCAGGCATCCATGCCTCCACATCAAACTTGCGGTAAGCAGGTGCACCTAAATCCACAGAGGCCATATCCAAAGTTCTGTAGGGAATATGAAGATTAAAACAAGTGAATGGAAACATAATTAGAATCAAACAATCACCCAAGAATTACAGAACCACCAACTTGTAATGTAAACCAAGTGATGAGAAGAGGTCTTCTTCAATCCTGATGAGCTCCTCGTGGTAGAACTCACTCTCCTCTGGTTGACAAAATATGAACATCTCCACCTTGCTGAATTGGTGGACACGATACAGACCCCTGTTCCAAATGGCAACATCTTCATTGTTCATCCAAGCATTTCTAACACAATATTTGGATACATACGGAAAACATAAACCAAATACATAAGGAAACAGCTAATATTCAAACAAGTAAAAAGCTCATACGAGTGAGTAAACATATGTGCTTTATGTGCCATAAGTCTCAGATGATAATGGTACAAGTTAGATTCTAACATCTATCTTGACCACAAATACATCCACAGAAGTACTTTTTTATCAATAATTCTCAAATAACATCGTATCTAGTAAGCATGTACTTATTAGCAGTTATTTTGACACCAGTTACTAAAGATAAGTTTCGGTTAGTTTCATCATCAGCAGGAGCAGTTATTATTTCCTTTCTGATATGTACAGAATATATATCAGAGGAAACTCTTGTAAAAACAATGCACGGAAGTTACAGAATATAAACTTCTTTCAGCATTCTTTGAAAGAAGATTTCAAGTTTTTATAGAATTGTTTAGTACTGAAGTTCACTGCAGATAGATCTAGTGTTCATAAATATGGAATTGTACCCAATGTGACTTTGGCCTCTATTAACTAAAGACCTTATCATGGTTTGTGGGAAGGAAATCTGGAATAGGACCTCAGTCATGCTAGTGGATGTTCCCAAACAATAATGCTGGACACAGATAATTCACAGGACGCCCTTTGGGCAAAATTACAAAAACTTAAAATATACCAACATTAGCCAGATATTACCTGGTTGCAGTGCCTGCAGCACCTGCCTCTGTACGGAAGCAATGGGAAAAGGCAACATATTTCAAAGGTAGTTGTGACTCAACAAGGATGCTATCCATATGTATTCCACCCACGGGAATCTCAGCCGTGCCTATGAGGCATTGGTCGCTATACTCAATGGAGTAAACCTGTCAATCATCTGAAGCAACTAAGTATGTAACAATGAATTCACCTGTCAATCATCTGAAGTAACTAAGTATGTAACAATGAATTCACCTGTCAATCATCTGAAGTAACTAAGTATGTAACAATGAATTCAAAGACCAAAGCTTTATGGTGGGCTCAAGATAGGGTGCAATAAGGAGAAAGAGAGGCTAGTCCCTATTTTCGGTTGAACATTAGCCCATTAGGCTCCTATTTGTACCAAAAAGAAAAGACCAGAGTTCTATAATATACAACAAAAAGGAATAACACAATCTTTTGAAGGACGTGCCCTTTGCTTGCTAGTAACCTGGGCTCTGAAGCAATTTTCATAAAGGATGCAACCAAACAACCAAATATTTGCAATCAATTCCCAAGCATAAGTTTGGTCCATGTGTGCCCACCATACGGTGCAAAGTTTCTCAGCTTCACAGTCGAGATGTTGAGTTACATAATTATTGCAAATGAACTTAGAATCAATTAGTAATTCCATAAAATAATGCGCCAGGGAACCAACCTGTGTATTATCTCCTCGAGGTTGGAAGCCACATTTTTCAACAACTGAGGATCTTACAATTTCTGGGGTTGTTAGAGGTGTGAAGCCCCTTTTCATGACTTCGGACAGAGTCCAGTTGACAAGGGCCATTTCTAGCATAACTGCTTCATTCTTGAGATAGTAGAATTTCGACCCACTGACCTGCTCAGCCAGAAAAAGTAATATGCATACTGATCAGAAGCCAATCTTCTTATGCAAAAACCAAAACTAAAGATTCCAGGGGCTGATCAAAGCAATGGAATAATAGAGCTCTAATAAACAATTACATACACATATCGAAAATAATGACACCATGAATGTATTCAAAAGGGACAATGATGAGGCATGTGTTTGTTTTTCTTTTCTGCTGCACCAGACAAAGTTTGCAATTATTCCTGAGGAACGTCAGGTTAACCAAACTAAATTACAGATGGTGTATGTTAGAGACAACAACAAGATGCTCTCCTAATTGAGAACTAGTGAATCCTGCAAAGAAGATCGCTTTTGCTTTGCATGAACATAAGTGATAAAAAAAGTCAATAAGAAGCCATCTAGGTCATTATATAATCAAACTTGTTACCAAACTGTAGCTTTAGTCTATAAGTTACCTACATTAAGTGCTTTGGTACATGGATCCAATAGGTGCAGTAGCACCTTAAGTCAGATAGAAATAATACCTCGGCAGCTGAATCAAAATCAAAGAGGTCCAACTCTTTGCCAATTTGAAGATGGTCCTTCACAGGAAAACTGAACTCACGTGGAGTACGCACCTACAACAGGACAAAAGATGTACCGCATTGCATAATTCTTTCAACAATCACAACCACATATGCATGCCCAGAACACACAGCGAGAAGTGATCGGTGATGTTACCATTTTTCTGACTGTGGAACAATCTTCATCCCCGATGGGAACATCTGGATGTGTCATGTTAGGAATGCATTGCGCTTCCTGCTGAAGTTCATCAGCGACTTTGAGCAGGTCTTCTTCCAAAGTCAGGAGTCCTTCCTTCAGATTCTTTCCTGAATACAGAACAAAGATAACAAATTTTGAGTTATTAGAAGATAAATAAGAAGAAAAACAAGATTAAATCTTCCAGTAATACCTTCCTCAACGAGTTTTTGACGCTCTGAGGGCTCTAATTTTCCTTTCATCTTATTGGCAACCGCATTCCTTTCTTCCCTAAGCCGCTCAACTTCCTGTTATACGGGAATCTGAAATTAGATGAAATGCGAAGCAAATCAGTTCCTTCTTTTCTTTTTATTTTTTTTACCGAAAAGGAGGGACCTTTTGGAGGGACAACATTTGGTCATAGAGGCGAAGCACAAGATCCAAATTAGCAGCGGAGTTGCGATTCTTGATGTTGAGAGCAACAGCATCTTTATTATTTCTTATCCACTTGAAATCTATTGCTGCTTTCCATTGCGCCTTCACCACTAATATTTTTAACTCAACTCAATGAAGCTCAGAACAAAATTAAAGATTAAGAAGAAAAGGAAAGCGATAAAATTCAACACCTCTGCTGTCCGTCACTGGAGCCGCTTGAACAGCAGCAGCAGTCGTAGAGAATGCTCGGGGCAGACGTTGACATGGTGGAGAGTATCTGTGGCGGGAAAATGAAATAGGGACAAAGGTAGTGGAAAGCGATTTGAAAACGAAGCGCGACGGAGAAGAAGATGAGGGAGTGGCAGCTAGTTTCAGGGTCTGCAAGGTTGTGCCACAATAAAACCCCATCTCTTATATTTCGCTGATGCTGAGGTACTGTGTTTCGTGTCCTGGATAGACTGATTTATCAAATACATATACTATTTATATGAATTTTGTTTTGGGCTTATGAAAACTCTCACTCGACCCAGTCTTTGGATTGTTGCACTTCTTCTATAATAGGTGATTCTAGCTACTGTCCTTTCCATTCTCTTTGGATATCAATGGCTTTGCGTAGAACATCCAAGGTAGATTGTGGATGACATAAGACAAGTGCCTTCTATTTATGTTTTAAAGCAATTTCCATATCAAGTTCAACGCCAAAAGATTTCAAAGAATGTCCTAAGTGGGCCAGAAATTGCTTGAGCCACCACTTTGATGCTCAACTAGGGTAGAACCGACCCTAAGGATACCATATATAGACAATAAACACATAACCATCCTTTGCAATAGTAACTAATGGAAGATCCAACTAGTGATATATGAAACTACAGTCTTATTACTATCCATACTGGAAATTCTTAAATTTTAGGATTAATTTGTAGCTTTAAATCTCTTAACATGTAGTTAAGTTGCCACTGTACATCTTAGTTTCAGCACAGAGATTAAGATCATATGAAAAATTCTCCTTCCTAGTAGCAATCATTCAAATAAGATTGGTTGCTTAGTTTAAAACTAGGAAATATAGTCTTTGTAAGAAATTCTACTTATTGTCTTAGATACCTAAACTTTGACATTAGACAATCTCATAATTAAAAGGTTGGTTGTTTACCACTAATGTCAAACTTTATGCTTCTGCTAAAAATTTTATTTTAATT
>JAOQMQ010000006.1:6969098-6980417 GCA_027563845.1 Erythroxylum subrotundum
GCAAATGGATTTTAAGATGAATAAGATGAAAAAAAAAATTATATCGAGATTTTCGGATTAGTCAAGGGTTTTTAGTAGGAGGTTGGATATCCGGATACGGGTTCCAACACATACAAGAGTTATCAATTAATTTCTAGAAGATTAAAACTAATTGATAGTTTTAAACCTTAATTTTATCAACTCAATACACAA
This sequence comes from Erythroxylum subrotundum, assembly GCA_027563845.1. Taxonomy (NCBI): domain Eukaryota; kingdom Viridiplantae; phylum Streptophyta; class Magnoliopsida; order Malpighiales; family Erythroxylaceae; genus Erythroxylum; species Erythroxylum subrotundum. The sequence goes on from JAOQMQ010000006.1 coordinate 6,969,291, forward strand.
TTGAGCAAATTTAATCAAATTATATAATTAAAAGTTGGCTTTAATACTACTATTGATAAATCGAGCCAGGATTCGATCCCGCGCTTAAAGTAATAATTACGAAATTTTTTTCATATTTTCATATTCTAAAAATTAAGATCATTTTAAATTCTATAAAATGATTAATAGTTAAATCATAATAAAGTATGCATCTTAATTCGTATCTTATTCCGAGTCTTAATTCTTTTCTTGTTACATACCTCGAACTGTTTCCAAAACTGACTCATCTCAACCACCGTAATTGCACAAGTGTCAGACCTTTGACGATATCCATGTAACAAGTTGAGAGAACTCTGTAATGATTGTAGAGAGGGTTAAACAAAGAGTGCTAGCTCCATTAGAGCTTAAGTTTATTTATAATAAGTTTTTGAACATTTTAGTAATTTAATTGAAATTAAATTCTAATTTCAAATTAAATATCAATCATACTCAAATAAGATTTAATATCTCATATTGATCTTTATTTATTAAATATCTTGTATTTAATCATAAAGTTTCTCAAACCTTACAATTACGCCAACTTGATTAAAAGATCTTTGCTCTTTTCAATCTGTTCCTTATGTGTGTCCTATTAGGTTTCTAAGTATGTTGACAATTGATACAAATTATAACTTTAAATTATATTTAGGATTAGATAAATTAAACTCCTTTAATTTATTTTTAATTCTTTAATTAAACAATTTATATCCGTAGATAAATTAAAAAATATTTCCTTAGATTAAGATTGGAGTATAATAACACATTATAACCATTCAAATATTTAGGAATGTCAAAGTGATTTTGATTAATTCTTTCATGCATGATCTTCTCGTATAATTCAATCCTTTCATCATATAAAATTTTGATTAGACATAAAGTATGAAATTAATGTTTATTCTATTTAAAGTCCAATCATATTAGTTCTCTATCATTAGCTATTGATTTAATTAATGACATCGGTAAACCATTTGCAAAAAGTCATTTCACCTTGATCAAGAATTTTCCTAATCAATACTAATAAAAAATAATGAAATATTTTCCATAATTACTTTAGAGTGATAAATCCTATTTGATCTCTTAACTACCTCCATATAGTTTATGTTACAATTAATAACTACCGACTGAATTATTCTTGATTAAAATATGTTACAAGTAGTATCAAAGCATAATAATCCTTATACAAGATAACTTTGATGATCTTAATTCAAAGGATCACTTATACAATTATCAAAATGATAATTTTTATAGCATACAAAATAATGTTTCAAGTAAATATCTCATATGAGGTTAGTTCAATGAATTTGTTTTTTAACAAACACTCACATGTTTACGTGTAACTATCACACTTTTATCTTTTGGCACCAGTTGCTCTGTCTTAAAAATAATCTTTCAATTTTCTCCCGATCAATTTTAATCATATAGTTATATAAGTCCAATAAAATATAATAAGAATTGATTAATTGAAATAGAAGATTTGTTACTTGCGAATAAGTATACTTCTCGAATCGTCCGGTTTGCTTTCAGACCTCGTTTTGTGCGTGGCTATGTTCCGTAAGGGGAAAGCAAGATGTAGAAAATAATAAAATATAACAGAACTCGCCACACCGAGTACATGGAAGACACATTCACCGCGTTGTTCTTGGCATATCTTTTAGATTTGTCCAAAGCAAAGTCATCATATGCCAACCTTTAAGAAACATACAAACTAAACCCTTAAGTAAAACTGTACTTTTTGAATATAAACGAAAATGGTAGCGCTAGCTGGAGTTCTCGTTCTACGAAGCTTATTTGAACCGACAAGAAAGGCAGGGTCAAGCTCTTTGTCCGTAACGAAGAATCCTTTCACCGCCCATGCTTTTGTCGTGTAGTGTCGTCCGGGTCCAGTCATTGGTCTTTTGGATTAGTTCATTGTCACATTTAATGAATGGGGATGATTCTTGTGGACCGGAGCTCGTAATGAAAAAACTTTAAATTTTGTATAGAATTATACATCTTAAATGGTGCTTACAGCTTCCGGTGCACAAACTTTTATCGGTGTCCCATACCCACTACACTACTACGCCGCCTGACAAGAAGCATCAAACTTGCCTGTCGTTTTCCTAATATTTTTTCTTTTACACGTGGCTACTCTCTTCCTTTCTTACGTTATAGCAACACTAGTCAAATAAAGATTATAGCTTTCCCATTCCAACTCCAAGACAGACTTTGATGGATTGCAATTCACTCCCAATACCTAAACTGCTGAAGCGTTCCAAACAAGAGACTTTCTTTATTGACTTCTCCCCAGCTCTTGAAGTAAAAAGTGAATGAAGTGAGAAGAACATTTCAGTGAGCTCGGTGGAATTGGATATATTAGGCTTGTAGCTGGTGGATTTTACCTTGTTTTCGTGGCTATGGAACGTTATGAGGTGGTGAAAGATATTGGGTCTGGGAATTTTGGGGTGGCCAAGCTTGTTAGAGATAGATGGAGCAGAGAGCTTTATGCTGTCAAATTTATAGAAAGAGGCCATAAGGTTGTTCATAACATTTTAAATTCCAATAGCTGTAATCTTTCCCTTTTACTTTTTAGTTAGCTGTGAAGCTCAATTGCTTCGCTTTTTATGTTATTGGGTTTTCACCATCTGGTTCATAGTCTCTTTTCTTATTGGGTTGATACAAGGGAACATTTGTGGTTGCAGATTGATGAGCACGTGCAAAGGGAGATCATGAATCACAGATCATTGAAGCACCCGAATATAGTGAGATTCAAAGAGGTCTGTTCTTGAATCTTTTGAAATGGTAACCTCACCTTGATAATTGTTGATGCTGTATTTTTTTATCCCAGTTGACCAACTATGTAATGCTGTTAGATGATTCTAGCCACTTGGACTCTGGTGTGTTTAATCTTTTTGTGTTTAGATCACTATTTTTATACCTGTAAGTCCATAGGTTCATGAGTTTGAACAAAGTAGCAACTTTCTAAAATCCTTAAAAGCTAAATCTATGTGGAGTTAGGAGTGGGTGGGCAAGGAAAGAGTGGCAGCTGGCCCTCTGGCGCAGGAAAGTTTATACAAAATAGAAGACAAGCAACCTTTTGGAGTTGATGTTGGGGTATAGAAACTTTAGTTACAGATGGCATATAACAATCAAGAAATGAGTCCTGTACAATTGCAGTTTTATCTCTCCTTCTGAACTCTCTGGTTTTCCTAAAGAATCAACTGGATTATGTTAAGCTAATATCACCTGATATTTGGGAAGAACTAGGCGTGCCCTGGGAGTAACTAACCGGACTAGCATTCACATTATCTTTGTCAAACATGTTTTAAATAAGACATAGTTTGAATAGAAGGGATATTCTCCTATCTGAAATTAATCCTTTCAGGTCCTGTTAACTCCTACACATTTGGCCATAGTAATGGAGTATGCTGCAGGTGGAGAATTGTTTGGGAGGATATGCAATGCTGGTAGATTTAGTGAAGATGAGGTAAAGCGGAAAAAATTACATATTCTATGATCAAAGAATATGGAGTTTTCTAATTTTTGTCCTTTTTGGAATTTTCTTGTTCATTTACTTCAGGCAAGGTTTTTCTTCCAGCAGTTAATATCAGGAGTTAGTTATTGTCATTCAATGGTAAGAGGCTAAAAGCTATGTTACCAGAAACTGAGATCTTTTCCTATTTGTTTATCGGCAATTAGCAAATTATAAAGAAATTTCCATCAGCAAATTTGTCACAGGGATCTTAAGCTTGAAAATACTCTCCTAGACGGCAGCGCAGCACCACGTGTCAAAATATGCGACTTTGGTTATTCAAAAGTAATATTTTCTTTTTTATATAAATCTTTGCTGATGTTAGGAATAGTGCTGGATTTTTAAGTTTGATAAACTTCTAGATATTAATGACTTTGCTCTACTGCATAGTCAGCGGTGTTCCATTCTCAACCAAAATCTGCAGTAGGAACACCAGCTTATATTGCACCTGAGGTCCTCTCAAACAAGGAATATGATGGAAAGGTAAAATGCTTGCTATTCTTCACACATATCAACATGTTTCTTCTTTTATATTCTTGGAAGCCTCGTTTACATGTAATAACCAACAAATTTTATAGATTGCAGATGTTTGGTCTTGTGGAGTCACCCTATACGTAATGTTAGTGGGCTCATATCCCTTTGAAGATCCTGATGATCCAAAGAACTTTAGAAAAACAATTGGGGTGAGTCTTGTACTAAAAAATGAGTGGATGCGATGTACAATGATGGCAGGCCTTATTTATTGTTGAGCTCTTGTTAAACTGTTGTTAATTGATGTTGCTTCTTTTATCATTGCTTGCAGAGAATATTGAGTGTCCACTACTCGGTTCCAGATTATGTAAGAGTTTCTCTGGAGTGTAAGCATCTTCTATCACGAATATTTATGGCAAACCCACAAAAGGTATCGTGTCCTTGGATTTTCTTTGAACTTCTAATAACTAACTACAGAAATTGGGATTTGAATCAGTTTACCGAATGATGCATAGAGATAGATACATCCAAGTCCTTTGGATTCATGCCTTCTTCCAGTACTCCATACTCTAGTCATTTTCAGGACTTACCTGGAGCTGAGTCACGTTTTAAAAGTGGATTTAGACATGATTGGACTTATGAAATAGTGACTAAGTAGGTTTTTATTGTAACATGTTAGTGGATGATAGAAGGGCGTAAGTCTTAGGTACGAAGGTGTTGGGAGGAATTAATGAGTGGTGATTCCATTGTGTTTGTAGAGAATAAGCATTCCGGAAATAAAAAGGCATCCATGGTTCTTGCAAAACTTGCCTATAGAGCTGATGGAAGGAGGAAGTTGGGAGAGCAATGATGTGAATAACCCATCCCAAAGTATTGAAGAAGTGCTGGCTATAATACAAGAGGCAAGGAAACCTGGCGAGGCACCCAAGGCTGGAGGAAGTTTGGTTGGGAGCAGCACGGATTTTGATGACTTGGATGTTGATGCAGATATTGATGATATTGAGACAAGTGGTGATTTTGTGTGCCCAATATGAGTCATATGTAAATTGCGTAATTTAAAGGTACCAGTGGTATAGCTTCTTGAATTTGTGATAGCGGATTGTATAAAATTTCATATCACAACAATTTTGTTCACAGATAACATCCTTCTATATGTACGTCCATTAGGTACTACCTTTTAGCCCGTCCATTTGTAAATATATGATATCATTTTTAGAGGCATTATCCTCTGTTCCACTTTCCCTCGCTCCACTCTAGCTTGTACTCACGGAGAGTAAGTTTTTGGATCTCCCAAGTATCAAATCAAAGGTTCAACTCTTCGTTTTATTACAAGTAGAGCATATCTTTTCTCAGACCATAGTATCACGATGGATTGTCAGCATGGAGGGGCATACGATTAAATTTGAGTACTGCTATAATAAACAATCGGCAATCAGGTGCACCACGTATACATTGTAAGCTATAAAATCTATTAGAATTTACAACTAACTAAAAATTAAATGTCATTGGGCTTGATTTAGTTATGGAATTGGGCCGGGTTCGTTTAATAGAGTACTACTTTTCTAATGGAATACAATATAAATCGGCCCCAAATGTATTGTCATCTCCGTGTTAATAATTGGTATTAACCTGGAATTCGAGTATGTCAAGGAGGAATTATCCTAAAATTTGTACTTGACTCCTTATTAATGATGTAAGTGAGTTTAGAAAAACTTGGTAGATGAAATTCTGAACTACCAAAATACCAAAATATGTGGGAAAGAGAGATGGTTTGATTTAACCAAAAAGAAAAATGCAAGCTACAAAGGAAACTTGGAAAAAAAAATGAATACATGATGTAAAGAGAGCTGTAAAAATAGTAGCAAAGTGTGTTTGGAGTTGTTTTCCTTTTGAAGATTGTCTATAGATTGTGTTTTTGTACACGGTGTCTGTACTCTTTATTGTCCGAGTGTTGATGAATTTATAATCCTCTCATCCTTAATCAATTTTTGTTATAATTGCCCACTTTCTTACATTTTAGCTAACCACATATTACTATCTCCTTAACTTTCTAGTAACTTTCGTATCCTAGAATTCAATCTAAAGTAACTTTTAACCTACTTAGCCATATTTTTGTTAACTACATCCCACCTTTTTTTTTTTTAACTTCCATATCCTAGGCTAACTTCATTTGATTGAATGACTTTTTAAGCTAAATGGGCTAATTCATTTTACACTATTAAAAAATGACTTCCCCTTACCAAACGTATGGTATAGAAAACCAAACATATGGTATAGAAATTCTCGTAATCATCTATAAGTTGGACTATGAATTCCATTATAATAGTTTTACCGATTCCAGATTGAATTTTTGAGTTGGGCCAAGTAATATTACCCGTGAGGATTCTCCTAAATCCTGAATAATCTTTTACATATAACAAATGTCAGATCCAATGATTATATTAATATCTTTTAAATTTGAAATCCTAAGTTGTTACCTTAAGATTTGACCTTTTTCATTATAAAATCTACTCATTACTTATTCACTTTCTACCTAAGCTCTTAAACATTTTATATCCTCTTTTTTTTACTTTAATATTTTCTTCTTATGACTTCTATGATCATGGCTTCTTCCCACCATGCTTCATCCTCCTCTTTAATAGACTGTGGTAAACTGAATGCCACCAATGTATGTTATTGATTTTGGTACTTACCTAGAAAATCTCTTTGATTTCTTATAACTTTACTTCTTTTTTGCTAACTGTTAAGCTTGAAGTAGTTTCTATTTCATATGAGCCTTTTTGTACTTCATAAAGACCAGGTAAAGAATTCTTAAACTCTTAATTTTCTTTCTAAACCATTAACTCTTGACATTTGAATTTTTATTTTAGCATTATAGAAGGCTTTCCTCATTTCGACCACAAAAACGGTTTAGGACTCCTCCATCTATTGACCATTTCACCCATCACTCCTTTATTTGGAAGTCAAAATTTTCTTTAGAATTCACTTTGTTTCAGGCTTCCAAACCCTTAAAACCATAGCCTAAAAATGTAGATCAATAGGCTAAATGGGTAGATAGCTTATATCAGTCGTATCATTTAGTCTGGAAGAGATAGGGTCTTATGTAGCTAATAGCCTGATTAATATATTTTTCCATACCAATATTAAAATTTACTACAAGTATACGAAGTAACTGTAGCTAGCAAAGACAAATACAAGTCGATCCTATGAAGACTGTAAATACTAGTAATGACCCTTTTTTCTATTATCTAGCCTAGAAATCTAATTTTGGCTTTGAATTGAAAATGAAGCAAAGTAAATAAACTAAATTAAGATTAAAAAAATATGAACTCAAGACAAGTAAAATATGAAAAAATTTAATATAATCCAGAGGATTTTTGTCGGTCTATCTCTAGGTTTGCATGCAACTCTTTTCAATTATGGTAGATCTATTCATACAAGAGGATTTATCAATTTCAATCATATGGACATATTAGAATAAGAGTAAAACATATAATTGAATTGCAATAAATCAATCAATATAATTGCTTTGAATAAAAGATTAAAGCATATTGTTATCTAAAATTAGGGTTCTCCACACCTAGACACTAAAAACATTTAGTTAATAATCATAGAAAATGAAATCAAAGATAAACATGAAAAAAAACTAATAGAAAATAAATGAATCATAATTCTAAATCTCCATTTTTCTTCTATTGAATCTTCTTGCAAGTTTGGACTTGATGTAGCTATCTACTATATCACTTGATGTATTCTTTGTGCTTTCCTCGTTCCTTGATCAAAATTGTCACCTCTTTAGGTGTCTTATGTCTCAAAACTGCTATAAAACTTGGCTTTCCTTTATTTACTTTTTCTCGCATCCTGTTATAGTAAAATTTAGGGTTTTTGGGATATACACAGTCACTTATACGGGTATGTGAGAGACTTATATAATACAAAAATCTAAATTCACCATTTCACACAAGCATAGAGATTTATATGGGAAACATACACTGCTGTGTATATCAAGATACATTGGTTTTTAACTCCATATGACCAAAAATCACTTTCTTCAATCTTCATATATTTATAAAGACTTATATCGTCTTTATACACAGGCGTGTAGGTCCTTAGTTGCTTTAAATCTTCATCCCATGTTATGATTTCATCTGAATTCTTCTTTTTTTATATCCATGAAGAAAATTATGACCTACAAATGCACTTAGAGCAAATTAAGTACCAAATATAACAAAATTATAAAATGTCAAGCAAAACATGTTAAATATGGGTGTATAATTATGGTCAAATAAGCATCTGTCATAGCCCTTTTTCAGGAATTCGATAGAGTATTAACCCAACTTTATGTGTACGATTATAAAATTATGGATTCCTTCATGCAACTCCTTTATATTCCCTTTTGGTTATACTTCTATTTATTAAAATGTGTTTTCTTTTTAACTAGGCTGCCTGTAATCGCATAAAATTTTGTTTGCTTAATTAAAGAGACTCTTAGTTTAGAATCTAGTGCATTTAAATGTTCATCTTATTTTGGCTTGATAAAAATTTATGATTCTTTAATAAAAAAAGTTTTTAATGAAGAACATGTCAAATTTATTTAGGTTATGATAAAATGATTTATCTTTTGTCCTATTAGTAAAAAATCATGTTTGGATTTCCTTCCTTTTTGTAAAACGGTGGCTTATGTTAAGTTCTTCACTTTAGGCTTTGTTTTCTTATGGTTTCTTTATATGAATTTAAAGAATTGCATCTCTAGTCTCCCTTTGCAACAACTTAATCTCTGTGCGTGGTTTGTTGAACTTCGGACTTTTGCTTATTTCTCTAAACTTAGGGAAAGAGAAGGTCTTCCTTCTTCTGACCCTAGATTTTCTATTCTTTTTGGTCTTCATCTATTCATCAATTTATGTAGTAAATCTCTTAAGGACATCTTTAGTACTATGCTTTCTTTGAAGTCTAGGTCTATGGATCAGTTGAATCCTTTTGAAGTCTAGGTTTATGGATCAGTTGAATCCTTTTGAAGACTTCTTTGGAAGGCCTTACTGACTAAGAATTTTCAAGACTTTTGAATCCTTTTGCTTAGCCATTTACTATAAACTTTTTCTGCATATATACAAATCCTAGAGTTTTGAAATATATCTCCTTTACCTTTGGAGTATGCAACTCAACCTTTCTCTAGGAATTCCTTTAGTTGTATATTTTTTAGACTACTTAGTAAAAGTTTCTTTCGAGGTGAATGCTATTAACAATAAATTTCTCTGAAATTTTTGTTATCATTATCATGTTCTCAAGTGTAAGATTGTTGTTGCTAGTGTCACTGATGCAGAAGCTAACCACTCATGGTGGTTAAAAAGCTTTTATAGTTTATTACCTGGTCTTGATTTTGTACTTCTTATAGGTATTCCCTTTAATATGCATATTTTTGGCTCCTTAAAATTTTCCTAACTTCAATTATTACATATTTTGAAATCTTGAATGCTAAGAGCAAAGAAGAGAGCCAAACTTCCTCTTAGAAAGAAATACCTCCAAATCCTCTCCCTAAAAGAAAAATCAAGGTGAAGTCCCCAACAACTTCTTGTTCTAAGAAAGCTAACACTCCAGTCCCTAAAGGTTCCGTTACGAAGTTCACTAGTTTCTCCTCTAAATTTCTCAAAGAAATTTTGATCACCTAGCCTGTAATTGAAGATACTATTCCTTTATAAAGGACTTCTTTTACACTTAAAAAGGTTGTGGAGGAAGTTAACGATGATATGAAACTCCCTTTTATTGCTTTTAGTTTTCTTTTCACTATGAATTTCCACTAATGTTACCTCTTTTTTGCAGATGACACAATATTAGACCTCCATGCTCCTTTTCCTCTAGAATTGGAGTTTGAAAAAGCAAGGCTTCCCTTGATCCGAGGTCACTAAGGTTGCTTCGTTGGGGGTATAACAAGAATTCCTTACACATTGATATGCTAGCTTGCTAACAAATTCTTTTATGTCTTATAAAGAAAAGATGTTTGGTCCACAGTGACGACTTCAAAAGAATTCTTTGACATGAGTTTTCTAGATCTCTCTATTAACCTTCCTTTCAGTATCGTACCAATAATCAACTTTAAAGAACTATCAAGAGTCAAGGATCTTTGAGACTCACTATGTAGCAGGAGTTGCAATTCATGACTAAAATTTAGCGTAGTTCTTTTTTGTCTATACTGTCATATGTTGGTTTTATATCTCAGTCATCTTCTATTGAGGGACTTCTTAATAAAGCTAAAAAATTCTTCGCTTCCTTTGAAAAAACTTGCCACGATCAGGTCTTGTACGTTAAAAAATCGAGCTTCTTATTTCAATGTTGAATGGACTATAAAGCAAAGGAGCCTTAAGGCAAGAATCTCTAGAAAAAAATTCAAAAGCTAAAAATTGAATTTGATTCTTTAGAAAATGAAGCTGTTGAGCATGAACAAGCTATTGAGTTGATTACAGAAAAACAAGAAGCCCTTACACAAGATGGACAGAGGTTCAATCAGGAGTTTTTACGAAGTCAAACAGATAGTTGCAAAATTAGGGAAGTCATTAGTGCTACAAAAAGACAAAGTTAGCTTTTGTAAGTGATAAGTCCATTAAGCCAATGAAGATCAGGTGTCATGTATTAACTAATTGGGTGAAATTCCATCCTTTGACTTAGACCAGCTATGAACTTCCATATTTTGTTAACTTTTAGGTAGTTTCAAGTGGATGTTTGGGCTTTTATTTCTGATTGTTAATCTTGAACTTATTTTATTTTGTTTTAAGAACTCACTCTCTTTCCTATATCCTCATCCTTAAAAAAAGGTATGTATATAAGGTTTTAAATACTTCACATTGATAAAATACCTATGGGATTCACTTTCTAAACTAGGTAACTAATAGGCGTTACCTCTAAAAACTCTATAAATTCTAAATGGCCCTTCCCAATTTGGAAACTTACCCTATTCTGTCACTTTTATCCCCAGTGGTAGGATCAACTTCCACACTATATGTGAGATCCCACAACGGTTGGAGAGGGGAACGAAGTACGTCTTATAAGGGTATGGATACCTGTTGGATCCCGTCTCCGGAACCCAACTCTTGAACCATAAACTTGAATACATGATCATATTGTCTTGAAGGGTTATC
>JAOQMQ010000006.1:7065969-7082388 GCA_027563845.1 Erythroxylum subrotundum
CATATAGAAGAGTCAAGGTTGGGTTGAATAAATGAAGAGTTTAAGTTTAGAATTTTCGGGGATGAGTGTACTCGTCGTGACGAGGCCTCTTGGTTGTCGCGACGAGGGTAAGGTAGCGGATACGTCGCGATGTAGGATAAATTTATCGCCGTGACGTATGGCTTGCAGGCTCGTCACAATGTACTATAATTCGCACGTCGCGACGCACTCCCCAGCCTGCGCTCGTTGCGGCGTGATTCCAGTCACCGCGGCATTGCCTACCTTTGCTTCCGAGGAACATATGTCAACTTCCAAATCTTACCTCCAAGGGCAGGCCTCACGCTTAAGTGTCCGATGTTGGGCTCCGAAAACGGGGTCCAACACCAACAATATGTTTAATGACTCATTACCTATTAAGCTCTCTATGTTTAAGAAAATTTAAGCTTTGGAAAGTGTAGTACTCTTACTAGTTAATAGATCTTAAAATAATTATCTTCTGTAAATTTTTTTATTAAAACAATTATCTCAAAACTGTGATAATATAAAATTGATGGCTATTAGTTAATAGCTCTTAAAATAATTATCTTCCATAAATTGTTGTTTTTTCTTATTGAAAATACAAAGTTAAGCTTATTTTTCACTTATTTTGACTTTGTTGCCGAACTTTTTTATCTTACGTGCAATAAAAATTTAGTTGATGCAAGACTAAAAGAAGGTTCTTACATAAATCGAAATTTATTCACCTTTGGAATTATTATTTGTAAGTTAAGGTGAGACTTTCATGTCAACTATTTAAAAGTACAAAATAACTTCTATAGATGGTACAATATTGAAACAAATTACTTATATAATTTGGTGCAACAAAAGGCAAAATGAGAACGTACCTTATAAAGATTTTAAGTTAACTCACATATTATAAAACTCTTTAGGAGATAATGCCAAAACATCAATCATTTATACTATAAGCCTCGAGCAAAGTCATAGGGAGCAATTTAAAAGAACCTTTTCTTTTACAAGTTATGCTAAAGTGGTCACCATCAATACACAAGCTACTTTATTGGTGTCTAATAAGGCCTTAATAAAGCAAGTTTATAAAAATTTGTTTGGGCTTGAGCGTTGGTTAACAAGCTTGATGTTAACTTGTGTTGATAATTTTATTGTATTACAGAAATATGAAATCCACATCATTGTAAAGGTCCTATTGTCTTATCCCACACATAATCATAAATGTTTTTGGAATATAATGCAATAATGATCTAACCATATATTGTGGATTTTATTTGGAGCAAGTCTACCTGAGACTTAAAAAATTGAAAATGCTATAAAAGGATAAAGAGATTAAAGAGTTAACTTGGTAACATCACATTGCTCAATCTTGTTTTAAGGATATGCTTAAAAAAATGGAGAAGATCAATCTTTGAGAACATATGAATATGTGACTTTAGATTCCTCAAAAGGAATTAATCATTCTCGTATTCACACAAGAAGTAACACGTTTGAGGATCTTAACGAGTAACCCAAAGATTTTCGAAATGCTAGAAGGTGCTAAAGAAATATTTTTTACTGGATGATGACAATATACAAATTTTGGGTCCCAACTCATACTTAGGTTTGGAGGATGGTATGAGTTTGATTGATTATATATTTACCGATTAAGGCTATGAAATGCTTAAGATACGTATTATGGTTCATATTTGGTTTTAAGTGCAAGTTGGAAGCACAAGAACTAAAGAAAGCTAAAAGCACATCATTGGAGCCATTCTCTTGATGTTTAAACTTATTTGCTTTTATGGAACGAAAAGGAGAAGAATTAAAGTGAATATGGGATAAGAAAATGCAAGAAATGAAGTTCTTGTAACCCACACAACTGTGTATGGAACCATGTAACTCTCTAGAAGCATGTAGGAACATTTCAACATTTCCTGCAGCATACATGGCTGTGTATGTACTTACATGATCATGTAGAAACACGAATTAGGATTACTTTAAAAAAATGGAGAAGATCAATCTTTGAGAACATATGAATATGTGACTTTAGATTCCTCAAAAGGAATTAATCATTCTCGTATTCACACAAGAAGTAACACGTTTGAGGATCTTAACGAGTAACCCAAAGATTTTCGAAATGCTAGAAGGTGCTAAAGAAATATTTTTTACTGGATGATGACAATATACAAATTTTGGGTCCCAACTCATACTTAGGTTTGGAGGATGGTATGAGTTTGATTGATTATATATTTACCGATTAAGGCTATGAAATGCTTAAGATACGTATTATGGTTCATATTTGGTTTTAAGTGCAAGTTGGAAGCACAAGAACTAAAGAAAGCTAAAAGCACATCATTGGAGCCATTCTCTTGATGTTTAAACTTATTTGCTTTTATGGAACGAAAAGGAGAAGAATTAAAGTGAATATGGGATAAGAAAATGCAAGAAATGAAGTTCTTGTAACCTACACAACTATGTATGGAACCATGTAACTCTCTAGAAGCATGTAGGAACATTTCAGCATTTCCTGCAGCATACATGGCTGTGTATGTACTTACATGATCATGTAGAAACACGAATTGGGAAAATCTTTGATAGGCTATGTATCCAACCGAGTATCTCCTAGAACCTTAATTTTTGCTATAAATAGACATTCAAGCAGTCAAAGAAGGTATGAATCATTTTAGAGGTACGAAAGGGGGCAGAACTTTTACTTCTTTGAGATTTATGGAGAGTTAACCTTCTTCCTTCCAATTTGAAGGGGAAATTGACACCGAAGAACACATTTGGGCATCTCTTCATATTGCATTGTTATCTTCTCTTTTTAGAAATTATTTATGTTATTCTTTGTTTAATGTTTTGGGTATTCATGTATAAATGATTAACGTTCTCATTCTTAATAGATTATTTATGTATGGACCCATTGCCAGATTCTAGATTACAATACGTAATCGTTGTAACTCTAATTCATTTGTGGTAACTAGTGGTGGTGAATCATTAGAGATAACATAGAATATGTTAAATGACTCGAGCTTGTGTGGTTGTTTCCTAGATTAATTTGTTTTCTTAGCTATTAATGCGACTATCCTATTAAATCTAAAGATCTTATTCTAGGTTGTTTGATAGCTAGGTTTAATTAAAAAGCTTATTTTGATAAAATACGACTTAAGGAAAAATCAGGGTTAATAGAGCTTATTGTTAATATACAACTAATAGTTTCTAAGAGAGGTATAAGAACAACATGACAATCAAGTATGCTCATTTGTGTATAGGTTGAGATTGAACCGAGAACCGGATTCTAAACTCATTCATCAATCTTATCACATTTTGACTGTTTGATTTGATTTACTTTCATTAATTCAATTTTACTTTATTTCTTAATTGAATCCAACCAAACCACCCTTTGTATCCTAAACACCAATTCATTCATTATGAAAGCTATACATACACTCTTTGTAGATATGACCTTTACAAATTTAGTGTGCAAAGTAAGTTTTTTTTTGTGTTCGACGTGCACCAAGAATTTTGGTGTCGTTTCCAAGGAGTCTAGTTATTTAGTTTTTGTTTTTGTTTTTAATTTTAATTGATGTCTTGTATATATTTGTTTATAATTAGTTTTTACAATTATTTCTTGACTTTTCATGTTTGTTAGTGTTTATGTATGGTATTGACAAGATCTCCTCATCAAGACCTTGTGCAATGTGTTGACAAGATCTCCTCATCAAAACCTTGTGCAATTTGATTCTGAGATCAAAAGGACACTACAAAGGTTCCGTATTAAAACCAGAACAACATTAGAAATACAGCAAGGAATTAAACTTGAGGAAGCCATGGCCAATCCAAGAACTCTAAGAGAGTTAGCTGCTCCAGATTTGACTCAAAGGCCTCTATGCATTACTTTTGTCTAACTTTCATGATTTTACAGGTGAGGATGCTTATAGGCATCTCAAGGAGCTCAATATGGTCTGTCTTACTATGAAACCTCTAAAGATGACAGAAGAGCAGATTATGATAAGAGTCTTTCCATTTTGTTGAAGGATGCAATAAAAGACTGGCTTTTTGATCTACCCACTGGGAGCGTTAACACATGGATCAAAATGAACAGGCTATTTTTGGAGAAATTCTTTCCAGCATCGAAGACATCCAAAATACAAAAAGAGATATGTGATTGTGTGTCAGCCAACACAATGAAGGATCCTTTTATAAGTGCCAGGAGCACTTCAAGAAGTTGTGTGTCAGCTGCCTTTACCATAATATTTTAGAACAACTCCTCATCCAATACTTCTCTGAAGGATTATTGCCTTTAAAAAGGAGCTTGGTCAATGCAACAAGTGGTGGGGCACTATGTGAAAAAATTTTCATGGAGACCATAATTTTAATCAAGCATATGACAACTAATACTTAACAATTTAGCGCTCACAATGATATTCGTATGATAAATGAGGTAAACAATTCATTTTTAGAACATCATTTAGATAATCTAACGTCCTTTCTAAGGCAAATTGTTGTAGGACAAGCGTAGATAAAAGCCTGTGGTATATGTGAAAATGGATACCATCCAACAAATGGGTGTCCAACTTTGCACGAGGAAAGCATAGAGTACATTAATGCTTTAGGGGAAACTTTTACAACCAATAAAACCCGTATTCCTAAAGTTATAACCTAGGTTGGAGAGATCATTCAAACTCAAGTTATGGAGGGAATAGGCAGCAAAATCACTTCCCAAATAGGCCCCAATGAGTGCTGCAATTCCAACCTATGTCATAAACCACTTCTTCCAACTCAGGTAACTCCTTAAAAGATATAGTTAAATTTTCTTGCAACTAACATTTTGCAATTCCAATAGGATGTGCAGCAGTTTCAACAGGAGATAAAGTCTAGCATTCAAAACCTAGAGAACCAAATGAGTTAGATGGTAGTGGTTATCAATCGTCTTGAAACCCAATGAAGATTAAAACTATCATCACAACCTAAGACAAATATGAAGAATGTTAGTGAAATCACCTTGAGAAGTGGTAGGAAGCTTGAGGATCATAAGAGGATTACACAAAGGATGGCTAGTGAAGAAGACATATAGAAGGAGCTTGAAGGAGAAAGAGATATACCTTCTAGCTTAAAGGTAAATGTTGAATTCCCAATTGTTGTAAAGACTAATTCTCCACCTTTCCTTAGCAGGTTAGCAAAGTCAAATAAGAAGGATAAGGATAAGGAGGTCTGGGAGACCTTTCGAAAGGATGAGGTGAATATACCACTGTTAGATGCGATCAAGCAATTACCGAGGTATACAAAATTTCTTAGGAAATTATGTTCCAACAAGCGAAGGTTAAAAAGTAACGAAATGATCATAATGGGTGAAAATGTTTATGAGATATTTGAAAAGAAAATACCTCCTAAATGAAAGGAACCATGCATGTTTACTGTTCCTTGCAAGATCGGCAACACTAAGATTAAACAAGCTCTGTTAGACTTAGAAGCATCAATTAATGTTATGCCTTGTTCCATGTATTTTTCTTTAAATTTAGGCCCATTAAAAGGAAATAGTGTTATCATATAATTGGCTAATTGTACTAACGCTTACCCAGATAGGGTGATTAAGGATGTGCTTATACAGGTGAATGAACTAATATTTCCTGTTGATTTTTTTGTGATTAACATGAATGATAAAACTTCTTGTAATCCAATACCTATCTTCCTAGGGAGATCGTTTCTTAACACATCCCAAACTAAGATTGATGTTTGTGAGGATACCCTCAAGATGGAATTTGATAGGAAGTTATTCATTTTAATATTGTTTATGTTAATAAGCACTCTTATTATGGCCATTCTATTTTTGCGATTAACATGATTGGCCCTTTGTTATAGGAAGATTATAAGCGGAAGAATATAAATAAACAAGAAGCAGTTTCAATGAAATGGAAGACTGAAGCTTTTAATATCTAAAGAAAAAGCTTTATCACTGGTCAAAAAGTGCTTCTTTATTGTGCTAAATATAAACTATTTCTGCATAAATTTTGTCCTTATTGGGTCGATCCTTTTGTGATTACTAATGCCGCTCCCTATGGTGCAGTAGAGATTAAAAGTCTAAAAATAGGGAAGACATTGCATGTAAATGCTCATCAACTCAAGCCTTACCCTGAAAAAGGTCAAGTGGAAAAACACAAAAACTATGATCCTTAGAAATCATAATTTCTTTACATGATGAGGTAAACATAGAGTTGAGCCAATGACAATAAACAAAGGTGCTACTTAGGAAGCAACCTAAGTGAAGCATTTTTGCATTCGCTATTTTTGTTGAATGTTTCATTTCTTACATTTAAGTTTACATTAGGGACAATGTAAGTTTTAAGTGTGGTGGTGGAGATCTTAGTTATCATGTGTGCTTTGAGTTTGTTTATCTTGAGTGTTTAAGTTGTTTATTTTTACGTGTTTATATATATATATAATAAATCAAACAAACAAACATGTTCTCTTTTTATATTGTTTTTATGACTATATAGTCATAATTAAAGAGTAAAATTTACTAAAAAAATTCATGGCAACTTGAACATGTAATTTTACTCTTGTGATTGGTCAATGTACACCATCTTTAGAAGAGTAGTGTGACTAGTGGGTAGACATAAGCCAGTTAGGATTTGAGCCTTTTCAGACTAACACATCCATATCAGTCTCATTATCTTTTGTTCATGTGTGGCCTTCATGACATGTACATCTTGAATTTGCTTTGATTTTATATTTTAGACCACATTTCATCACATGCATTAACATGAAAATTTTATAGGCATTCTTTGTTTTGTAAGCTATATTAACCAAATAGCCTACTTATTGATATATTTTCCTATTTGTTAATCATCCTTGAGCTTTATTAGCCTTTTCTTTTTATTCTAATCACATTACAAACCTTTAACCTAACCAAATGTCTTATTTAAGCCTTAAAGCTAGTGGAGCATTTGTGATTGTTGATGTTTATGGATGCACGCGAGTATAAGTGTGAGGGCGTGCATATATGCAGGTTGGTTATAATTTTTGGAATGCAATTTTATCTCTTATCAATTAATTCCAATATTGATGTAGTTATTTCAATTTTTGTTGAAAAAACAAAATAGAGAAAAAATAATAAATAAAATTATCAAGGAGGAAATTCATTTGTTTTGCAAAATTATTCATGTTAGTCTTTCCTTGTTGTGTCTAGTTTCTATTGATTTTGCTTGCCTTTATATCTTCATTTTGGTTACAAATTCTTATGTTTTAATCCAAATGTGAGATGAATTAACTAAAAATGGTGTGAATATTGCATAAATGTTAATTGGATTATCTTGTGAATGTTGCATGAAAAATTAGAAGAATTAGGTATGAAAGAGTGAAATGGGACATTGCAGGAATTAATTTAATTATGCATGGAAATGGTGTCACACTGACCCTCCCATTTCACGGGTATGACAAGGGTGGTAACATTCGTGACCACCTTATACACACCTGTGACATATTTTTCCTTTAATTCGTTTAATTATTACGTGACATTTATAGGTTGAAGGCTCAAAAACCTAAACCTAAAATGAGACTGTAAATAGAAAGAAGAGAGGAGCGTTTGTTGGCAGTGCATTATGACATTCTACACATTCTTGACACAGATATCGTCGTTCGGAGATAAAGGATAGATAGAGAGAAAGAAGGTGAAAAGAGAGGAGAGAATAGAGAGAGTTGGGTGAAGAAGAGAGAAACACATCACCAAGGTGAAAATAGTGTGAACCTTCGATCATTTGGATGAGAACTAAGCAGAAGCAGAAGGCGAGAGCTAATGAAGGAAGTTTGAGAGGGGTAAGAGACCACCACAACTCCCTCATCCAATCCTTGTATGCTTATTCTATTTTTTATCTGTTGCATTGTTTCTTTGTTATTTTATTGGACTCATTATTTTGTAGCTTAACTGACTCTTACTCTATAGCTTTTGAGAGTTCATTTTGGTTATTTACTTGGTTTATTACTTTAATACTTCTTTTATACTGATAAAGATGAGATTGAAGTATGTGAAGATGATGAATCTTGTTATTTCCATAATGGGTTATTCTCCTTTTCTTGAGGATTAATGTAGTTATTTTAGTCAAATATGCATGATTGAGGGACTGTGTTGTTGTCTTATGTTTGCTATAGTTTTTGAACTGAATGGATGTAATAACATGACCAAACTTTGCATCATTTTGGATATTAAACGAAGGATAGAGAGAAGAAGTTTAATATGGAATGAAAAACTATAGACGCTTAGGTTAAGAATTATAATTATATTAAGTGGCAATTATCAGTCAGGTTTCCATAATTAATTTGGATGATAAACTTGTTGAATACAAAAGTTAGATTTGTTTATTAGTTGAATTTATTTTAGAACCCAATTGTTAATTTTAGTAAGACAATTATCCAATCATTTTCCTTTAGTCATGTATAGGAGATTAAATTAGTGAAATTAATTCTCAAGAGTTTCCACTTCGATTAATCTATTCGTTTTTACTTCCATTTAAATTAGTTTATTTTTCAGTTTAATTTTGTGATCTTCTCTAAAGGCTTCACTCAACAGATCAGGATAGAATGTTTAAGATTGCATCTGTTTTTATTTTTGTTCGAGATTAATTTAAGTGAGCCAATTTTACCTTCCTGAGAGACGACCTTTGGGTTATCATCTACAACTACCTCGTATACTTACAAGTAGGATAGCCTATGTATTTTTAAAACTTATTTTAGGCACAACATTCCTCCTAAAGTTTTATAGAATGGGTGATTTGATTATGATGCAAATGAGAGAGATAATGTTTTAAAGGATCACTCCTTATAGTTATAAAGTATCATTTATCATTATTTTTTGTGAGTGGCTCCTTCTAATTTCTTATGCTTCATGTGGTTTGTGTGTGAAGGTTTGAATCTAAGTTGTGAAATAGAATTTTTGCATTCATCATAACTAATGGTACCCAATTTTGAGTGAATGTTATTTTTTGCGCTTGATATTCCATTGAGTATTTTTCTTACTTCACTAGCTTTAATGACTTTTGTACTATATATCCAAATACCTCTCACCTTAACCTTTGGCCCAATTATAACCTTAAATAGTCCTTTGATTCATGATTATGAGTGTGAATCCTAATGGTGGAGAACTGAAATGATATGTAAAATCGTGTAATGTCTTGATCATGAATGGTGTTTGAGTGTACCTATAAATCTATCTTATTTTTAAAGACATCTTGTCAAAGTATACCCCTAGATTGCTTAGTTTCTAAAGGGAATGGTTGTTGATTGACCATTAGTAAAGGCATTTAATGTTTATTTTTTCCATGATCTTGAAAGTTATTGCTCTTTTCTCATAACTATCTATTATTAGGAAATATGGAAAATGAGGAAGTGTTTTGGATTGTGATTTTGATTTTGTTGTTTTGCTTGAGGACAGTTAAAAGCTAAGTGTGGAGGAACTTGATGTGTGCTTGATTGATTATATATTTACTCCATAATACTTAGTGATTAATGATATGAAATGCTTAAGATACTCATTTTGGTTCATATTTGATTTTAGGTACAAGTTGGAAGTACAAGAATAAAAGTGAGCTAAAAGCACATCCTTGGAGCCATCATCTTGATGTTCAAACTTATTTATCTTTGTGGAACAAGAAGCAGATGAATTAGGGTGAAGATGATATAAGAAAATTCAAGAAATGAAGTTGGCGCAACCTACACGATAATGTGTGGAACCATGTAACTCTCTAGAAACGTGTAGGATTATTTCAACATTTTTTGCAAACCTATCAAAAATTTCCCAATTTGTGCTTCTATAAGGTCGTGTAAGTACATACACTTACACGACCTTATAGAAGCACAAATTGGGAAATTTTTTATAATCGTGTATGTACTTACACGACCTTGTAGAAACACAAATTGGGAAATTTTTTATAAGCTGTATATCCAATTGTGTATCTCCCAAAACCCAAATTTTTGCTATAATAGACATTCAAGTAGCCAAAAAAGGTATGAATTATTTTAGAAGTACAAAAGGGGGCCAAACTTTTACTTCTTTGGGATTTATAGAGAGCTAACCTTCTTCCTTCCAGTTCAAAGGCGAAATCGATACCGAAGAACTCATTCGAGCATCTCTTCATCTTGTATTATTGTCTTCTCTCTTTAGAAATTGTTTATATTGATCTTTGCTTCATGTTTTGGGTATTCATGTATGAATGACTATTGTTCTCATTCTTAGTAGATTATTTATGCATAGACCTATTGCCAAAATCTATATTACAATACGTAATTGTTGTAACTCTGATTCATTTGTGGTAACTAATGATGGTGAATCATTAAGGACAATATAACATAGGTTTAGTGACCTGAGCTTGTGTGATTGTTTCCTAAATTAATTTGTTTTCCAAGATCTTAATATGTCTGTCCTACTAAATCTAGAGATATTATTTTATGTTTTTTGATATTTATGTTTAATTGAACAACTTATTATGATTAAATATAACATAAGAGAAAATTGGAATTAACAAAGCTTATTATCAATCTATAATTAATAGTTTTTAAAAGAGGTGTAAGAATAATATGATAATCAAGTTTGCTTATTTATGTGTAAGGTGAGATTGAATCGAGAACGTGATTCTAAAATTATTCATTAATCTTATCACTTTTTAACTATTTGATTTGATTTACTTTTATTAGTTCAATTTTACTCTATTTTCTTTATCGAATCCAACCAAACCTTCCTTTATATCCTAAACATCAACTCATTCATTACAAAAGCTACACACACACATTATCTGTAGATACGATCCCTCTTCATCATTACTACAAATTTAGTATACAGAGTTAAGTTTTATTTTTTGGTACGTTTGACATACACCAGAGGGCATTACTCATAGTAAAAATGAAGAATCTCAGTAAAAACTGAGCTATTAAACACATTGTTAGAAAGAATAAGAAAGGGAAGACCAAAAGTAACAGAGTTAAGGAGGAATGGAACTAGATAGCTAAATAGAGGTAAGAGAGAGGTTTCAAAAATAACATAAGTGGTGGTGGTTGGAGAGGTGATTGTAATGGTAGTAGTAATTGAAAGGGTATAGAAGAATGACAAAGGTTAAGGTGGTGGTGATAGTGTGTTGGTCGATAATAGGTTGAAAAAATTAAAAGGAGATTATAATAGAATTTAATATTTTAAATATTTTAGTTTTTAAAATTTAAAGTGTATTTAATTTTAATTTTTTATATGTTGAAAAAATTAAAAGGAGATTATAATATAATTTAATATTTTTAATATTTGATTTTTAACACTTAAAATGTAATTAAATTTTAGTTTTTAATTTTTATTATTTTGAAAAAAATTAGAAAGAGATTATAATAGAATTTAATATTTTAATATTTGATTATTTAAAACTTAAAATGCATTTAAATTTTACATTTTTAATTTTTAATAGTTAAAATAAAAAATCACCTTCTTTGTCCATGTTGCCCAATGAGCATGTTATGTTAGATAAGCTAATGATTCAACAACAAAGATCTAACAAAAATATAATGAATGCAAATTTGAGGGTACAAAATGATATTATTTTATAAATCTTAGATTACAAAAATAGTGAAAGAGAGAACGAAAAAAATAACTTAAAACTTTAATAAAATATTAGAAGTCGACTTGCATCTTTAACTTAATTTCTAATATGTTTCTTAATTAATTAATCTACCTCTTACTTAACTTAGCTTATCCTTTCAATGAATTTTTAAAATTAAATTTTGTCAGTTAAGTGTTTCAAATACTAAATATTGGGCGTTAAAATAATTTTTCTACAAATTTAATTGAAAAATAAAATTTTAGGATTTTATTGATAAAATCTGAAAAATGTTTTATTTGTGTATTGAATATGGAAAGAATTTTTAAATCTATTTTAAGAAATATGGCAATACTAACAATTCATAAAAAGTGAAACTGTTTATGGAGCTGAGGTTTCGTGATTTAAGTTTAGGGATGACAATAACTAGAGTTGGGATCAACCCGACCGGGCTGTCGCGTCTACCTATGGTTTTGTCTCCTTGTCGAGCCTGAACTGCCTTGATCTGAGCCTGGCTCATGACTCTGGTATTTTTCTATAATCTTTTAAATTTTTAATGTTTTCTCTAGACATTTATGTTTTAGATTAAAAAAATTATGCTGGGTTATTATTGATGATTATCCTGCTCGTGAGGGTGGGCATGAGTGAAACAGAAGTTCTTGTTCTTTCTATTCAGTTCCCATGTTCTCAATACATCTCAGCCTTCCAATGCAATAAACTGGTTGGTTGAGATCTTCAGGGAACAGAGGTAACGCACGAGTGACATGAACTTTGAGCGACTGGCACTGGCACATCGTCGTATGTTGTGTTAAGTCACGAGTCTTATTGTTAATAATAGCCAAAATAAAAATATATAAGCATTAATAAGTTTTCCTTGAAGCTTGGTTCTTTTTTTCAATTGAGAGTTGTGCAAGCGGAGGCTTCAGGATCCCACATTGCAGGGAGTAGAAACTTGCGACCGTTGATTCCATGAGCATTGTAACTCGCACCTGTGCTTTTGTCCACTAAAACCTGTCCTGGATATCCCGGGTATGACCCTTTCCCAAATATAGCCGTGCACGCGCTCACTGCCTCCAGCGGAGCGTTCGCCGGCCCCTTGAAGTACCCATTATTAAACGGATTCGTCACCGCTCCCGCCAAAACTGTAGCCAGATTCATGATCATGCCCTCGATGCCGACGTCGTTGTTAGGAGGTACCAACGGTGCGATCTTTGGGCTATAAATTGGTCCGTGAAAAGGCCTATGCACGTACATTATTCGGTCTAAAGACCTTGGCACTAACCGTGGGAATGGTGGAGTGTAAATTGTTGGTTTAAAAGGCTCAGGTAGAGATAGTGGGATCTGTATTGGTTGGTGAAAAGGCCACGCGCATTGTCCGGGACACTGATGCACAGAGTTACCAACCCAAGCATAAGCCAAGTTGCCGCTCTCAGTCGTAACAGATGAATGGGTCCCACACGTAGTCATGCAGAACCCGTCAATCACCACTTCAGGAGAAGTCAAAACAACGTTGACCGTGTTTTTTATGGGACCAGCTTTTGAGGACAAAATCACGAGTTGGTCAGTCGTCAGCGATTTTCCGACAGAGTACTCGCCGTCGAAAACTTGATTCCCTACCACAACGGTGACCGGTCCACCCCTGTATCTCCCGGTGGTCTTCCACCAGGAAGAAACAGAAGGCTCCATCAGGGTTTCACTCGAACTGAGAGAATTGAGAAAGTCAACGATTATGGACCGTTGGTTTGGAGAGAATTCGCCGTACCATAGGAGATTAATGGTGACGTTACCCTTAAGAAGTGGACCGTTGTGGTACTTGAGAACAAGAGGATGTTGTTCAACTAAAGCGGCGAGATTTCTTGCTCTGGCAAGTCCTGGGTGGAACAAGATGAACAGTGCAAGAAGCAAAGTCAAGGATGTAAAATGATGAATCGGAGCCATGGATATTAGGGCAGTGCAATTGAAGCAAGAGAACTTGATTTGAAGCGGTGAGAGTGCAAAACGTTTATAAACGGTATTTATACTTAGTTGTTCAAGGGAATAAAGTAGTTACGTCTTGGTTGTGTACACACAGCTCCTCAGGGCGCTAACCGCGTGAGTCGACGTAGTAGGTATTACATACGCAGCCAAGGTACTTCATTTATTAATTAATTTTGTTTAGATACTAAAGATATTATACATATACCGACTCTAATTCTTTTAAATTAGGATATCAATTTTAAATTGTAAATCCTATAATATGTTAAAGAGTTCTTTTCGGCTATAAACACTATAGATAGTTTTTATAAGGATAGAAAGTGATCTATATATCTTAAGTTTTATACAGCATGGATCAAACTTAAGATATATAAATAAAAAGTGCTTATTTATTTATTTCTTTATTTCTTGTTGTAACGAAGGCCTCTTCTGTCACGTGGTTTTTCCTTTTGTGTGCTATCCTAATACTTAATTCTATCTACACGGACACCAGAAGGCCTGTTCCTAATACGTACTGTCCAGTATGTGCTCAATATGTGTCTGCAAATCTAAAAATAATGACTTGTAGACAGCTGAAGGGCGCACTTGAGTATAATTATATTAATTAGGTTAATATACGAATGCCAATTCTGGCATTAGGAGCTAGTTTGAGCTATTGCACATACTTGCTTTTTGTATTTACTCAGGTTTAAATTGAAATGTACAATAGTGAATTAATGGAATATGAACAAGAGACTACTCGCCATCCCTCTCGACTTTGACTCATAAGTAGATCTGTTTACGAAAAGACTGTCTAAATTCCAAGACTTTTTTTTTTTTTTTTTGACGAATAAATTCCAAGACTTAAATCCTAGATTCGTGTGGCAGGCTCAGACGAATGGTGGGAAACTGTTGTGATGTAGGGTTCTAGCGCAACAATTTCAAATAAAAGGCCAGGGGCAAAGTATACGGAGCCGATGAATTATGGTTGGTGGTTCTTCCTGACATTCCTCGAAGTGCATAATCATAGTTTTGAAAATCGGATCGGACTGGCCGGTCCGACCCGTCCGATCGGTGACCGATCGATGGTTCGGTCCGATTTATCTTTCAAAACCGGTATGCAATTGGACCAGTTCATAGTTTTGAAAATCGGACCGGACCGGCCGAACCGGTCGGTCCGACCGGTCGGTGGTCCGGTCCGGTTTATCCTTCAAAACCGGTATGCAATTGGATCAGTCTGAACTAGTCAAAACCGGTCAATTGACCGGTTCGACCGGTCCGGTCCGACAATTATTTTTTTAATTTTTTAATTTTTTTTTAATTTTTTTAATTTTTAATATTATATATAATTAAATATAATTATTGTATAATTATTACGTCACCACCGGTCAAACCGGTGACCAGTAAGGCCACCGGTCCGATTTTCAGAACACTGGTTCTATTGATAGAGCTGGTTGACATTCTGTAACATGCATTGCTGTGGGCAAGGAGTTCGGCATGTTTAGGCTCCATCAAACCTGCGATGCACTTCATCAGGAGTGTATGCTTGTTTTGTTAGGACTGTTATAGACAGGTCTCCATGGTCATAATGCGTTTTTTCACCGAGAGTAATTTAAAGAATTAGTTACCTAAACAGTGCACGTGAAATTTGAAAAAGACAGTTTTTCAGTCTAATGTACATTCACATAATTGGAGCTTGAGACCCCGATTCTTCTCTCTCCTTTTTTTTTTTTTAAAGAGGGAATGAAAAGATTACCCACTCGACCTCTTTCGTCACGCTATTAGACGACAATCTCTCTTAAGAGTCCTCTCAAAGCTTCTCCCTCTCTCCGGTTTGGTTTCTCATTTATAAAGATATTATGCAAAATTGATTTCTGGATTAATTTTATAAATGTAATGAATAATGAATTTTTAAATTACATATTATGTCAAATAATACAGGTAGCAACTCATGGTATAACAACTTTCATTTAAGGAAGGGTTATCTTTTAGTAGTTTTTGTGATTATTACATTTAATTAAAAATATTCAATTACTATAATTTTTTTTATTTTAAATAAATATATTTTGATGTCTTGAATAGGGTGTTCAATTTTCATTAGAGTTGTAGAAATAAAAACTTTAAGTTGTGAGTTGAAGTCTTACCAATTAGAGAAAATTGTGAGTTAATACTAAAAGAAATTTAGTTATTGTACTTTAGATATGAAAATATTTTCTTTGTTAATCTTAATTAATGGGTTTTATTTCAGATAGAGTAAAATAAAATTATATTGTATGTCTAGATTATTAATAATTTGGTGATCAAATTGGTCTTAGTTATGAAGGAACTACAGTATTACAACCAAAATTACTAAGAAAGTGTATTATGGGTAATTTGTTAGAATAGTATTCGGTGCTTTAGTTCATCGATTTATTTAAATAATTTGTTTGAGAAGTATTTAAATATGATGAAATGATAAATAGCGGAGGACAAAAGGTCATCCTCGATTGCTACCGAAAGAGACACTCACCAAGAATAAGCCAACTGGTTTGCTTACAGACATACGCAATTTTTGACTCATGAGTTTAAATTTAATTATTTTTAATAGGTTAGGTTTAGGTTTAGATTGATTCAAAAAACTTAATTATTATAAATAAACAATATCGTTTTATTTAAAAGAGTTGGGCCTCGAGTAAAGTTGGACCTCAATAACTCTGAATTCGAATCCAATTAAAAACAGTAAGTTGTTATATATTTTTTATTTTAAAAAATTGACGAAGGTTAGAGTAGTTTATTGTCATCCTTATTTGCTACTAAAGAGTCTTATATGCAATCATTTTAAAATCGGACTGGACAGGTCTATTGACTGAATTAAGTTTTTGGTTCAGTTTTTGTTTTTATCCGTTATAAATAAAAACTGGTCGGCTAAATAATAAATTGATTGGTTTTCTCT
>JAOQMQ010000006.1:7118175-7129556 GCA_027563845.1 Erythroxylum subrotundum
TTGGGTATATTATAAACTGGATGTCATATGACATGTTTAAGAGATTAGGATTGAATGAACCTAAAATAAATTAAAAAAGCATTCAGTTAGCAAATAGGTCAATTAAGTATCCTAGAAGTAAAAAAAAGAAGAAGATAGTTTGGTTAAGGTTGATAAATTCATATCTTTTATTGATTTTATTATTTTAGATATAGAGGATGGTATAAAGGTTCACTTAATCTTATGAAGACCTTTCTTAACTACTGTCAAAGCTATGATAGATGTGGACATTAGAAAATTATTCCTAAGACATATGAAGTCATGAGATTCCCTTGATAAAGATGATAATTATTTCTTTATAGAAGTGTAGAAAATAAGGATGTAGCTTTTAAGATATATGAAGTCATGAGATATTTCTTGATAAAGATGATAGTTTTTTCTTTATAGATATGTGAGATATACTGAAATTTCTCAAGTTATGAAATAAATAATCACCAAATCTATTAGGGACTTGTATCATGTAAAGAGAAGAAGGGAAATTAGATAGTCCTAATATAATGAAGCATATACCAAACTTGGATGCTAATGGGCTATAAGCTTTGAGAAGACTAAGAGACGGATGAAAAGTAAAACGAAGCCATTTTTTGAGGAGCCGCTAGGGTGAAGAGTTTGAGTGAGGAACCCAAATAAAAGATTCATAAAAAAGTTCATTAGGAGGTAACCCATTGATTTAGATATTTTTATTTCAATTTAGTATCTTTAGGAATCCTTACCATTAATTTTAATATTTTTATATGATTTTATTTTTAATATACGTGCTTTAGGTTAAAAGTAGTTTAAAGTCATAGATTCAAGTATGCTTTCATATTCTTCTGTTGTTGGATCTTGACACACACCATTAGTTCTTAGTTCTCGAACTGAAGCAACAGATCTTTTTATTTTCAAGGGCATATCAATTATCTTAATTTCTTCTTTTCCTAAATTTTTTAAGTTTTTTGTTATTATATGTCATAAACAATATGGATAATGTACAACTCAAGTATGGAGGAGGGAATTAATTATTTAGACTTATCAATTTTTTTATAATTAGTTTAATAGTGAATAATTTTGGTAAATTTTTTAATTTTAAACGAATATTAGTTGAGATAATTTATTATAAGTTTAATTAGTGCTATAGTTTGATTTGTTTAGGTAAATAATTATGAGTATTGATGATTTGATTTGTTTAGGTAAATAACTATGACTATTGATGATTTGATTTAATTTCGATTTGTTTCATCAATTTTGAAGATGGATACTTGATTTTAACTATGATAAATTTTATATGATTTAGACATATAACTGAGTTAGAAGTGAATTTCTATTAAGTAAATTTACTTTGTTGTCTCAAACTAAGTAAAAAGGTTAAACTTAAAAAATGATGCTAATAGGCATTTGAAAAGGTGATGTAGGTAAGAATCAGGAGTATTCATAACAAGTTTTTTTTTCATGCCAAAAGGTTAGGTAACTTTTTCAGACAAGCTTCTAATCGCTCCTACTTTAATTTCATAATTTGTTTTTCTTTCAATAAGGGTTATGACAATATTTAAAAGTTGAAGCATCTTTCTCATGCATACTCATATGCATTAGGTCAAGTTTTGTATTGAGTTAAAGTTTAATGGATTGTGGAGTTCAATTTAATTAATTTATGACTTGATATAAGTAGATAAATGCCAATTTAATTGATAAACTTTTCAGTTGAATGAATAATAAAAAGTCTTGATAAATCCAATTCATTTATGAAATTCATTCTTGAAGTTCACTTATTTAAGTTGAGAGTGATGAAATTGATTCGTTTGAAGACAAGAAAATGCTTAAGTGTGGAGAAATTTGATAAATGTTTAAAAGATATGATTTTAGCATAATTTTGAGAGCATTGTGCTTGTGTTTGATTTTTTTAATTGAAATCGATACTTAATGTAGCTTATATTTTGTTTTTAGGCCTTAGTTTAGCTCTCACATAAAGAAGGAGTAAATTTGGGCAAAATAGAGTTAAGTTATAGCAAGTTTTGGTATGATTCTAGATGAAGGTGTTAGATCATATCTCAAAGCATATCACCATGGCCAATCTATATCAAATTTCAAGCATCACAGATCCTATTATTAACTAAATTAGGATTTTTTATTGTTGATGGATTTTTTTTTAAATCTTAGTATGAACTAAATTAGGATAAAGTAGATTGAATGAATCTTAGAACTACTGTTTGGATTGATTCTTTAATTTAATGCAAGATCTAGTTAGGATAAACCCTAAAACTATTGTTTTGGATTGGTTTATTAATTTAATAAAAAACATAAATTTTATTATGACTTATTCATGATTAGTAATTGAAATATGCTATCATTTTGATCTAATTTCAAATTCCATATATATGGATTAAGAGATCATATATAAGAATAAATTGTGTAATGAATAATAAAATTTGCATAGAATCCTAGAGATAAGACCATATAAGTCTCCTAAGATAGAGTCAAATTTGTCACGTGAATTCATAAAACAAGTTAATGTGCTCTTAGAGGTTTTGATTAGAAAGATATTTCAATCAATCAACTTAAGGTTATGGGTTATGTGACTTGAGAAAGAATATAATTGTAATATTGAAATTCTTACTAGTTTAAGAAACTAGGATTAATTATTGAATCAAGATAAATTTAAGTATAGAAATGTTCTTGGAGAATTCTTATTTGGATCTTATTTATCTTCCGCTGCTTTATTTTTATCTATTACTTTAGTTAGTTATTTTAGATTCAAAATTTTAACTTAGTTAATTATAAAAAATCGTCCAACTATTTTGTTATATTAGATAATAGAAAGATGGTTAGTACTAATACTTGCAATCCTCATAGGATCGACATTCGTATTCTCTAAGCTTTACTATAAGAACGATATGTACACTTACCTAGTATTTTTACCACAATTTTGATAAGATTACAAGCATCACAATCAATAAGTGATATACAAGGTTATAAGAAGTGTTAACATAGTCCAAAGAAAATTAAGATCTTAGAAGAAGATCATCATTGATGCCATTGTAAAATTAAGGTTATAATACTACATCAAAATATCATTTTCATATTTAGATTTCGTTACATAAAAAAACTAAATCTTTCTATTTTTGGTTACTATCATCATATTATAGTAGTATTTGGACTTAGTGGATGACCATGGGGTATGATGCATCTTAGATTTTTGATAATTTTTTAGGATACTCACTGAATAGGAAAGTTTTCTCTTAACATTGACACCAAAGCTATATTTGTTCTTTGTTATCTTTTATGATTCACATAAATTATGTTGATAGGCAACATCATGTCTAAAAAGGAGACAAAGTTTGCTTTGAATGCATTGATGAAAATATATCTACCATTTTCATCTACAACTCCCTATTCAGCAAAACCTCAGCTCCATTATCACTTGGTTTAATACCACTCCAACTATTAGAACCTCAGCTCTTCCTACTCTCCCTATCCTTCTTTCCACTACAGTCTACACTGAACGGAACAATAGAACCTTTAACGATGAACCTAGGGATGTTGGGAGTGTGATCTCCAGCATAATCTTCCAAGCTATGGAAAATATCCGCTCCACCCCAGTGAGGAGGTAATTAGTGAGGTTTCTTGCTTTCTCTAACTTTTTTATGCAGGTGAATAAATCAGGAAAACCAACTGGAGATGCACTTTCAGAGTATAGAAAGAGCTAGGCATCTTCTTCAATACTGGAATAAGGAAGTTCACAATTGGAACTCCTTATTTGGCAAGCATGCACATAACTCATACAGTGATTTTGACTACCTTTGCTCACATTGCAGTCCACGGTTCACATTACATGGAGGCATCAAGACTAATCACATACATTGCTCTGCACTAATGATATGCACTACTGACTATAATTTAATTTAGTGCTGTCAATAGTTTCTATGTTGGCTTGAGTTTCTGGTTAGATGAGTTAGTGCTAGAAGGTTTCTTTGGTAGGAAGGCTATTGTTGTCTCAAGTTTTTGTGTATGTTATGGGAGTGCTGTAGCTCCATCATTTATTCCTTATGTTCCCTTTTTGTAGGTAAGAGATTACTGCTCAATTGATCTCCAATAATGTACATAACATTTCATATTTGTATAAAATCTTCTGATTTATAAAAAAAAAACCATCCAAATTTAAAATTATGATAAACCTCCATCTTTTTAGGTAATTGCATTGGAATTTTTCATGCTAGGATTTTTTTTTGGTTATAAAATTTGGATGTTAACATGTTTGGTAAATTTACACTTGTTGGAGAGGTATTACTAAAAAATATCCTCTCCCACCTCCAATTAGGCATTGTTTGGTGAAAAATTACTCTAAAATAATTCCAATTGAAAAATATGTATTATTAAAGATATTTCAGTGCTACTCTTTCTAAACAACTAATCAAGTTCAATGATATAACACAAATTGCTTGATAATTGTCAATGAAAACAAATTGATCAGTCCTTTCGAAACAATAATATATGAATTATTTTTGTATGATATCAAGTGAAAAAATATTTTATTTTGTTTAAACCATTATGTCCATTATAAAAGGAAAAATAGAAAACACAAACTTATAAAGGAAAGGGAAAACTATATCTCATCAATTGAAATTTGAAATAAAACTTGTAAAACATTTTTGTATCATATCTAACATTAGTAATTCCATAGTATCAACCAAACCCCTTAGCTTTGATCTTTTTCTGCAATTCAATAATAAGTACTTTAATAAGAGTAAGCATTAAAGAATAGTGAAAATAACAATCGTGATTAAATTAAGTTATTGTCTCCTTTGCTTTTCTTTTCTATTACTTCCAATTTCTTTTGCCACTTTTATTCATCCTCCTATCTTTAGTCATCAACTACCAAGCTCCTTTTTATATATATATAAAAGCACTAATCTTTATCATGATCCTAACCCAATTGATGAGACAATGAGATTTTCAGTCTTTCTACACTATTGAACATAAGATTATTAGCCTTTATTTAATTACTGTTTGGAATAAAAACTAAGGGGGCGCTTGGTTCACAGAGGTCAACGGAAATGAGAATAGGAATGAATATAGTGGGGAATGAGAATGGATATAATCATTATAATTCTGATGGTTAGTTAAGATGAAGGAATGATTACCATTACTATTGATAGTTGTTGATTTGCTAAAAATGTTAGAGAAATAAAAATTTGTTAAAAATTTGTTTTATATCAAATTTTAAATATATTTTAATTGATTATATTTAATTTATACACCATAATATTTAAAATCAAGTATATTACGGTATTTTCTTTCTAATAACTCTTGAAGAAAAAATACTCCAGTATTTTTTTGCATCAATATATCATCAGTTACATAATACCCTCAAAATTTTTTTGCATCAATATATCATCAGTTACATAATACCCTCAAAATATAGTTTAATCATCCAAAATAAAGATCCAATAGCACCAGTTATTGCAGCATTTGCAGCCTATTAAATATATGCCATGTTTTTAGCCTGATCACCATGAAAGAGAGCCTGTCTCTCTTCACTTCATAATTCTTGCAGTCAATGCATTTGCAATTTTCAGAGCATAGGATGTTAGATTGGAAACACTCACAATACTTTTTGAGGCAACCTGATTTCTTGCAGTGACATCCCTTGTTATGATTTGCTAATATAGCTTCCTCCTGCAAATGTTGAAAACGAGTTCACATGCTTATTAACAATACAAAGATTAAGTCCAACATTGATAAAATAAACTGAAGAGGCTATATCAAAGAAATAAGGTCGATGGAGATTAGAGGAAACGTAATTGGATCAATTTCATAGCAACTAGCACCATTTGATTTTTCACCACCTCATCTTTATCTTTGTTTCAATTAAAATAATATTTAACCAATGAACTGAGCTATGCATCAAAATCTGAAGGACAACAGAATAATAGAAAATTCGACAATAGCATCTAAACCAGCTCTTCTAATTTAAGAGAAAGTTGTTTATCTTTAGAGCAAATGAATCCACAATCTTTAACATATGAAGGCAACAGCACAAAATAACAACTTTCAATTACTTTCTCCTTGGTTATCCATTTCAAAAATTGTGATAAGAGAATGCCCAAGTTAATAAGACGAAAATTCTCAATGGAGAGATACATTAATTCATGTTTGAATGTTAATTCTGTTAGAAGGTCATATCAGTATTTGCTTAAAAATTGTGATGAGTAATCCCTCAAGACAAGAATAACCACTATTAGAATTTTTAACTATAGAAATCTAGAAGCTTTATCCTATTGAGATTAGCCTACACAAGTTAACCATCATACCTGGCTATCCGTTGTTCCATGAGGACTGCTGGCAATTTTAGGCCTGAATGCATTTGGATTACGCTCTAATGTTGCTTCAACAACATCATTCCTTGCAGACTCATTTTCAACATTGTTATAACATTTTACACAATTGCAACCATCACAATATGATCCAGAGGCAAAGCATTCACAATACCTGACAAGAATTCAAGATATGACACATTAGCTTTATGTTCAAGATATCATGTATCATTTATGAACTGTAACTTAGATAGCTCAACAAAAGCACAATGAATATAGTTTATAATATTAAGGTATTTTAAAAGGGCTCTAGTAAGATGCCTAAACAGTACTCAACAATAGGAAGTTAGTGAATCAAAACTTAGGAAGAGCACTTCATATGTCAAGTGTATAACAACTTGTAAGGATGTACCTATGGCATCAGAAAAAGATTGTACTTACAGCTTCAAGCAGCAGTGTTTGCAGTTACATTGTTTTAGCTTCTTAGGCGTGCCTTACTTGGGTTCTACATTTGGTCTTGATCTTGATTTTGGAGACTCTGGTTTTCTTGACAAAGAAAAAGTGATGTTAGTAAAAGTAATGGGAAACAGAGGTGTCACACAGTTTAGTACTTTTAGAGTTATTGCTCTTAGACAAGAATTTCCTAGAACTAAAAGAGGATATAAGGTAAAATGCAAGAGACATTTCAAAAGATTAGCTCTCATTTTTACTATTTTCATTAAAATAAGACAAGAACAATGAATAAACACATTTGTGGAAGCAAAGTTTTAACTTTTCTAAAAAAGATGTATGCAAGATGAAACAATCTCCTTAATTAACTAAAATATTTTGTAGATATATATAAATGACCACATATATAAGTTATTTGTGGAGAATCATCGTCTTTGAGTTGTTTGGAGTTAAATCTCTGTTTCAAAAGAAATGTACAACTTTCTCTTCTGCTACTTCAGCTTCCCTGATCTATTGTCTGAAATATACATGTGTTATCTCAATGAAGTTCCATTCTTCATTCCTTGTCCCGTAAAAGGTGGGTGTCATTAAGCCAAAATAAAGCTTCATTTTTAGAATAATTTAAAGAACATATCTCCACAAAAGTAGAGAGATGATTTCGATCGATCTGATAGTAATACGAATGCGAAATCAAAACCTACCCACAAAGACGAATAAAATTTAACAAAGAATTTCATACAATAATAACTCTCCCCTCGTAATTAAGCCAATCCAAAGGAAAAAAAGATAATCTTCATTTATAAAATAAAAATGCGCAAGATTCAATCTTTATCAAAACCTTTCTAAAAAAAACCAAATCAATCGACTAATTTCAGTAATAACACCGTACCACCCACCTCAAACACCAAAAACTCAAGCTTTCATAAAACCAATTTCCTAGAGACTTGAATGCTAACCTCGAAGCTGGAAGATGCTGATGCTGATGCATATGCAGCATCGCCATCACCGGAGGCAACTGGTTCTACACCGCTGCCATCACATGGTGCTGCTGATATTGAGGATGCTCCGGCAACACCACGCTCTCCTGCGTGAAATCAAGCTGTCTCGCTAGGTTCTTCGCGGCTCCAAAATGCGCGCCAAATATATAGAGCAATCACTCCCATTCCTCTAGATTACGAGAGGAATGAAGTAATACCCGAAAATGAGGAATCAAAACGTAAGCTATCCAATCATAGTTACTTACCAAACGTGAGTTTTGATTCTATACCCATACCTCTTACCTCATACCCTCTAAACAAGCACAACCTAAACAATTCACCAATATCTAGAAGAGAAAAGTCCTCACATAAAAGTGTTTTAATTTTCTGCTCACTCTACTATGATCAACAGTTCAAACAAAATAACAATCCAAAAATCAAATTGCAAAACCAAGATCTCCTATTTTTATCAATTATCAGACCAATAAATGACAAACGATCATTAAAATCAAGTTAAGAAATATAAAGAGGAAGAGAAAAAGAAATTAAGGATAAGGAGAATGAACTTACTATTCCGTCAAACTTTTGATGAAGGGGGCTTAACTTAGATGGATTTAAGGATGAAGAAAATATTAAAAACAAAACCCAGAAAATGAACCAAAATTTTACAAGAATTTAAAGAATTTTTGGTTAAAAAGTAAAGAAGAAACATAGAAGAAGAAGAAGAAGAAGAAGAAGAAGAAGAAGAAGAAGAAGAAGAATTCCAAGTTAAACCGGTTTGGACAATTTTTTAATGTCAAAGAAAAGCAGTTAATTTGTATCTTAACCAACTAGTTTAGAGCTTTATAGGTTCTTCCATATAAATAGATTAGTTAAATGGTCATCAGTTAACCCAATTAAAACTAGCTGGCTCGGTGTGATTTTTAATTCATTGGTGAAAAGTCAATTTCGAAAAACACTATCGTTTGATTTAGCGAGTCTTTCAAGAGGAAAACAGCCCAACCCATCGATCGTATCAAATTTAGCATCAAACACTTTAGCCCGATACTCAAATCTAAAGAATTTATTCCCACAAAAATTAAATCATCATTTAACTCTCATCGTGAGATTGTGATTAGTTGATCTTGATAAGATTATAGTTATCAGTCATAATCCCACATCTGTTTTCTTAACCGAGTATGGAGTAACATACTTACCACTTAGACTTACATACTCCCTTCGACTTAGATTATGCAAACCTTTGGTCAATGCTTAAGAAGAAATAAGAATACCCTAGACCTTGCTTATAGCCCCTTAGTCTAAACCTACGTAATAGAAACTCATAAGGTTAAACTTGAACCATCTCATAGCACACAATAGACCAAGCTCGTGCAAGATGAAGCTTATCTAGCAGATCAACCAACAAGAGAATATATGGGAACTAGAACAAAATCTTGGCCTTGTACATTATTGGAGGCCAATATCATTTGATGTGCTGCATAAGCAAGATCATGAACCCACTCAAATTGACCTATACAACTCTTTTACCAAATGAATATTGATGGAGTTGTTATTTCCAAAATTTTAATTGTCATTAATGAAGACTTACAATGAGATGATAGATCCAAATAACTACACTATACAATTCAAAGAAATGACATATTAGTATAAAGAGAAAATTGCATTTAAAGGTTGTGCATTCTCGTTCACTTTGATAAACTCAATTATATATTAGTACTCGATCCTTTGTGCAAGTTTAATAACAAGTTTCAGGTAGTTGAAGAATAGCTTTGAGGAAATCTTTACGAGCTATAGAGGCAGACCATAAGATTTTGTGAACTTATTCGAAGTCACACAAAGGTCA
Source organism: Erythroxylum subrotundum (assembly GCA_027563845.1). Lineage (NCBI taxonomy): Eukaryota > Viridiplantae > Streptophyta > Magnoliopsida > Malpighiales > Erythroxylaceae > Erythroxylum > Erythroxylum subrotundum. The sequence continues at coordinate 7,127,772 of JAOQMQ010000006.1, forward strand.
GGAATAATCCTTTGACGATTCACAAGAGAGGTCATCTTTGAAGTCACACAAAACACTCAGTTTTAACACATCTATAGTGGAGACACTAAGCAATATATGGATCTCTTCAAGTGGACAAAGCTCGTAGCATAAGGGAGGTTCGAGTAAGGACACAAAAATACATAGACTTGCAGGAAGCATAATTATTTTAGAGTAGTTACCAAAATATATGCATCATCATAAATAAGTTGAGGTTTACACGTCACATGATAGGCAAGAAGAATTCGATAATCATGTAATTACATGAGAACTCTAATCGACCAAAAATTGGAATTTTCGTTCTCTCTCAACTTGCTCATTTAAGTTCTGGAATTTAAGTCAGATCAAATGCTTTTTTCAGGTCAGGCCAATCTGAATTAATAGAGATGAGTACACGTCCAATTCTGCAGATATCAAGTAATAATTTTCCGGAAAGTTGAGAGGAGTAGGTTATCCGGAGAAACTGGTCTCCTAACTTAGTAGAAACCGACTAATAGCCTGAACTCGTGGAGCAGAAAAGTGTGTATTGACTGGAAAATGACGTGGTAGGGACATAGGCCCTAAATTGTAGAATTGTAGGGATAGCTATTTGCTCTCATCGATGTCAGAGGAGACGATGGAAGCGATTTTTGTGAACAACAATGGAAGAGAGGACTCTTTTACTGTGAAAGATGATTAGTTTAACTTTAACTGGGTTTAGTTCACAGCCACCAGGCTGTGGCCATTTAAATCTTATCGTCACGTCCACCAATAGGCGTTCTTGCCGAAGCTGCGACTCTCTAACGGTTCTTTTCCCAGTTTGGTTGGCATCTCCAGCAGTCCAGTCATCAATATCCCAGGGTAATTTCGAGTGTAACTCTTATTGGACATGTATATTCTGATTTAGGTCTAACCGGGTTATATCACTTGTTTTTATTACCCTATTTTTATTCTATTTTATGTATATTTATTTATTTATTTTTTATATATTCTGATTTAGGTGCAGAGAATAAGTTAATTGATTTATACCTTAAGTAATTGGGAAACGTGAATTTATCAGTAACTTTCTCTTTTGTGCCCTTCTTCGCAAGCCTCTTCGGCTTTACCAGGACACACACAGTGTGACCATTTCCCAAGTGTCTTGATATACATGCATGCATTGAAATCTATAGACTCGGAGTGAAATTCTTAGTTACTTTCCTCTTAATCTCGGCAAATTAACACACAATTCTTCTGATGACCTCCCTACTTTTATTTTTATAGGAGTTCAAGCTGCTTATGAAAGCTACATGCTAAACCCTAATAGGTCTGTGCACCCCCTCACAAATACTCGTACTACTCCAAACTCCCCGTCTGGCTAACAAAACCTATAATCGTCTACTTCCTCCTCAGAATTTTGACGAAAGAAAAAAGAGACTTGATGCTTCCCTCCCAATGGTTGCTTCTATTTTACTAGACCTCTGTTACTTGTCATTGTCCTATCAAGCTAGCCAAGTCGAATCTAGGCTAGAAAGCTTAACGCAGTGTACTCCGCCTATATCTCTAACTTAAGGACTCTGTTGGATGGAGACTCCCTATTTTCCAGTGCGAAATTCATGTCACCAAAAAAAATCAATCGTGACAGACTTTCTTCTTTCTATGAACTCTAAGTGCCTTCTCCCCTCTAGTCAACTCTCAGTTTGTTACCGCTGGAAATTAAGACAAAATTAGGCAAGGAAGAGATGCACAATATCGTCTTAAAGCAAACGGCATATCGTTTTTGAACTCCAAACAACAATGCTCACAAGA
>JAOQMQ010000006.1:7129656-7145872 GCA_027563845.1 Erythroxylum subrotundum
ACTAATAACAAACTACTCACAAGAAAAAGATGATCGGAACAACGAATATATGATTTTAACATAAAAAAAACCTCCAGTATAGAAATAAAAATTATAAGACAAATCGACAATAAATTTCACTAAATCAAATATCATGATACAAACGATAAAAGTTTCGAGCTTTTTCACTCAAAAATACATCATAAGATAACTAGAGTTTATTTAACTCTTTTTATCTTTCTCTAAAGCTCTCTAAAAAAATTCTAGGATGGAGTACAATTATATATATATATATATATATATATATATATATAGCAATACTACTCACAATTAATCCTAAATATCAAACTTCAATAAAAATGTAGTTTATGAATGATATTTGGACTCTAAATCACTTTTTGTCTTGAGTGTTTCTGTCTTATGTAATTTCAATATCTCAAACTTATCTTTAAATCTCAAAAGGGTAAGATTTTATATCACACACGTTTATACACATGTCACGTATAATGACCCTATTTGATCTTTAAGCTTTAAGACTTGATGTCACGAAAATACTCACTTATAGTGAGTTACATAGACACTGAAATGTCCTCTGCTTACACAACTAGGCCTAACTCCACATAGACGTGTTTGATCTCAAAGCCTTGCCTTTCAACTTACACATGTTTAAAGAAGCTTATAAGGTCATGCAGGAGACCGTGTTCACCAGTAACATATGAATGTGACACTCAAACACGACGTTTCCTTTAGAAACAATTTCTAATCTTCAAGTTTCTGCCTCAAATCAGGCCAAACTTATTCCTTTTAATCCATGAAAACAACTAAGACTTCTGAAATCTAGATTTAATAGTATTAAATAAACAAACACCTATAAAATGGGGCTAGACTCACAATAATCTCCTTCTCCAACATATTTTAGAGGAAAAATTTACCACCCCATTAATCATTTGAAAGTCATCCCAATGAGCTTACTACAAAGCACAAGTTTACTCTTATGAACCATTTTTGTTAACATATTAGCATCATTCTTGTCCGTGTGAATCTTTTTCAACTTCACTAGTTGCTTCTCAACCAAATGCCATAATCAATAATACATCATATTAATGTGCTTAATGTGGAAATGATACATGGAATTCTTTCTCAAATATATAGTACTTTAACTATCCCAAAACTATGTACTCATCTTGTTTCATATCCAATTCTTAAAGAAATTCCTTTAAATAAAGCTTCTCCTTCCTAGCCTCCATGGTTGCTATATATTTCTCCTTACTAGCACACAAAGCTATACACTTTTGCAACTTAGATTGTCAATAAATAACTCGCCTTACAAATTTAAATAAATAGATTGAGATCGACTATCTATTATTGAGATCACCAGTCATGTATTTGAGAACTGTTCGTATTCCTTATAGTAATGGTCCAAACGTTATGTAATTAATAGGTATTCAATTCCTGATTTTATGGTAACTTTTGGTGTGCTTAATGGAGCACATTCATATAAGCATTCTTGCAGATTTTTTGGGGTCCCCTAAGCTTCTTTTCCCTTCTAAAAACATACATCATCATATTGGGAATTGAGAGCTTAGAAGAATTCCAAAAATGTAACTCTTCAAACATAAATAACAATGGCAGGAGATACTTCGTCTTTCTTCCACATTTATTTTATATGTTATTCTAATGTATATTATTGTTGAATATATGTTAGAATATGCTTATTTGGTATCAGAGAATGTTAATCTCTGCCTTGTTGGAGTTTTTGGAGAATTTCAAAATTCTGGATAAATTTTCATATTCGAAAACTTTCGATTTAGAGTCATTTTTGGATGTTTTTTCTTTCATTTAAAGGTAGAAATCTTCTATTACGAGTTTTGGAAGTGTTTCTACATTTTAAAAAATGTGTTTTGTGGTGTTTTTTTTGTTCTGGTTTAATTGAGAATATGATGGGTCACGAATCGGGTCAAAATGACTCGGTTGGAGGTTGAAGAAGCGACGTTGTTTTATGGATGCTGGTTGTTTTATGAGGCTGTGCCTTTCAATAAGAAAAACCAAATAATCTATTATCATTTTGTCAGTTGATTTTGTTATAAACAGATGTTGCATCATTTTGTCTCCTCTCATTAAACTAGATGCTTTGTCGTTTTATGTGTAAGATGCTATGCTATGCTGTGCGTTTTTTTCTAGATGCTATACTGTGTGTTATGATGATGGTCATTTTGTCATGCTATACATTTTGATTTTTTTATAACCAGATGTTGTAAACATGCATTCTCATGCTGTGGATGGGGCTCAAATTAGAGCCCTCATGGGAGGGCATGGTGAGCTCTGCCATCTGAACTGTTGGCTTATATCTATATACATTATGCATTGATAATATATTTGAATAAATTTTCAACATGAAGCAGATTTTCTTACAGCTATTATGTCTATATTTTGCATTGTGAATATCATTATGGATAAACAATTTTTAGTGATTAATTATTAGGGCTTAGCCACAGCAACCCTAATTATATATAAACTTTATATTTATGTAATTAAGCATATAAAGTGTAGAGACTTTTAATTGTAATTAATTATTTTAATATAATAAATTTTATCCTATAAGAATTTTATTATATTTGAATAATTAATTAGGATAAAATATCAAGTTATTTTTCTAATTTACTAACATGTATTAAAAATTGGTATATCATTTGATAGTTTTATCATAAAGTTTAACATAAATATGTTTGAATTAAAAATTTAGCCCACAGGCAATTTTTATGTCATTTGATTTATGTCTTTTAAGATATGTTTTACAATGGTAATACATATATAGTTTGTTAGCCTCAATTTATTGATAAGTAGCATGTATGCTTAATTTATGCAGCTATTTAAATTGTTAGTTTCTTTGATACAAGTTGTGAAATTCCTAAATTAAGAGGTGAAAACTATAAGACGTGGAAGGAGAAAATTCTTCTTCATCTGGGATGGATAGACATTGATTATGTTATCCAGAAGGACGAACCACCTAAGGTAAGGGAGGCCAGGACTATAGTTGAAATTGCGCTTTATGAATGTTGGGAGCGATCTAATCGCCTAAGTGCAATGTTCATTAAAACCAAAATTTCTATTGGCATTCGTGGTTCCATAGAATAACATGACAATGTTCGTGCTCTACTGAAGGTTGTTGATGAGTAGTTCGAAACTTCAGACAAAACACTTACAAGTACTCTAATTATGAAATTTCCATCTACAAGACTCACTGGTGTCTGGGGTGTGCATGAGCACATCATAAAGATGGGGGACATTACGGGTCAATTAAAGAAACTAGAGGTTGAGATGTCTGATTCTTTCCTCGTGCATTACATTTTGAATACCCTTCCACCATCATATGACCCTTGAAAATCTCTTATAATACACATAGGATAAGTGGTGAATAAATGAATTAATGACCATGTGTGTCCAAGAGGAAGGGAGATTGTAGATGGAATAGGGAGAGAGTTCGTAGAGTGCACATCTAGTTGTTCAAGGAAAGAAGAAAAATCAAGCCACCTTAAAGGGTAAAGGTCAAATACCCATCCAAGCTGACATTAAGAAGGAATCCAAGTGCTTCTTTTGTAAGAAAAAATGACATATGAAGAATGGTTGTGTCAAACATAAGGAGTGGTTTGAAAAGAAAGGTAATATAATCTCACCGGTTTGTTTTAAATCTAAAATGGCTGAAGTTTGTCATAACACATGGTGGATTGATTCTGGTTGTACAATCCATACTACAAATGTGTTGCAGGATTTGAAAAACCCAAGGAAGCCAGTGGGAAGTAAGCAGCATATCTTATCTGGAAACAAGATACGTTCACATGTGGAGGTTGTTGGGAATTGCAATTTAATTTTATGTACTGGTTTTATCTTAAAACTAAAAAAGGCATTTTATATTCCTAATTTCTCTAGGAAATTGATTTCAGTTTCAAGACTGATACCATTTGGATATTCCTTTCATTTTTTAGACAAATCTTTAAAGTTACATTATAAATATGAATTTGTTAGGAATGGTACATTATTTGATGGTCTTTTCCATTTTAATTTACTAGAAAAATACCTGTTACAATGTAACACATGTTCATACTGGAACAAAACGTTGTGTCATGGATGAAAATTCCTCTATATTGTGGCATTGGAGATTAGGACTTATCTCCATAGAAAGGATTAAAAGATTGGTGACTAATGGAGTTCTTAGTACTTAGTACTTTAGATTTTATTGATTTTGATACTTGTGTGGACTGCATAAAGGGAAAACAAACAAACAAATCAAAGAAAGGTGCCAAGAGAAGTTCAGACATATTAGAAATCACACATACGGATATTTGTAGTCCAGTTATGGACTCAAATAGTTAGAAATACTTCATCTCATTTATAGATGATTGTTCACAATATATGTATCTCTACTTGCTTCAGAACAAGAATGAAGCACTAAATGCTTTTAAAATGTTCAAAATTGAAGTAAAGAAACAATGTGGTAAGAAAATTAAGATTGTGAGATCAGATAGAGGTGGGGAATATTATGGTAGATATACTGAAGGTGGACAAGCACCTGGTCCATTTGCGTGGTATCTTTAAGAAAATAGGATAGTAGACTAATGCACTATACCTGGATCACTGGACCAGAATGATGTAGTAGAAAAAATAAACCTAACATTATGAGATATGGTACGGAGTATGTTGAGTAGCTCCAAACTTTCCAAGTCCTTGTAGACTCAAGCTCTTAAGACGATTGTGTATATATTAAATCGGCTAGTAACCAAGGTTATTCCAAAGACGCCATTTGAGTTAGTTAAGGGTTGGAAACTAAGTTTGCAACATATATGGGTTTTAGGATTTCCGTCTAAAATAAGAATTTATAATCCATAAGAGAAGAAACTAGACCAAAGGACCATAAGTGTGTATTTTATTGGATATGTCGAAAGGCCTAAGGGATATATATTTTATTGTCCATCACATCACACTAGAATTGTGGAATCAAGAAAGGCAAAATTTCTTGAGATTGACTTGATTAGTGGGAGGGATCAATTTCAAGATATAGTCTCTGATAATAATCATATGAATACTCAACCTTCCACCTCAAAAAGTAAGGTGATTGTTATTCACAACAATCCTCAAGTTCAAATAGACGATGTATAACCAACTGTTGAAATTCAATAGCCTAATGTAAACATAAATGACAATCAAGATGTTCAACAAATTGTTGATAATCTAGTAGATCTAGTTATTCAGGAATTACCTGAAAACATTCAGCCACCAGTTGAACAACATACTCTACAAGAGGATGCTGGTATATTAGTGCAACATTAAGGAGATCTACTAGAACAAGAAAATCAATTATTACTAGTGATTATGTTGTATATCTACAAGAATCAGACTACAATATAGGAGTAAAAAATGATCCTGAAACCTTTTCACAAGCCATGAGTTGGAATAAATCAAATTTATGGTATAATGCCATAAAGGAAGAAATGAATTCCATGAAGAATAGCGATGTTTAGGATCTTGTTGAGTTGCCTAAAGGAGCAAAACCCATAGGTTGTAAATGTATATTTAAGACAAAGAAAGACTCATTAGGCAACATTGAGAGATACAAGGCAATACTCGTTGCTAAAGGATTCACTTAAAAGGAAGGAATCAATTACACAAATACATTTTCTCCTGTGTCTAAAAAGGATTCACTTCGTATACTTTTGGCATTGGTTGCTCACTTTGACTTGGAATTGCATCAAATGGATGTAAAAACAACTTTCTTAAGTGGTGACCTAGAGGAAGAGGTTTACATGAAATAATCGGAAAGATTTTCATCTAATAATGGTGAGCATTTGGTTTGCAAGCTTAAAAGATCCATATATGGATTAAAACAAGCGTCCCGCTAGTGGTATTTGAAATTTCACGATATTATCTCATCATTTGGTTTTGAAGAAAATATCACGGATCAATATATATACCAGAAGGCTAGTGAGAGTAAAATTTGTTTTCTTATATTATATGTGGATGACATATTACTTGCAACTAATTCTTAGGGTTTGTTACATTATGTGAAGCAATTTCTCTCTAAAAATTTTTGAAATGAAAGATATGGGTGATGCGTCTTACGTCATTGGCATTAAGATACATTGAGATAGTTTTCGTGGTGTTTTGAGTTTGACTTAAGAAACCTATATTAATAAGGTTTTAAGGAGATTTCGGATGAAAGACTATTCACCTAGTGTAGCTCCTATTATGAAAGGGAATATGTTCAATTTGGACCAAGACCTAAAAATGGTTTTGAAAGGGAACAAATGAAAAATATTCCATATGTTTCTGCAGTCGGAAGCCTAATGTATGCTCAGGTTTGTACAAGACCTAACATTGTATTTGCTGTTGGAATGTTAGGCAGATATCAGAGTAACTCAGAATTAGACCATTAGAGAGTTGCAAAGAAAGTATTGAGGTACCTTTAAGGGATAAAAGATTTTTTGCTTACATATAGACGCACCAATAATCTGGAGGTAACAGGGTACTCAGATTTAGATTTTGCTGAGTGTGTTGATTTACGGAAATCAACATCAGGTTATATCTTCATGTTTGCCAATGGAGCCATATCTTGGAAGGGAGCACCATAGAGGTTAAATTTGTTTCTTGTTTTGAGGCTACATCACATGGTGTATGGCTAAAGAGTTTCATATATAGGCCTAGACTTGTGGATTCCATTTCTAGGCCACTGAGCATATTGTGACAATTTAGCTGCTGTTTTTCTAACTAATAACAATAAGAGTGGTAGTCAAAGTAAACACATCAACATCAAGTTTTTATCAATAAGGGAACGTGTTAAGGACAAGAAAGTGGTCATTGAACACGTTAGCACTGAATTGATGATGCCTGATCCTTTAACAAAAGGTATGCCACCAATAAAGTTTAAGGATCATGTTGTTAGAATGGGATTGAGTTCCATTATATAATTTTCATTGTATGGACAACGTTATTTTCCTGAAAAATCTTATAATATTTTCTCATATTATGGTGCATATTATTGACTTTTGAGAAAATTGATTATTTGGACCTGGAATAAACATAAGGTTTATTCATTATGTAATGTTACCACATATGGATTGATATAATTATAGTATACTATAATACATGGAAGATAATACTCAAACCACTAGAGGACTTATTATCATGATTCATATATTATACTTAGATTGGATCAAGATTTGATACCAAGTTAAACGTATGGACCAAATGGGAGAATGTGAGAGCTGTTTGCATTCCTTATAGTAATGTTCCAAACGATATGTACTTAATAGGTATTCAATTCATGGTTTTATGGTAACTCTTGGTGTGTTTGATAGAGCACATTCATATAAGCATTCTTGCAGAATTTTTGGGGTCCCCTAAGCTTCTTTTCTCTTCTGAAAACATAAACCATTGTTTTGGGAATTGAGAGCTTAAAAGAATTCCAAAAACAAAACTCTTCAAGCACAAACAACAATGGCAGGAGGCACTTCGTTTTTTTTCGCATTTATTTAATACGTTATTCTAATGTATATTATTGTTGAATAAATGTTATAATATGCTTACAATGTATGCATCTGTGTTTCCTTTTATAACTGGATCACCACTTATAAAACATAAACACAATCTAGAAAAAATTTAAAGATCCACTTCAGTGCTTCCTACTGTACCTTTCCCAAATTGGATAAAAATCTACAGTAAAACCTCTATAAATTAATATTGTTGGGATTAAGATATTTATTATTTTATAGAGATATTAATTGACCGATAAATTAATACTTATTAATTTAAAGAGATTTTTGTAATTGATTGAAGTTAAATTTTGATTACATTAAAAAGCATTTTATCTTAAAAAATTCATGTTTCATATTAATTGAATGAATCTAAAACATAGATTCATTGTACATAATATTAATGAAAATTAATAAATAATGTTCATTGTTTCTTAATAATTAAGTATTATTCATTGTAATACTGTTGTGGCTACTATCCTTGAAAATAATGTTGATGATGAAGTAGAAGACGATATAGTACCTTTAGAACCTGTTACGCATAAAGAAGTACTTATCGCGTCTAGAACTCTTCGCAATTTTTTGGTGCAGTTCAAGAACACAACACCATAAATTTTGGATGCAATAAGAAAAATTAGAGATGAGTTCTAACTAGACTTAAATTTTAAGAAAAAAAAACAACACTAGAATCATATTTCACTAAATTGTCTTAGTTATATTTGTGTAAGTTTATATAATTATTAATTTATGATATTAATGGGACCCTATATTTACATAGGGGTATTTTGAAAATATATTATCTTATTATCTTATCGAAATTAGTTAAATTTTTAACTGGCCCAAGTCGGGACTGGAGAAAAATATTATCTTAGAGAGTTTATTAATTTACCGAGTATCAATTTAAAGAAGTTCTACTGTACTTAGTAATCTAACAACTTGTGCAACATCTGGTCTAGTGCATATCATCACATACATCAAGGAGCCAACAACGGAGGAATATGAAATTGAGGACACACTAGCTTGGCATGTTTCATATTAAACCTCTAAAGCACTTGTTTAATATACTTCTCTTATGATAACTCCAACTTTTTTTCCTTCTTATCATGAATGATCTCCATGCCAAATTTTCTTTTATAAGACTTAAATCTTTCATGTCAAAGGCCTTGGACAAGTATTCCTTTAATCTACAAATCATACCAACATCTTGTCCTACTATCAACATAACATCCACATATAAGATAAGGATGATGAAGTTATTTTAGGGAATTTCCTAAAATAAACATAAGGATCAACTACTATTCGCTTACACTCATTGCTTGCCATAAATGAATCAAACTTCTTATACTACTTCCTTGGTGCCTATTTAAGCTCATAAAGAATCTTCTTTGACTTACATATAATGTCATTTTTCCTTTTAACTTTAAATCCTTCTGACTACTATATGTAAAAAAGCAATCTTCACATCAAATTGTAGGTAAGAAGAAGTTTTGTTAGTTACATATACTATGGTTTGGGATGCCTTAACCTAAAAAGACTTTGATAGTTTTGATATTCAGAGCATATACCAAGCCTTTTATACAATGGTTATATTCATCCTTTTGATAATACCATTATGTTGTGGGGTACCAGGTTCCATCTTCTTATGTCAAATGACATGTCTTAAACAATAATCCTAACTCGTTAGAGGTGTACTTGCCTCCATCATTAGTTCAGAAACACTTTAGATTTCATTCCATCTTCTTTTCCATCGTGACATGAAATTTTCGAAAGGTCTCATACACCTAGATTTTTTTTTGCATTATGAAGACCTAAGTCTTGCATGTAGCATAATTAATAAATGTAGCAAAATAATTATTACCTCCTAAAGACTCCACCTCTGTGGGACCACGTATGTGAGAGTGCACTAACTCTAACTTTTCCATCCTTCTGATAGGTCTTTTATGAAATGAAATTGTATATTGCTTTCTAGCCACACAATAATCATAAGGGTTAAGAAAAAATGTAGTCTTAGAAGGGATATGTGATTTTCTAGCTAGTAATTTGATTCATTTCTCACTAACATGTCCCAATCTTTAGTGCCATAAATCCCATGAAGCATTTTCTTGAATGACATGTAATTCTTTAGCACACACCTTCAAGTATGTCTTACATAAAGTGATTTTCTAGCATACACCTTCAAGTATGTCACTAATGTCGATGATGCTGATGGAGCTCTGATTGCCCATATTTAAACTTCAAAAATTACCACTCATATAGTTAGTTAATTACTCCCTCTTTGGAAAACAATAGTTAGTTAATTACTACTCATATGTCACTACTAGACATTTATGCTTGTTAGAATACTTCTCCATCCTTCGAGTAGCTTTCCGAAGACTATCTTTTGCTTCATCCAAGAGTTCCAGCCGACCCCTTTTAAATTGATAAGCAGCTGGACACTTACCTCTAAGTTGTTGCTTGGTAATCTCCAAAGGAGTTAGAGGCTGATGCCCTAAGATCACTTCAAATGGATTTTTCCCCATTGCAAAAGATCGATGAAGGTTGTAAGCGAAGTGTGCACTGTCTAAAAGAATCAACCAATTTTTTTGATGCACTTATATAGTGTCGTAAATAATCCTCCAATAGTGCATTTATCCTCTCCTTCTGTCCTTTGGTTTGAGGATGATTATTAGTAGAAAATTTAAATTCAGCCCCCATCATATTGAATCAGGATGTCCAAAATTGACCTGTAAATCGCAAATCTCTATCGCTCACCACATCTGCTGGAACATCAAAGTGTTTAACAACATTTCAGTAAAATAGATCAGCCGCTATTTCTGCTATACACGAGGATGGTGCAGCCATAAAAACAACATATTTAGAGAACCAATCAACCATAACCAACACTAAATCTTTTCCATCTACTTTTGAAAATCCGAACAAAATCTATAGATGCCGACATCCATGGTTTCTCCAGAATGGGGATTGGCTGGAGTAGTCCTGCCTACTTTTGCCTCTCCACTTTATCTTGTTGGCATACTGAACAAGTTTTTGTGTAAGTCTCAATGTCCTACTCCATCAATGGCCAAACAAAAGATCTGGACAGAAGTGCTATCATCCACTCTTTACCAAGATGTCCTGCTCATAGAGAATCGTGTGACTCCAACAATTCCCTTCGCAATCCATCGATACTAGGCACATATAATCTGCCACCTTTTGCCACAAGAAACCCATCATCGAGTAGATACCGTTTAATGACTCCTTCCTCCACTTCTTGGACCAATCAACAGTACGTTACATCAAGCTTTCCACCTTGTCAGATTCTGTCCATGAAGTTTGACTCAACTCTAGACAGATTATAAAGTGCAGCCACAATTTCTTCCGACTAAGTGCATCTACCACCTGATTGCTTCGTCCAGGTTTGTGTTCCTAAATAAAGTTATATTTTGCCAAGAATTCCTGCCATCTCACTTGCTTGGCCAATAACTTTTTCTCCACTTTAAAGAAAGGATTCACCACATTATTCATTCTCATAATGAACTTAGGTAATAAACTGCTACCATTTCCCTCTTGTGTGTTGAATATTTCTGTTATGTTTCATTCAATTTCCTGCTTTCAAAAGCCACAGGATGTCACCTTGAACCAACACACCCCCAATTGTTTTATCGGATGCATCAGTGTGGACTTTAAAGGGAAGCTTAAAGTTAGGCAGTTGAAAAATTGGCCCAGAAGCTATGGCCTATTTCAGCTTCTCAAATGTAGCCACACAATGATCTGACCAGTCCCACTTTTCCCTTTCTTGAGTAGATCCGTGAGTGGTGTCACCTTCTTTGAGTACCCTTCAATGAATTGACAATAATAATTTGCTAAACCAAGGAAAGAATGCAACTCTTGTACCTTATTTGGTGCTGGCCAATCCAGAATTGCTTGTACCTTACTTGAGTCCATCCTCACCTGCTAGTTGCTTATCAAATGGTCGAGGAACTTGATTTAAGCCTTAGCAAATTCACATTTATCCATTTTGACATACAACCTACGTTCTCTTAAGCGATCCAGTACCTGTCGTAAATAAGAAACATGTTCTACCAAGTTACTGCTGTACACAATGATATCATCCAAATATACCACAACAAAATCATCCAAGAAATCATATAATACATCATCCATTAAATTGCAGAACGTCGCAGGAGCATTTTTTTAATTGAAAGGCATAACCAAAAACTCATAAGCCCTATACCTTATTACACAAGGTGATTTTCTCCTCATCACCTTCTACAATTCTAACCTGCTAATAACTAGATTGTAAATCAAATTTGGAAAACACAAATGCATTGCTTAATCTATCTATTAAGTATTGCACCAATGGAATCGGGTACTTGTTCTTTATCGTGACTTTATTCAGTGCCCGATAATCCACACACATTCGTAAGGAAGCATCCAATTTCTTTTGGAATAAAACTGGAGCTCTGTAAGGAACCTTAGAGGGCTGAATGTTTCCTGCCTCTAGAAGTTCTCCCAACTATTTCTGTAATTCTTTCAACTCCATAACTTGGGCAGGAGGTTTCACCCTTAGTTATAACTCAATATGATGGTCTACAGCTCTTCTTGGTGAGAGTTCTTTTGGAAATTCAAAAGGCATTGCATCTTTGTAAGACTCCAACAATTCCGCTACTGCACTTGGAACTTCCTTGGACAACCTTTCTTTTACTTCAATCAACATTACTAGAATTTTTTCCTTACCATGTTTCAGTCCTTTTTCCACAACCATAGTCGAAATAAAAGAAGATTTCTGTTTGCCTTTCTTTTGCATACCAATTTGTCCACAATTAAAAAACTGAGTGTCTTGCTCTCCCATGAGCATTATTCCACTCAAATGTGGATATACCATAGCCTTGTTATGTCGTAGCAAGTCAATTATGACAATCAAATCAAAATTGTCCAAAGGGATTACCATCATATTGCATTTTCTAGCCCAACCATCTATCAGTAAAGACACATCATATGCCATTCTAACTACATCTCTAGCTTTGGAATTCACATTTTAAAGCCTATTTGAACTTCGGCTCACCTTCAGTTAGAATTTAGCAGCCATCTGATCTAAATAAAAGTGTGTGTAGCACCTGTATCATCTATCGCAGCTACAAACATCCCACTAATCTACACCTGCAAATGCATTAACAAAACTTGTCTATTACCTTTCTCTTCTGTTAAAGTTTTTAGCAGTTGGAGAGGATTAACGAGGGTTGCGACTTCTCCTTCTGGTTACTCTTCAGTCACCGTAGCGTTAAGCTTTTCTCGCTTTGGACACTTCCTCGCATATTGAGGACCACCTAGATATAACAGCCAAAAGTTTTATGTTTCTGGCCACTAGTAGAAGTACCACCTATGTTCCCACTCACTTTAGCCTTCCTTTTATCAATTTGTTCAGATTTAGAGTCACCACACGACTTGCCATATCCCCACTATTTCTTCTCATTCCAATTGATTTTATCTTTGTGCTGAGATCACTTGGAGGTTCCCTCTGCCTCCTTATCTTTGTTTGTATGCAAATCGATCAACCTATCTGTAGCTGCAATTGCACTAGGCAGATCTTGTACTCCCTGTCATTGTAATTCAATTTGTGTCCAAGTTTGGAGTCCCGATAGAAAATTGAACAGCTTGTCTTCTTCCTCAATATTTCAGATGTCCAACATCAATGAACTGAAGTTTTTAACTTATTTTCGGATAGACCTGTGTTTTTTCAGTTTCCGCAAGTTCTATCGTGCCATCCAAGAGGTATTGCAAGGCAGACTTTGTTCTTTCAGTTTATGTATGAATGCCTCCCATGTATCAATTCTCGAACGTCCAGTGTTTAGATCACCATCAATTCTCCTGCACCACTACAATTTGGCATCTCTAACTAGATACATGCTCGTTAATTGAACTTTATTGCAATCTGGTACTTTGACAGCTTCAAAATATTGCTGCATATCCTAAAACAAAATTTTCGAAACTATAGCATTCCTCATCCATCGAAATGCTTCGAATCCGAGACTTTTAACCTTGTCCATGTCTGAATTGCTTCCTCCAATTGATCCAATCGAGCCAACAAATTCTATGTCTCATCTTTTGGAATGGCTGCTATACCATGCTCCAACCTATCCAACTGTCTCTAATGGCTTCAAAGTTCTGATTTTCCACCATTGTCATAAACACCGTCTGCCAAGTGAGGAAGATATCCCAGAAATCTCCAAAATTGGCTTTTATACCAACTTGTTATAGGGTGAATTTGAGGTTAGCAAACTCTCACGTAAATGCCCTGTAATGCGACCAATTCTGCACAAATGATCCAACCAAAAACACTCTTTAGAAGTAACGAAAGTAACGTTACTATGAGTCGTATGCAAGAATGAATTAATTCCCCAATATATAGAAATGAAAAATAACGCCTGAAATGTTGTTATTGTGGACAACATCATATGAAAACACCAAAAGAGAGAAGAAATAACGTTAATCGCGTTATTAGATAAAAATATTGTAGAATTTTTGAAATGAAATATGTAACATAACATCACAATTGTCTGGACGGATTACATATATAGATTTCCTAACAGACTTTAACATTAAAATGATAAGGTCCCCAATAGTTTGGACAGTTACAACTAATGAGACAATTTGTATATTAACTGCCTAAGTAATAAAACGACACACCCACATAACATTCGACCACACCAAGTTAGATACAAAGTCTAGGTGTCCTTCACACTATGGCTTACTTCATGTAACCAACCATGTCATGCCACATCACTAAGGTAAGGTGCTATGTAACCAACTCCCATTCAACGTACAAGGGATGTTCACCAACGTAGCTTCACTGCCAACGTAGCTTCACTTCCCATCTTATATTAATTGTTTCCATAAGTAATAACATATGGTTTGATGATTACATAGCACCAAATGAACAAAGGGACTGAAGGGACCTTAAAGTTTGTATGATTTATGTGGCTCAAAATGAAGATGTAATAGAAAGTTTGTATAGAACCTTTTTCAAACAGTCTAACTACACATTAACTCTATTTTACTTTTAACAAAAGAGTTAAAAATAGATTTTAAATTTTTATCAAAATTTAATTTAAATTTAAACTTAAACGTTGCAAAATGTTTAAATAAAATTTTAACATTTAATAAATGTTTATAATAATTCTTATATTAATAGAAAATTTTATTAAATATTTTCAACTTAGATTTTATTATTATTTTAATTTAAACTCAAATGCCACATAGACAATTAACCTAGCATATGATCCACCGAAATGTTTGGGTCAATTAGGGATTTAGAGAATCATATATAAGAACTAATAAATAGTGATTTTAATTTTCTTCTATGCCAAGCATGACTTGGGATTTTTCGTTAGAGGAGGACATTCTTGATTTTGTTGGCTGTTGGTGGGTTCGGTTGTGCTATCTACGGGCTATATAATTTGCTTTCTGTGGTCAAGAAATGGAGGACGACGAAACTTGTCAGATACCTGATTTCTATTGCCAAGGTCGTGGTTGATTCGGCATAGATATTCCAAGTTGTATCTAAGGACTTAAAGGAGGTTTTGCAGTGTGATTATGATCAAATCCTTAGTAGATTGAAGCAAATACCTAAGGTAGCTATATATGATGAATGCTCTGAGTCGTTAGCCCATTACAAGAAAAATTGCTTTTAGCGACGGAAATTACCGACGGAACGAGTTGTAGGAAAAATGACCGTAGGTAAAATTTACAGACAGAATTCCAATTTTCGTCGTTAAATTTCCTAATAGAATGTTATATTTTGATGCTAAAATTACCTATGAAAATTCTAACTCCGTAGGAAAATTTACCGACAGAATTATAATTTCCGTCACTAAATTTACTAACAGAAATTATAATTTTGTTGCTAAATTTGCCAACGGAATTACCATTTCTGTCACTAAATTTCTCGACGGAATGCTTTATTCCATTTGTAATTTTAGTGACAAAAATTATTTAGCGACAAAAATGATAATTTCGTTAGCAAATTTAGTAACAATACCATTTTTTTGTCGGTAATTTTAGCTACGAAAACTCTATCACTACAAATTCCCACCATAATTTTCTTTTGATAATCTATTGCTTTTTTCTACTTTTAATTTATCTCGATACTATATAATCTTGATTGATAAGATAATATAAAAATTATCCTGATTGGTAATATAATGTACAAATTATAATGTTCAACAATAAGTATCTTAAAAATGTATGTTATTACTGTAAATTAAGAATTCATAAAAAATATAAGAGTATCAAAACTTCAAATAAATTCCATTTAAGTATCGAAATGATATAAATCTAAGTTATGCAGTTGGTGAAGACGGATGATCTGATTGTTGTAATGAGGTGTTGCCCTTCCCCTTCAACTCATCCATCTCATTATAGAGTTGCGCTATATACTTCATTGACTATCGCAACTGAGTTACCAACATCTTCACTATGCTCTCAAGCTGAACGACTTTCCCATTGGATGTGGACTGCCTCCTAAATCTAGCTGTATTGGATTTGGAGGATTGCGAACATCATATGTTTACAAAAGAACCTAAGTTGAAAATTCTTCCACGACGGTCCCTACTACCAACTGTATCAAGATATGTATGACTCTCATCAACATGTTCAGAGTGCTGAGATTGTCATTTAATGCTTTCTTGTATTTGGTCTTATCATTATAATTGTTTATACTAATAAGAGATAATTTT
>JAOQMQ010000006.1:7148394-7159506 GCA_027563845.1 Erythroxylum subrotundum
TTCATGGAAAACTAACACCAATATTACTTAAATTTCAACAAAAATTCACCAAAAACACCTATAGGCATTTTGTCAAATACATGGCATACACACTATTTTATCATCCCTAATTCAACAAACATTCTCACATTCTTCCCTTTAATCTACAACAACCACCATACCCATTCAATAACCCTCACAAAACTAATTTATAATCAGAAAACAATAACCAAAATCGTGAATAAATTCATCCACCGAATGTCAACACAGGAGAGGAACAAGTGGGCAAACTACCTTCGGACGTTACAACCGCAGCAGGGGACGCCAGCGAGCTTGGCGTCGACGGCAATGCCTGGACCAGAAGGCGGCGGCGATGGCGGAACACGGTTGCGGTAGGGCGAAATCCATCCGATGGACGAGGGAGAAGACCACAGAGGCGCGCGGGAGAATGGGAGGGGAAGGGAAATTTGGGGGTTAAATTAAGACACAAAACGACGTCGTATTGGCCAAATTTTTTAAAGCTTCCATACGACTCTCACCGACGGAATATTTATTCCGTCGGAGATTACAGACGGAATAACTTTCGTCTGTAATATTCGGTCCCTATTCTATGTATTTTCTTGTAGTGATAACTTTATCCTTGATGAGTGTCTAAATTCTCCTACCAAGCATTGTTATGTTTACCACCCTGAGAGGGATAAATCCCAATCCTCCATGGCTTTTGGGAATACACACATCTCTTTATTTAACTCTTGCTTGTTTCATCCAAATTAGTTCTATCTTAGTAGGAGAAAATATGATCTTGTACTATCTCCCTGGTGAGATGATAAGAGGATTTGACATTGAAAGGGACTCCCAGAGTACTGTTGAAATAGGCTTCTACTTCTTTTATTAGATCTTCCTTAGATGTGAGAAGTGTTTCATCTTTTTAGAGAGAGATTATCCTATTTATAGAATTCCTTATTGCTACTCTCCTTTGAAAATAGGAAATTTTTTTATGTCCCTCAATAATCCACATATCCCTTGATCTTTACTTTTTGATGGAAGTCTCAGCTTCTAATGCTTAAGGATATTTTTACAAAGCCTGTATTTCAAGATCTTGAAGATTGGAGTTAATAGGATTAAGATAAAGGTCAACTTGTACCTTGTTTAGGAGCTATTTTGCCAAACTTAGAAAATGATGAGTGTCACCAACTCTCTCTTTATTGAAAATCTTGAGCTTCTCTTTACCTCTTTGGAAATTCCGCATACATTTAAACTACTTGGAACCTTCTGCTCTTTCATTAATGCCCATGTTTGCAGCATGTTCAAAACTAGTGAGCTTACTTAGAAAATTGTCGAACCTAAGTGGAGACCTTTTAGGTTTATTTATACAGGAATTGTGCACTATAATGGGAGACTGATCAAAGCATAATATGTTAGGAAACATTATGAATTTACTAGCAAAGGTTTGGAGGCACTACAGATTGGCCATACTCTTGTCTAATCTTCCTAAGTACCCAACATCCTTTTGTTTGTTACACCAAGTATAAAAATTTCCACCAAAAGTAAGATCTTCCATTTAAATATCTCTTATACATTGCTTGAAATCACTACATTAACTCTTTAGGCAACTATTTTCTTTTACTTCATCAAGGAGTAACTTGGAGTTAAAATCACCAATTATAAGCCAAAGTTTTTTTATGGTTGGGGTTAACTCCTTTAGCTTATTCTAGAGATATATTCTTTGGAATCTATGATTGTGGCTATAGATAGTTATGATATAAACTACCTTTCACTTCATCTTAAGATTGATCTTTATATGAATCATTTGCTTGTGAATTAAGGCACTTTGTAATTCACTCTCTCCTTATTGTATAAGACCAAAATTTTGCAATTATGATGATATAAGTAATTGTACAACATTCTCCAACTACTAGAAAAATGACTGAAAATGTTGCATTCTCCTTTTCAATTCTTGTCTCCAAAATGACAAAAACATGAGGCTTATTTTCATAAATAAAGTCTCTAATAGCCAGCTATTTTGTAGGGGAATTCATTTCATACATTCCATGCAACTATAGTTATGAATCCATTATGGAAGAAGACTTTTTCTTCTTCCTATTGGATTTTCTTCTACTTGGAGTACAAAATTCAGCTTGCTTACCTTATGTTGATTGACTTCCTTCTTTTTGGGATTGAATCTCAATCCCTCTACTACTCTGGTCATTAAAAGCATCACCAGTTGTTACATCTATTGTAACATTTCGTTATCCCATGTTAAGGGTTAAAACCCTAGAATAGTGTACATGAGAGTTTATTGAGAAGTTAGAAAGTGCATTTCATGCCCATGCATAATATAACATACACACACATGTGATTATTACTTATTGCACACATTAAAATGATTGTACATGCATTCATTGACATTTTCTGGGTATAATTGATTTATAAATGTGATTTTGATGAGAATTGTGGATTATATGTCTTAAAAATTGATTTGGTGATAATAATTGTTGATATAGAATTTTTGGTGAAATTTAGGAAATTTATGAAATTATGAGTATTTATGGACTAGAAAAAATGTCAAGTGATAAGACAATTGATTTATGGTAGTAGAAATAATTGTCAAATTGCAGTTGAAATAATTGGCTAATGGTATTAGGATTTGTTGAGAATATGATATTGAAAATTAGGTGACAATTAGAGTAGAAAATGGAGACAAATTGACTAGTTAAATAAGAGAACCAAGTGAGACTATAAGAAGTGGACATTGTCACTTGCCAAGCCATACATCCAACCCCTACGATAGTCTCTCCCAAGTGAAAGATCATCTTCGTTTTTATTTGTCTTTTACTGTGTTCATTTGTTCTCACTTCTTGTTAATTTCTCTTCTCATTTTCTTTAGTCTTCTTATCTACAGTACTCATTTCTTACCCTCTCAATGTAAGCCTTGTTCTCATTTTTCACTTGCTACTTTCATTTTGTTATCTTCGTCATTGTTACTAAAAGACAAAACTTTACAACCTTCGATTGGGGATGATCGTGTGATATTGGAAAGCTAGGGTTCAAGTGATTTTGAAGTGTTTGGAGTTTTACCAAGTAAGTAACATGTTAATTCTCATGGATTGTATGAATATGAAATAAATATGCTGATTAATTGATATTAATAAAAATGAGACAAGCAGTCATTATACATGTGCATCGTGGATGAAGAATGAGAATACTGGTATCTTGTTTTTGTGTTTTCGATGATCAATATTTCATAAGTTGTTGTTGATATTATTTTTGAGATAGAAAGATCATTATGATGATGTAAAAAGAGTGCAGAAATTTCATGAAAAGATGATATGCTTATGTTCTATTTTCACTGCTTATTTACGTGGATCTCTTTGGGTGTTATAGGGGTGTATTAAAATGAGTCTAGAGTGAAAGAAAAGGAGTAATGTGATGTCTTGAAATGGGAAGAATTAAAATGATAAGTTAGAGATGAAATGGAGGAGTTAACGAAGATAAACATGTGCAGAAAATATGATGAATATGCGTGTATAATATGTTCGGTTTTTGATGTTTACGATCAATCATAGATTTTGATTTGTGTGTGAATGAGTTGAGCTAAAATGGAAGTAGGAATGAAGAGGAAATAATGAGGACACAAGTTAGAAATGATAGACTAAGCAAAAGAGATGAACTAGTGATGAAAATATGATGTTATGTAAAATCTGGGTAAGTCTGTCTGTCACGATCATTCCAGAGAGGAAACCTCAGGGGACTTGCACAACCGTGACAGAGAAGAAACCTTAGATGAGTTGCACAATTGTGACAGGGAGGAAAAATCAGGTAGTAAACGATTGTGCACAAGCAAGATCATGACAAAGAGGAAGCGTCACACAATGCACAATCGTGACAGAGAAGAATCAATAGGAAGTGCACCATCGTGCACAAGCACAATTGTGACAGTGAGAGTGCAGTGCTTTTGACAGTTTTCAACACCCTTCACTCTTTTTACTATAACTTCTTCTTTGGACCTCCGATTGACTTGAAATTTGAACCACAAACTTCTCAAACATTGTCTTCCTCTCCACCAAATTTCATGGTCACCTGAATCCATTAGGAAAGGATTGATAATAGTTGATTGATGAGTTTAGGATGATGAAGTATGCTGGAATTTGTTAAATGGAGTGTTTTCACTAAATAGGCATTTGTATTTTGGCCATATATTGAAATGTATATAGCCAAATTGAATTATTTTAAGTTTATATTAAACTAGAGACATATGGCTACAAATGTCAAGAAGGAATTGAATTTTAATTTTGTCTCTAAAAGTTTCAAAATTTTGGCTTGAAGTTGAGTACTGAGTGTTGTTGCAGTATAAGTACATTCTAAAGTATTTTATGTATAACTTGTAAAATACTGAACCAAATTGCATGAACTTGGTGTCCTTAGAAACTTAAGACACATGGGAACATTTGTTTAGAAGAATTTATTACCTAAATACTTCATTTTACTTGTTATAATGGCCATGAAAAATTGACCAGAAAATATGTTGTTAGAAAAGCTAGAATGATCGATTGAGTGATGGACTTAGAGTAAATTTGTTTTATTGAGGTGTAAACCTAAGTTCAAATTAGAAATATATGAGTTTTGAAGTATGAATAATCATGTGATGTGAATAAAGGAAACATACCTGGGATTGTCATTGAACATGCATTGTACATAATTCATATATACATATGTGCATGAATGAGTACTTATATAATTGTGCAAAGTTGTGATATGTGTAAATGCATGTTGCATGATATAGAGGAGCAACTAGAGCGTCAACATCTAGACATTGTCGGGACTTTAAGGCAATAGATATCTGGAGCAAACTGTGAGTAACCTAGATGGTCTCACTCGATTAATTGTTTCTTTTAAATTCTATATTGAATTATTATGTGAATGTAATTGTGTTGATTCTAGACATTGAATGTCCGAGGCATTTGATGCTTGAATTATCTATATTGGAAGTGCTCCTTGTATGTTAATTTGACAGAAATAAATGTACTCAACATAACTGTTGAATGCCGGACTAAGGTCCGATGACATGAGAAAATGAATGTGTAAAGTGAAATGAAGTGACTGATTGATCTTATATGATTTTATGCATTTCATTACATGAATGCATGAACAGATAATGATAGTTGTGAATTAAGTAGTCGCCGAAAAAAGAGCTTAAAGCTTAGAATGTGATTAACAGGCAAAGACTCACTATGTATAATGAGTCCTATATTCCCAACGGATAAGGGACAGTTATCAATGAGCCCAGTATTCACAATGGATACGAAACAGTTATAGGAACTCGGTTACAACAACGTAATAATTGAAAATGAGTCTTATGAGCATTGCATATACATCTAATATATATGTTTCGAATGATTTAAATTGATTGTTGAATTGTGTTGAATGAGAAATGTGGAAATTGTGAACAAAGAGTTTTTATGATGCTACATGATGATATTTGTTATCATATGAACTATGTGATTGCATGGATTGTGTGTTATGTGATATCAGTGAACCATCGAGGATGGTTAACTCACTGAGTTCGCAAAACTCACCAAAATTGCAACGTTAACATTTCAGGTTCGAGAGAGGATACTAGTGACAAACTCTAGAAGAAGCATAGTTCTTGTACGTTTGGATTGAAGAAATGACTCAAAGGTCGGTCAGCTAAGACGGAAGGATTTAGATAAAAGTTTTGTATAATTCCTCATGTATGTAGCGTGTTAGGTATATAGAGATGAAAACTTTGATTAGTTTTTAATAATGTACATATATGGATATTTTGTAAAAGCTACAATGTATATTCAGTTTTTATGAAATGAAATGAGGAATTTTGAGTTTTTAAATGTTGTGACATTTACGCTTTGAATGATGATGACATGATTAAGTTAGATTCGTCACTGCTCTAGTATGCTACCCTTATGGGATACATACTCGGATACCCTTTAGGATGTCGGGTATGTGTCCTATGAGAGTGGGGTGCTACAAACTCTTGGTATCAGAACATGGTTGGCATCTATAGGGATATCTAGGAATATTAGACATGAAATATTGTGAGAAATGCGGATAGTAATTGAAGTGATTGTCAATTATAAGTCATCAACTGACCTAGAATCCATAGGAGCCAGTAGAGAGTCTTTAGTATCTCGACCTAAGAGAATGCCTCCGAGAATTCCCGAGAGAAGCGAAAAGAGGTACGATAAGCTGAGAAAGCAAGGGTTGTGGACTTCTATAGGAGTACAGACCTTGCAGAGGCTGCAGGATAGCTAGAGAGAACGAAGAGAATTTTCAATCAGATGGACTGCAAGCTGGACAAGAAGTTCGACTATGCAGTTTCCTTACTGTAAGGCCTAGCATACCAATAGTGAAAAACTGTTCTAGGCAATACCACCAGGCCTTGTAACTTGAAGTAGGAAGACTTTCTGAAGGTCTTCAAGGAGAACTACATGCCTAAGATCTACTTAGACAGAAAGATGAGGGAACTTCTGGATCTAAAATGGGGCAATTTATTCGTGGCAGAATATGAGATAAAGTTTAATGAACTGATCGGGTATGATATTGCTTTGATTCCTACTGAGGAAGACAAGTGTAGGAGATTTAAAGATATATTGAACATGAAGATTAGAACAAGGCTGACAATCACTAACTTGAGCAGTTTCATTGAGTTGAAAGCTGCCTCGATTAAAATTGAGTAGCTATTGAGAGAGGGACGAGAGAGTATAGATAAGAGTCTAGAATGAAAAGGCTCAGTGAATCTCAGGGTAGTTTTCGCAGAAGGTATAGTAAGTGCCAGAACAAATCTTTTCGACCACTGATTAGATTAAGATAGTCGGGGTTTAGACAGAGAGGTAGCTTTATACAGTTTAACAATGGAAGTGGTGCAATAGCGAGTCAGTTACCCAATTGTGAGCATTGTGGGAAGAAGTACAGTGGTGAGTGCTGGAAATTGACTGGAGCTTGCCTTAGATGCGGCTCTTTTAGTCATCAGATCAAAGATGGTTCTGTTGTGCATGGAACATAATGTATCCTACCTGACCTACAAACTTCTTATGTGTTAGAAGGTTGAACTATTGTTTCATCTTTATGAACAATAGTCTCGGGTCCAGAAAGTTGATCTGCGTCTATTTGAGCATCTTGAACTTCCACAAGTTCAATTTTGCTCCCACTGTCTTCTTTTAGAAGAAACTCTTTCATTAAAAAGATAGCATGTTTTGAAATAAACACCTTTTGTTCTGAAACATCATAGAACTGATATCCTATAGTTTCCTTAGGATATATTACAAATAGACACTTGTCAAATTTAGCTTCAAGCTTATCTGACTGAATCTACTTCACATAAGCAGGACAATCCCAAACTTTTATATAAGAAAGATATGATTTCTTATTAGTCCATATCTTATATCGAGTAACATCAACTGACTTAGATGAGACTCTTTTTAATACATAAACAAAAGTTTCGAGTGCATACTCCTAAAAGGATTTTAGTAAATTCGCTAAACTCATCATAGACCTCACCATATCTAATAAGGTTCGGTTTCTCCTCTCAGCCACACCATTGTGTTGTGGTGTGTAAGGTGGAGTCCACTGGGACAATATTCCATTATCCCTGAGATAATCTAAAAACTCTTGGCTTAAGTATTCACCACCTCGATCCGATCAAAGTGATTTAATACTTCTCCCAAGTTGTTTCTCAACTTCATTTCTGAATTCTTTGAACCTTTCAAAAGCTTCAGACTTGTATCTCATAAGATACATATACCCATATGGAGAATGATCATCGATAAAGGTAATGAAGTATACGAAACCACCTTAGGCATGTATGGACATTGAACTACATACATCAGTATGTATTAGGTCTAAAAGTCATCAGATGCCTTCTTCTGCTTCAAGGACTCTAGATAGGCTTTACAGTTTCTCTTCCAGTAGCCATCCTTGCCACAGTGGAAGTAAGTTCCCTTCGAGGCAGTTTTCTTTGCTTTCTTGACACCTTCCTTAGGCCCTGCGGACCTCTTCTTCTTTTGTCTCTTTTTCTTCGAACCAGAAGAGTCCACCAGCACCACAACCTTGTCTTTACAGACAAATGACAACTGACTTGAGCATATTGACCAGCTCGGGAATTGTACTAGATATATTGTTCATCTTATAGTTAAGCACAAATTGTGAGTAACTATCAGTTAAACCCGTCAGAATTAAGTCAATAATTAATCCAAAACAAAACCTAAGGAGGCCAACCACTCGATGTAGCCATTCATCTTTAATGCGTACTGCACTGGAGATGTCCCCTCAACCATCTTGGCGCGGAAGAGCAATCACGAAGTCTCAAACCTTTCGAACCTTGCTTCCTCATCAAAGAGCTCCCTAAGATGATAGGCTATGGTATGAGCATCCAAAGCATGGTGCTGCTTTTATAGCTCGTGACATAATGGCTAGCATAATACAACTAGCCATCTTACTATCATCGAGAAGCTTCCTATATGCCCTCCGATCATCATCAAAGGCATCAGCAACTGGGGAATCGACAAGTGATTCTTCGAAAACATAACCAAGCTTCTTGAACTTGAGAATTATTCTCAAGTTCCTGAGCCAGTCAAGGAAGTTTGGTCCAGTCAACTTGTTTGCTTGCATCAATGATCTTAGCTCACACTAGTACTCGTCAAAGAGAGAAAAAATTAGAATGTACTTAAATGCATATTTATAAGGACTTTAATAATACGCATTATGGCTCCCACTATTTTTCATGAATTCATAACCCTCAATATAAATACGAGTGTTGGACCCCGAGCTTTTCTTGAAATTTTGAAGTGTCAAGTGACATGAAATGAGGAAATTAGAATGAATAAGGATAAAGAAAATTAAGAATATGAATTGTTAGATGAGATTAAGATAGGCGAAATATGCTTTTGTTATTGAGGTTTATGTTAAGGTATGACCTAAAATGACGTTTGAAGTTTAAATAAAATTGCTAGTGAATAAATTGCTTTAATTGAGTTAAAAATTAAAAAATAAAGAGAAAAAGTGTGAGAATTTGTAGAATTAAGGAAAGTTTGACTTTTTGGGGGATAAAAGTTGACTTTTTGATTTAGGCAGAATTTGATAAAATGATCTTCATGAAACTTATAGCTTCTGTCGAGAGCTTTCTGTACCCATAAAGTTTGGTATTTTTCGATATCGGGAGTGAGAGTTATGATCAGTCAAACTTAAGTATTATTTTGCTTTGTTTTGTAAAAATGTCTCTAAGTGTACATTTAGGTGTACACGGCTTTGAGGCCGCTAGTCGTACGGATTTGGTCTGAATTGGAGTAAGTGGTCTACAGGAAAGTTGTAGCTTGTCTGTCAATCTTTTCGACGCTATAAAGTATGTAATTTCTGGAAGTGGGAATTGAGAGATATGAAAATTTAAAGTTTGGAGTTGGTACAGGATGACATTATACAGGGCAGAATCTTTGAGTGAAAAATTAACCTAGTTAGAGGTTGAATTTGTGTTTAAGTTCTTCATGAAAGTTTTAGATTATATTTTTATCTTTCCATTGGTGTAAAGTATGCAATTTTTGGACCATGGAATGTGGAGTTATGATTTTTACAAGTTGCTGTACTATTTAGTATGATCATTATTGGACAGAAACTTTGAAGTGGTTTTTGATTCTCTTAGAGGCCAAATTGATTTTTCTGTCCTTCATGGAAGTTGTAGAGCTTCCTTCGAACTTTTTATTGATACCAAATTTGTCAAATTTGGAGTTCAGGATCAAGAGTTATGATTTTTGGAAAATTCGGTTTTATCAATAGATTTGAAGTTCTGTTATTCTGCTTATACTCTGACCCTCTTTCATTCTTTTGCTTCTAATTTCTCCGTCCGACATCCGATTGACTTGGTTTTTGAAGTGTTGGATTCCTAAGACAATTAATTACATTTTCATGGGAAATTATGAATTTTAGGAGATTAAATGGAAAGAGATTGATTGAACCAAAGTGAGAGGTTTGGTTAAAGGTTATGAGTTAGATAATTTTCTGAACATGGTTCAGTATTTTGCAAAATTCGGGATCTGTAGAGATCCAATTGAACTGATTCTTGAGAAAAAATAAAATAGAGACATGGGGCTACAAATCATGTGAAGGGATCGAAGTTCAATTTAGCCCCTAAGGTGTTCAATTTCTAGAGTGAAGTTAGGCGTAAGGTTCAGTCGTGGTTAAGTTCAGGTCCGAAAGTATTTTGGCCATAACTCCTTCGTTTCTGAACCGATCGGAGCATTTTTGGTGTCGTTGGAAACGTAAGACATAGAGGAACATTTCTCTAGAAGGAAGTGTTACCAAATTATGTCATTTACCTGCTCAAAATCAGGAGGCAAGATGTCAATTTTTCAAGAATGTTTGAGGGGAAAATCTGGAAGTTCACTTAAAGGGTTATGTTATTAAGCTTAAATGGAAGGGCATATTGGTCTTTTAGCTGTCATTAAAAAGAAGAGTTAAGTGGTTGTCGTATGAGAAGGGTGAAGCACGATACTTTACAAGAGAAAAAGAAAGAAAAGCATAAGAAGAGAGAAGAAAGGGTGCTGCGTCGGTGAAGGAGGAAGAAGATAGAACTTAGGGCTTGATTCTTCTACATGTTTAAGAGAGATTTCGAAGAAGCTCTAAGAGGGAAAGGGTAGAAGAACATGAAAGCTTCCTATGGAGTTCAAAATTGCCAAAAATGGTGGAGGTTAAAGGTAAGAGATGTTTTCGATCTTTGAAATTTTAGTAAGATCTTGGTTTAGATAGCTTGGAAAGGTTATAGGATTGGGTTTCCTATGGTTATTTTAAGTGATTATGCTATGATGATGGTTAATTTTGGATGATGATTAATTAGGGTTTATGTTATTGAATTAGGGATTTTGATTTTAAGGAAAGGCATGGAGAAATTGAGGCTTAAATCAAGGTCCAAGCATGGAATCGAGGTGGGTAACATATTTATAAGTTGAATTATGAGTTATTTATGTGTTTTCGAAAAATAAAGAAAGCAAAAATATTTTTTATTTATTAATTTCGAAAATATGGTTTAATGTATTAATTCCGAATGACTAAACTTATTGTTTTGGAATGATTTAAGAAAGTGCTAAAATTGTTTAAATTCATTGTTTT
>JAOQMQ010000006.1:7193833-7204817 GCA_027563845.1 Erythroxylum subrotundum
CTTGTTTGGCAAATACACCAAGTTTTTGTTAAAAGGGCTTGCTTCTTATGTCGTCAAGACCCTGTTTTAGTTTGTGTTGAACCTGAATCTGCATCACTTCCTTGCTGTAACGTTGTTAGAATCAGTTCTTTTTCTCGAAAAACACCTTGGCATGAGCATCTAGCGGCAATCTCTCTCTGTTTTGGATGGTCACAAAGTTCTGTTCTTTTTATCTGATTTTGACCTTACAGGAAGAAGAATGGAAATAATCTCTGTTTCTTCATTGTCAAAAATTGATTTATTTCCTTTTTTTTTAATTCACTCTTAGATTTGTACTAACTATCAATTTATAACCTCTGTTTACTCGTTTCTTTTATATTAAATTCAGTATGTATGTATGAATGTAGCATGAAAATCTAAAAGAAAAACAAATAGTCCATTCATATTAAATAAGCTTTTTTTATAAAAAAGAGGCGGGTAAACGGGTACCCGATGGGGGTCAAACCCCAAACGGGTACGGGTACGGGTACGGGGGTGCCAAAAAAATCCCCGACGGGGATGGGGGCGGGTATGGGGGTGGGGGCAGGTTCATGGGACGGGTACGGGGGATGGCATACCCGCCCCATACCTGCCCCGTTGCCATCCCTAGTTTTTGAAATTAAAAGTTATTCAGGAGAAAGAAGAAAGGATTGGGCTACTTATGGATGTTCAATCTTGTGTAATGATTAGATAATAAGAGACATGAGCCTATTATTAAATTTTTTGGTTTATTCTTTAAATGACTCAATGTTTTTGAAGTATATTGATATATCTGGTCTTGTTAGAAATATCGATACTTTATTTGAGATATTCGATGAAGTTATGAATATAGTAGGCCTAGAAAATATTGTTCAGTTTATTACTGACAATGATTCCACTTATAAAGCGACCGGAAGAAGGTTACAAAATAAGTATAATTCTTTTTCTTGGAATCATTATGTTGTACATTGCATTGACTTAATGCTGAAAAATATAGGAGATGCTAGATATTTTCTTATTATTGATGACATTATGTAGAAAGCCAAAAAGGAAAGTTCATCTATAATTGTGCATGAGTGTTGAATTTAATGAGCAATGAATTTACCAATGGTAGGAATTTTTGTCATCTTGCTGTGACAAGATTTGTAACGAATTTCTTATAACTTCAGTGTTTTGTTATGATGAATAAAGAGATGAGACAAATGCTTACGAGTGATAAGTGAGTTCCATCTCAGCATATTAAGTCTAATGGTGGATTGGAGGTTTCAAGAATTATACTGGAAGATATTGAATTTTGGTCTCAATGCCAATTTGTTATTCAAGTTTGTGAGCTTTTGATAATGATGCTTCGTTTGGCTGATAATGTTGAAAATGCAACAATAAGTTAATTTTTTAATATCATGAAGAGGGTGAAGGAAGCAATCAAGGTCAATATGAAAAATAGGTTTTTTTTTTGTACATACCTTATCTTACAGTCATCAATGACAGATGCGAAAGACAAATTTGTTCTCCCTTGTTTACAGCTGGGGCGTTTTAAAATCCTAGTGTCTATTTCAGACCAGATTTTACGAAGAAAGTTGAAGTTAATAAGATAATATTATTAACTATTACAACAATTGTTACCCATGACATGATGCAAGATATTCTAAGCTCACAAATGGAGCTTTATAAACGATGTTCTGGAGATTTAGGGATGTCAATTACTATTTGACAAAGAGCAAAACTTTCTCTAGATATTAGCTTTTTCCCTTTTTTTTAATTGTTGGAAATTAATTATCACTTTATTTTGTAACACTACTTTTTGTTTTTTTACGACTTACAATTTCTTAGTGGGATCAATTCGGAATTAGTGTTCTAGAATTGCAAAAGTTTGCAATTCGAATTTTAAGTTAATGTCTGAGCGCAATAGTTTGTTAAAAGAACTAGAGTATATTTGAATTCATCTATTCTAAGAAAAGGGATAGATTGAAGTATAAAAGATTGAATAACTTGGTCTTCATTTGTTACAATCTAAAACTTCAGAAAAGTATGTTATCTCATTATTAATTTAGATATAATTTTTTAATAATTAAAATTTATTATTTACTAGTGCTCTTAATAGTATAAGTAGTTCAATAGATCCAATTTGCATTGATAATATCGATCTTTTGGCGAATTGGATTTTTTAGGAACCGAGTTTGGTAGACATGAATGACTTGGAAGACAATCTTATATGGGAAAGCATTGACATGTCATTTGGTGTATTGAATTTGAATGATGATGATGATGAGGCTCCTCTCAATGATGAAAATTTTGTATCAAATGATAATTAGAGTCAGTGCAGTTATAGCATGTATCCTCTCATAGACGATGGAATGAAGTTCTAGGTTTTTGTTTCTCTTCTTTTTTTAATTTTACTTATATTTGATGTATATTTTAAATTCTATATATGCAATCTAATTATAAACGTTTTTGTTTTAGGTTTCACTTCTACTTGGTTGTTTCCTTATCACGAATTCTTATCGTAAATTATAATAGTTTGAGGGTTAAGGATATTTATTATTCTTTTTATTTGATATTTTGATATAATTATTATTTATTATATAATCAAATTGTAATATTTTAAATATTTTATGTTGTTCTTAATTTTATATTTATATGATGACTATTTTTTCATATTAATTGTGGTTAATATTTATATATGAAATATCTGAAAATTATTGTTATTTCATATTAATTGTAGTTATTATTTATTATTATTATTTTTAGAGACATAGTTGATATAAAATTATAAAATATACAGTACAATATGTTAATAAATTATTTTATAATTTTTAAAAATTATTTCATAAATTTAAAAAATTAGTATATTCATAAATACTATTACACTCCACTGTACTAAAACATAATCTGATAGTAAAATCGGTACGATAATTCGATGCCTGCGTTAGAGACGAGGGGAACAGCCATAAGGAGACAGCTGTACAAGTCCGTGAACTGGCAGGGTTCCTGTCACTCCTTCACCCTTTGTGAGCTGTATTCCATCTACTTTTTTCTCCATTTCTTTTTCCTTTTTAAGGTCTAAACTAAACATCATCACTCTTTTATCTTTTTTCTTGACCCACCCGGTCTGTCTGGCCCCATCATGAAACCAGCTAAAATCACCAGTAAATGCTCGAATCCTGCATTTTCTCTGACAAACCCACACTTAGCTGTTGCCTAAAAGGGTGCGGTAACTAGGTAGCTAGTTATGTTACTTTTGGTTCTGCCAATCAGACTTGATTCCTCACAGTTTGAAAGTCGGATAAGAAGAAATGATTACGTTAGTAGTTTCTTTTTAAATTTTTCTGATCTTTAGGTCTTAGATACACCTTATTCCGTTTGGTTCCATATCAACTTTGTTCTTGTAAACTTCAGGGTCCTCCATCTACCAAAGAAAAGAAGGATCCCCTTACTAATGTACTCTAGGAGCAAAGAATTATTCCATTCGGGCAATTTCGGAAATCATCTTGAGTAGTGACGGAGCCAGAAATTTAAGATAGGAGAACCCAGGAATTAATTTTTTTAAATTTTGGGAGGCCCAGTACACCACTGACCTTTAAATAACTCTATATATATATATATATATATAAATTTTTATCTTTTTATTGTCTAACTTAAAAATGATATTTTAACTAACAATTGGAAGAATGCAAGCTTTAACTTAAACCAATCCATTGATGCACTGATTTCAATTCAATATTTTTGAGTTTATGCGTTTACTAGTATAATTTCTAGTAATGATTATAGTTCTGAGGCAGTTATGCTTCTTTATCTATTGAAGACGAATATTTTATAACAAATTAGATATCTCAGTGGTCTTGGTGCCTTGAAAATGTTAGATAAGAATATTGTGTAGCTCCTTTTAGTTTGTAATGTTTGGTGTGATTACAATATTATCTGGTTACTTTCAATAATTAACAGTAATTCATCACGGACTAAATATACACAAAATCAAGTTGTTCAAATATAAAAAACACTAGCAAGTTTTATTATTTTAATTTGTAATGGTATTTTTCAGACATGCTAGGATTTTTGGAAGGTCTTAAGAAAGGCTAAATAAAGCAAACAAACAATAAAGAAATATATAAAGAAAAGGCAAGAATAATAACAACAAATCAAATCATAGGTGAAATTATGTTGAGAATGCTTTTACCTTATTTTCATCTATTACCATGTCTATATATTATGTGTCCATATTTACTTGATGTAGATTTCACTAACTACAAGGCCTGGAAAAGCATAATTCATTATAGTGCTAAGTTTTTCACTGATCGTAAAAAAGAACAATAATTTGGTTCGATACATTAACATTAAACATTACACATAGTCCTTATTTGCTTTTTACACTAATGTTTTATAGTTTGGATTAAGGAGATAATTATGTCTAATTTAAGTTAAGACCAAATTTCAACCAGTACATACGTATGCAAAGTTTTTTCTTCTCAAAAGTTATATGACTAAAAGTGACTCATACCATAATCAATCTTCTCTCATTTTTACTATTATAGTGATTTTTATGTTTGTTTATGATATTAAAAGTTGCAAT
This sequence comes from Erythroxylum subrotundum, assembly GCA_027563845.1. Classification (NCBI taxonomy): domain Eukaryota; kingdom Viridiplantae; phylum Streptophyta; class Magnoliopsida; order Malpighiales; family Erythroxylaceae; genus Erythroxylum; species Erythroxylum subrotundum. The sequence continues at coordinate 7,198,398 of JAOQMQ010000006.1, forward strand.
TATACTATTATTTAGCTATTTTTGTGGCTATATGGAAGGTCATATATATTTAAGTTACATATATAAACATAGACATAGAGTAAATAGATACTTCAAATGCAATAATGAGGGATGATAATGGAGGGATGTATCCATTGGCTTAAGCTGATGTAAAGGTAGAAAAAAAACTAATTCATGGAGTTAGTTTGTGCTATTGGCTTATGATTTGGAATTGAATAGTGAAGTACTTATAATTATATGTTATATGCAAATGATATCTTATTCTTTATATTCATAATTAATTAGAATACATCTTTTTTATAATTTTTAATTATTTAGAGATTTTTCAAAGGTATACAAAAGACTTTAGCACATACTACTCATTGAATATCTACTAGAGAATAGTCTATAACCAAAAAAAAAAGAAGGAATGCAATAGAGAATAGTCTATAATAAAGATGGAGCATATGAAGTGTCAAAGGGTAATGGAAAATATACAGTGAGAATTGGTAGACAAAAATCCTATAGTTATAGGATATAAGATCAATATGGATACCTTTGCTAACATATAATAAGTGCAATCTATCATTTCAAACAAAAAGTGAAAACATTTGTAGATGTTTGATATAAGAAGGCTTGATACCTTAGTTTGCATGATCATGTGTTACAATCTATTAAGGTGTAATTTTCTGGCATACGATTAATGCAAAGGTGATATAGCAAGTGGTTAGAGAGTTATGCTAAGAAGGCTAAAATCTACTAGAAGGAAAGGAACAAAAGTATAAAAAGTTTAAAAATTCAAACACATTATCTTATAAGGGACAGGTACAAAAATGTAGGAAATATGGTCATTATGGCTTCAACGTCAGAAAAACCAATAAGGATGGCTTAAGCATACCTAGAGAAACATCTTTTTAGGTATAAAAATTTATTTGCTTACAAACCTTGAATTGTTTAGTGTGCTTTGCTACATGTATAAAACTCACATTGTTATTCACATTATATATATTAAGTTATCATTAAGGTATCTAGGTTTATAACCCTTCGATATTTTATCAATTTATCTTAGTTATAATAATTAATGAATATGTTTCATTTGATTAATAAAGATTGCTGTATACATATAGTTAAAGATATTGCTGTACAGAGTCAACAAAGCAATATTATGAGTTCCATATATAAGCATTCATTACATTATTAAAAATTAATTCTATTCTATTCTATGAATGATGTGTATTTTTAGGTTAATAGCTCTTCATATAGCAATAAAATGAAGTTGCGATGTGTTGATCCATATACTTTCAAATTATTATTTAAACCAAGGGATCTAAAGTCAGAATGAAAATCTAGCATCACTTCCCAATAGTTACAAGTTGAAGCAAAGAGGAGGAGAGCATCATTGACACAACCATTATAAGAACAACTTTCTTAGTCAAGTACAAATATGGGAAGCAATATAGCACAGAACCAATCATATTAAAGTTCTGATTTGTGTTGTCTATAACATTTAAATGGATGTATTGTTGGTATACTTTTTAGATATATGTGTGCTGATATTTTCTTTTTAGATGGATGTGTTGTTAGCATAACTTTAACTACATGTATATATGTCTGCCTATTTTGTCTATGAATTCTAAATATATTACTAATATTAATGTGTTTTCCACTTTTGTATATCAATTTCAAATATATTACTAATATTAATGCATTTGTTACTTTTGATCAATGAATTCCAAATATATATCTATTATGAATTACTGATATTACAGGTGTCATATGAGAAATAATAGGGGAATCATTACATTCAAAATATAGTTACAAATTACATTTCAATAAAAGTTATAGTGCATAATCATTAAATTCATTAAAATTCAAATTTGAAATTTAACGTTGCAATTCGTCGCCATTTCCCCATAATATTTTTTTAAAATAACACCCACCATAAATATAACAAATTATATTACAATAATCATTAACATAAATTTCAACTCTTTTTTCTCTTTGCCAACAAATTAATGTCTTATTTTAAGAGCTTTATTTGCTCCTCAATCTCCTTGGTTGTACTTATTTCAATAATGATTTTTTGAACCCCCTTCTTTAACATACATTCTTCTTATAAGTTTGTACTTTTCTTCTCTTTCAATATGTCATCTAGTTGATTTCCTGTGCAAGGTAGAGCCATCATTACAAATCATATTCTTTATTAGATTTGAGGTTAGGGTTCCAAAAACTTTTGATTGTTGAAAAGATTTTAGTTATAAGGTAATTTTGCATGTTATATAAAAGCCTTATAAGTTTAAGTAATATACCTTATAGTAATACTTTGTGTGTTAACCTTGAAACTCTCATCAACTTTTGCTATTTATTGGGCAATTATGGACTTGCTACTTACCCATTACCCATTCTAGTGCTCTCTCATTACTTTTAAGAGCTAGTTTTAGAGATATTGCAATCATTCTGCTGCTTATTTGTTAGGATCTAAACATATCTTGATAACGTACCCTAATTATTCTTTTTTGTTTTCAACTTTAATATGGTAAAAGAAATAAAGGAGACATCCAATATCTTTTATATCTTATTAATGTTCAGTTTATAACATTTGGATTTGCACATACTACTTGTAACATGTAACGTTACCTTAGTTACATATCCCGGATCGAACATGAAAGGGAAATAAACGAAGAAATGCGAAAAATACCTAATTTCGGTTCCATAATTTCAATCAAGCTTTCCGAAGTCGAAACAAGCGCGAATCTACCAGCGTCTTCACGGAAACTGTTCACTAGAATGCGGTCAACATCTTTCTATAGTTTTTTCAAAACTTAAGCTCTCTTAACGGGTCAGAGAATCCTAATACTTCGAATGATATGAGCAACTACAGGAGACCTTAACCTTTATATATATAGCTTCCATATCAGGCTTCCCCATTATAGGCTTGATATAAGTCCGGTCCATACTGATCGGGATCTATTTTTCACCTAGACTTCGACCCATTGATTTATATCATTTATTGAGCCACTTTATTATCTTTATCCGGATCAAATTACGTAACTTAACCGATAAGTTATTTGGAAAAATCAAAAATGCAATTAAATGTTGTCCAACTTTATGGAAAAAGGTAAAAAATTTCCAACATTCTCCCCCTTGGACAATACTTAATTACAATTTTGATTCAAGTTTTAAAACAATTTAAAAACTCGGTTAAGCTACGCTACTATATTAGTCGATTAAGTTTAAAAACAAAAGATTTGATCCAAAGATAATGAAAGTCCATCATTATGTCCTACAAGGCTTTTGATTATGAAAAGTATGAAATGCACGTGTCATGTGCGACACAGATCTAATACAATCACACATATCTACTACCTCACTAAAATGAATGGGAAAATAGAGTGTGGCAAACTAAGATGATACTTGTATGATCTAAATTATATCATCTTCGTTTGTAGGTCTCAATTTCTCCAACTTTATGCTAAACCGCATATGCTAAACTATATTAGAGAAATACTGTTTTCTCTCACCAAATGCTAAACAAAATTAGAGAAAACTTGTTTCCTCTCACCAAATGCTAAACAGCATTAAAGAAAACCTTTATGTTCTCCAACTGAATGCTAAACTACATTAGAGAACCTTTATGAGATTAAAACTTATATCCCCCTATATCATGTAAAACTTTAAGGATATCTGTATAAAACTATATGCGTCTAAATGACATAGGCTTAAGGTCAATCTGTATATATGCCCAATGACCTTTAAATGCTTAAGATTGACACAAATCTTAAGACTTTCATACGTATTATGACAATGTATGATAACACGTATTACTGAGGATAAACAATGATCATCTTTATTGATGAACCATCATACTGTCATAATACATCAAAACGTACAAATGTACATGGAGCAAACATAACAATCCCCTAAATAACACCGTCTAAGGACTTCAAAACACCCATACTGTATACTTGTTTTCCAAACACAACTGGTAGTTAAAGAATCGACTTATAGTTTCCCAATCCTTAAATGCTTCAAACCTTAATATCACCTTTCCGTATCAACTACTTCATGGTCAAATATTTGACCTTAAAATGCTAAGACCCTATGATATTCAATGTTTTTATTAAACAACACAGCAAGATGATTATCACATTACAACCGAATGGGTCTAGCTACTGAATCAACCACAGACAACTCATAAATCAAATTTCTGAGGTAAATCGTCTATGAAGTAAGCCCATAGCATGCACTCTGCATGCATGGTCGAGGAAATCACCCATGTCTACTTGACACTCTTCCACGACATTGTACCATCTACTAACTTAAAAAAATTGTATACTTAAGTGAATTTTCGATCATCCGGATACATAGCTTAATTTGAATATGAATTTCCTATGAGGTTTAGTCCGTTGACTTTTTTATATATCAACATATAATCCTTGATTCCCTTTAATTATCTCAACACTCGCTTGACTGCATTTCAATGGTATACATCTGGGTTAACTATATACTGACCAAACAGTCAAACAGTAAATGCAATGTCCTGCCTAGTACATAGCTAAGCATACATCAGGTTATCAACTGTACTAGAATATAAAACATTCCTTATAACCTCTCTCTTTACTTTATTCTTTGGATAATGTGACAAAGATAATCTCTCACTATAAGAGATATGCGCTACGACAGGTTTACAGTTAACCGTATTAAACCTTGGTAACTTATACTCAATGTATGCACTATGTTAGATGTATGATCACCGTTAAGATTTGTCCCGGTGAATCTGAATACTTAGGACAAAAGATGCTTTGCCAAGGTCTTTTATGTCAAAGATCTCGACAAAATGCTTAACCTTATACAACATGGTGTTAAGTAATTTGGCGTAAGTAATATATCATCCACATGCAATAATAGGAAGATAACTTTACTCCCGCTGACCTCATATTAAGAGCATCTTTTTAACTTTATTTTCCATGAAGCTAAAAAAGGTCAAACCTTATCAAATGTACGACATCACTTTCGAGAGGTTTGATGTAAATCATATATTGATCTGCATGACGCACAAACTATGTCAGTTCTATCTGGATCCTGAAATCCTTCAGGTTGTACCATATAGACTTCTTCATAAAGGTCTTTATTCAGGAAAGCTATTTTGATAGCCATATGATGTAACTTTAAATCATCATGAGCTACAATTGCCGTAATCACTCAAAATGTATCTTACGAGGATACGGGAGAAAATGTAACATTATAGTCAACCTTTCTCCCTGAGTGAACCATTAAGAAATTAAGTGAGCCCATAAATAGTTGAACTTTATCCCAAAATCCTTTAGGTCTTGAAACTTCATTTACAACTGACGAGTTTGTAATTCTGCTGCAAAATCAACTAGCTTTCAGACCTTACTATACTTCATGGCTTACTTCTCATCAGTCATTACAACCCACCACAATTCCACATTAGGTTCAGAAACAGCTTCTGTAAAAGTAACTAGATTCGTAACATGTCAATATCATAGTCCTATTCACCTAATAGACTATGTAATCAGATGGGATAGTAGGTCATCTCACTCTGGCGGATCTTCATAACTGCATTAGATCTTATATCCTCAGGAACCTCTATGTGTACAGGTAAAGGTTTCTATTTTTGTATAGGCACGGTACAGAGACCTAGATCCACCGAATCTAACTGTATGAGTGGCAAGTACATAATAACTGTAGTATCCACCCTGTTATCATCCGAAGGGTCAAAGGGCCCACCATTATCATATACATCGTATTCTAGAGACTTAGTTGTTTGTTATTCCACTATTATGGTCCCTCTTTCTCTACAGTAAGATCTGTAGCCTTTAGAGTGATTGAAATATCTTACTAACTAGCAATGAGCAGAACAAGCATGCAATTTTCCTTTATAAGGATTATACCACCTTAGTAGGGCAACCCCACACATGAATGTGTGTAAGACTGATTTCTCACGCTTCTAGATAATCAGGTAGAACAACCTCGGTCTACATCGACTTCTTCAAGTCCTTTGAGGTGAGATTATGCCTTTCGACAACACACCATGTTGCTCAAGACTACCCGGCATAGTGAACTAATTCACTATTCCAATTGATTCCATATATCTGGCAAACGGACCTTTTCAAGTCTTGAAACGCCATGTTTGCTATGATTCTCCTTCACGATCAGATCTGACACTTTGCATGGATTTTTCTAATTGGTTCTCAACCTTCAATCTTTAAGCAAGAACACATAACTGTAATGGGAATAATCATCAACAAATTTCAGAATACATTTGGAATTGCACAATGCAACTGTATAAGGTCTTCTGATATCTGTGTGTGTTGGACCCCGATTCCGGAGCCCAACGTATGGAGTCCTGAACCTTGTGCTTGAAACCCTGAAGGTGATTTGCTGTCATTCCACAATGGTGGTGAGCGCACACTAACC
>JAOQMQ010000006.1:7207422-7220809 GCA_027563845.1 Erythroxylum subrotundum
TACAGATTTAATCATTCTAATTGGCAATATATTTTGATAATTAAATGATAATCCTTTTTGTATCAATAAGCAAAACAATTATGCTAATAATTTCATAAGATATATAAATGTTAAAGAATAAAAGAGTAAAGAAAAACAATTAGAAACGAATCAAACTTCAATTAACTTTTGGTTTAAAAGAGAGAGTTTAGTTGTGTATGGTTTTCAAAAATAGCTTAATATCAACTAAGGCGTAGGCACGCTTATGCTTAAACCTAGTCTGGAACTTTTTTTTTTTTCAGGTTTCTTTTTTAAAATTTACATATTTATTCCTTCTTTATTAGATCTCTACTTGTAAGCACATTTTACTACAAATCTTCAATCTATGCCACAAAATACAAAATATATGATTGTTATCCATAATTACAAATATTTATCAATCAGAATATAGCAAATTAATATAAAATATGTATATCTTATGTATCCTATCACTTTAGGTGTATGTAAAAGACACTGAACTAATTTCTCTATTAAAAAAAAGGGACACTGAACTTGTATGGGCTATTGCCTTCCGATAGGCCATTTAGACAGTAAGCCTTTACAATCTTTCAGGTAACGAAATGGGCCTGTTGCCATAAAAGGTTTATTGACATGCTAGGTAAGAGAGAGAAAAAAACTTGAGCACAACAAATAGGTAGGCTCATGTAAGAGAGTAGAAGACCGAAAATAGTTTTTGTTTCGGATTTATCATTACATATGTGACGGCCAACTTGTAGTTCAATCTTAATTAGAAAAGCCATTAATCACTTCATAAAGGGGTGGTGGCGCAGTTGGCTAGCGCGTAGGTCTCATAGCTTCTGAGTTATCCTGAGGTCGAGAGTTCGAGCCTCTCTCACCCCAATTTCTTTTTTTTGTGTACTATAAGCTGATATTTGTTGACCTCAACGCTCGTTCTTTATTAGTTAAGTTTGTAGTTGAGGATTTTATAATGAAATGATATACATAGTTTTATCTTTTAAAAAGAGGTTTTTATAATAAAATGGGATAAAAGTGAAAAGTTTCATGTTATGTTTATTCTATTTTAAATAGTGAAAATGATAAATCTCTGATTCGGAAGGTTTGTGATGGAACGTAAACTAATAAATATATACTATCTAATATACTCTTAATAATTTTTCATGGTATCAATTATTTCGTACCGTACCCTAATAACAACCAATACAACATAATAATATTTTTATATAATTAACAATAAATTGTATATAATTGCTAATAAAATAATAAATTTTTATTGATAAAATAGAAAATATATAAATTCTTTAATATAAATAAATATTTCTATATACATAAAAATATAAATAATTTTTTAAAATATAAATCAAATCGAATAGAATAATATTTAATATAATAAATTTTATTAAAAAAATTAATAATAATAATATTTCTATATAATTAATAATAAATTATATAAAATTAATAATAAAATATTAAAATTTTTATTAATGAAAAATATAAAAATATAAAAAAATTATTGTTCAAGTCACAACTGTGACTTCAATTGTTTGTCACAGTTGTGACTTGAACAAGTTACAACCGTGATATGTTTTTCGTAAGTCAAAGGTTTTTGCTGTTTTAAAACTATAACATTCGAATGTTTTTGTATTTTCGGTTCTAGGTTATCTGAGAATGTTATATAAGGGTATAATAGTTATTTATTATAAATTACATTTCATTTCATCCATCCATCTTTCAAACAATATTTCATTACATTACATATTTAACTCTTTCATCCATTCCAAACAATTTTTCACTAAATTACATTTCATTTTATTATAATCAATTCAATTCCGTTTCATTTAATTTCATTCCATTAATTAACAACAAAACAGGCTCATTCCATTAATTAACAACCAAACAGGCCCTTAATCAGTTTGGTATACTCGTTCATTTGCATTTGAGTGGAATAGTGTTCCATATTGTGCTTATATTACTCTGTACCCAGTGGATGTTGAAAGCTTCAACACATGGGTCATTTTCCATTATCTGTATGCTTCTTGGATAGATATTTCAAATGGGATTAATGGACATCCGCCATGTAAAATTCATGCCATTTGGTGCTTGTCATTTCTTGTAAATTGAGTTAAAGACATATAAGAAATGACAGCACTTAGCATGTAACAACCTGAACTCTTTTTTTTTGGTGAAAAGGGAAAAGAAAAAACAAAAGGAGACTATGGCCGAAATGTGGCCACGGAGGAAGCGTCTTGAGCCAGAAACCTACGAGTGCCTGGGAGTGGATCCGCCCAGACAGTCCAACTGTGCCTGTGGTGAGCGCCATACTTGGCCAAGTAATCAACACATTGATTGCCCTCACTGAGGGTATGAACGAGGGAGCATCGCCAGTGATGACTGATCAGACGTCTGATTTCCTCAATAAGATGCAAGTAAGGGTGAGACCGTGGGCAACAGTCGTCAATCAAGGCAATGGCTTCCCTCGAGTCTGATTCAACTAACAAACTTCGATAGCCGCGCTGCCACCCCAAATCCAGCCCATGTCGGATCGCCTGAAGTTTAGCGAGCATACTCGTAGCATGTTCAATGTAGCCTGAGAATCCCACACACCATGCCCCTTTCTTATCCCGCAAAAGGCCGCCGAAATCGGCTGGCCCCGGATTGCCAATCGAGCTCCCGTCGACATTGAGCTTGACGAACCCAGGAGGAGGTGCCGACCACGTGACCCATCGGGGAAGAGTGGGATTAGGATCCGATGAACTAAAACTGGTACAATCTTCCAGAAGCTGGCCGAACCACCGAACCTGGGCGGGAATCGACATGGTTGAATTCTCGAAAACCTCCTTGTTGCGGGCAGTCCATATTATCCATGCCAGGAGGACAAAACGTAGAACCAGATGGGAGGGGCACTTCGGGCCGAGGACGTGGGAAGTGATCCAGTCATCAAGATTGAGGCGGGAGGAGTAAACGGCTTTCCACCCCAGTTCGGACATCCACAGCTCCTGTGCCCGGATGCAGTCCCGCAGGACATGGGTAAGAGTTTCCCTACCTTGGCCACACCGGGGACATTGGGGAGACGACGCCAGTCCTCGGTTGTAACAGAGCTCATTCGTGGGTAGGCGGTCCCAATGAATCTGCCAGAGGAAAAACCGGAACTTGTTGGGAAGAGGGAGCTTCCATATAGCCAGCTAGTGCTTCCGAGGGTCAGGAGGGTGCGGCACACGAGTTAAGAAACCATGGCCAGACTGCACGGAATATTGGCCATTCGTCGATTCCCCCCATATTATCGCGTCTTTGGCCACTCGGGACCGAGGGACTGGAATCGCCAATATGGATTGAGGGATCTCATCCCCGAGAGGGGTACGAATCCGTGTGAGGTCCCATCGGGAACGGCTAGTGAGTACATCCTGTACCCGTAAATGAGTATCTGCCGGATCAATCTGGAGCAATCGGTGGCGAAGAGGGGCGTCGCCGACCCAGCGGTCGTTCCACAGAGAGATGTTTGCACCCGACCCCACTCGCCAACGGAAACCGTCACGTAAATAAGGAAGGGCTTTGCATATGGCTTTCCAGCCCATAGAGGCAGACGGAGTGGCCTTACAATTGAGCAAGTCCTTATTGCGGAGATATTTGCCACTCATGACATCAACCCAAGGTTTTGGGCTACACTGAGATAGGTCCCAGATCAGTTTACCAAGGAGGGCGATGTTATTGTCCCGAGCCATACGGAGGCCAAGACCACCCATAACCTTCGGGTTACACACCGCCTCCCAATTCAGAAGATGAATCCCCTTACCGGTAGAGTTTTTCCATAAGAAGGCGCGGCAACATTTATCAATGGCCTCACAGACCCCTACGGGGAACCAGCTCGTTTGCATCGAGTATACAAGGATTGTAGTTAATGTGGATTGAGCTAAAGTCACCCTCCCTGCCTTGTTCAACAGTTTAGCTTTCCAGCCTTGGAGGCGGCTATGGATCCGATCAAGCACCCGCGCGAAGTCACCTTTCTTGTTGGTACCTGAGGTAGGGACGCCAAGGTAGAAGCCCAAGTCGGGCGTAAATCTGAGGCCGAAGTGGTGGAACAGACGATCCCTGTGCCTACGGCGTGTATGCGGTGATATGAAGGCTTTGGACTTCTGCTCATTGATCTACATTCCCGAGTAAGAGCAAAACTAGCGAACAATCTCCATCACCACCCAGCAGCCCTGGATGAAAGCCTGAGAGAACAAAAGAACGCCGTCAGCGAAAAGTAAATGGGAAAGGAGGGGGCCATTACTTGGCATACGGATGGCTTGCCATTGTCCACCCTGAACGTGAGAAGTTATTAGCCGGGAGAGTTGTTCCATGCAGAGAACAAACAATAAAGGAGATAAGGGATCCCCTTGGCGGAGACCACGGAGGGGGGCGAAAGCTGGTAAAGCAGTCCTATTCCATAAGACTGAGAGGCGAGTCGTAGAGACACACGACATGATGATAGAGACAATAAGCTGCGGAAACCCATAATCCAGGAGGGTCTGCCGGAGGAAGCGCCAGTCGACCCTATCATAGGCTTTATGAAGATCAATTTTCATGGTCAAGTACCCCTCCCGTCGCTTGGAACGCCGGATGATATGTAACACTTCTTTGGCCAAGATGATATGCTCCGACACCGAACGTCCTGGCAGGAAGGCTCCCTGCATGGGAAGGATAAAGTTCCCCAGAATGGGCCGAAGGCGTCGGACGAGGACCTTGGAGAGAATCTTATAGCTGACATTACAGAGGCTGATAGGCCGAAAGTGAGACATACAAGTGGTCTGGCCCTCTTTGGGGATGAGAATGATACCGAAAATAATATCGTTTTTTTGTGCATATAATAAGGGATACAAATTATACAATGCCATCTTTAAATTTTTCTTCAATATCAAGACAAAAATAGTCACTGCTGATAGGTTCTTTTTGGGTTATGAGCACTGACACGGTAAACAGTTGTCTCAATTATACCACACGTTACCAATCAGTAGTCTCACCTTTGTTCACGTTACTATCTTGTTTTTAAAGGGAACATATTTTCCTTGAACATTAATGGATGTCTGTAGAGCCTTCATTATCAATTTGTTTGCAAAGTAAATAAACGTAAAGTTGGATAAGAAGTTGGTGAATCGGCTTTCAGCCACTCTTTCTAGATAGTTCAGACATTCCATCACCTATAAAAATGCAAGTGACTAATATAATCATTATCAATTTCCTACCTTAAAATTGCTGCTTGATTAATGCAACATCATAAGCTTTATATTAAGATAGCAGTTTGAGAAAATCAAGGAAAAATTTGATCTTACGTGCAATAAAATAAATGCAATACTTTCTGGTTTGATGATAAGTTGTTATTTTTGTTCTAACTTTGGATATAAATCTCTTTAATGTGTTGAAATTTTTATTTAAACTTAATGAACTTGTTTCTTAATTATTCTCATATGACTTTCAATATATGGGAGATGAACTTAAATCAACAAGATGTCAGGAAATAAAGACAATGCGAATTCGCAGTTAACAGAAAAGTTTTTGACTAAGCGTTGGCACGTGCGAAGGGAAAATTTATCTGCAGAATCTGATTTGAATACAGATTCGATACACTTAGGATTCTTATTATTTAGGGAATCAAGTTGTTAGGGAAAATTTATCTGCAGAATCTGATTTGAATACAGATTCGATACACTTAGGATTTTTATTATTTAGGGAATCAAGTTGTTATCTTTTAGGTGGGGATCGGCTACCTGAGTATATGGGGAGTGTATCTGATAAAGATAACGATAAGAGGGAAGAGAAGACACCTAAAGTTACATCTTCTTTACGTTTTCTGCTGGTTTTTTTTTTCCGTTTTGGCGAGGATTTTTGTATTTTTCTAAAAAAGACCAGATATGGAGATTATGTGTTTTGATATTCTTCTGTTAGGTTTTACCTCTATTATGAGTAGCTAAATCCTTCTTCTTGGTTGAAGGGAACCACGTTATCACCTAGTATGTGTGAGATTTATGAATAAAGTTTATTTCATTGATGAATATTATGTGTCTTCTGAATTGCTTTTCATGATTGAATTGATTAATCTCTAGGGTACGTAACTAGGTATTGATTAATTTAATTTACAACCATATTAATAGAATTTGACGTTTAGTTTTGCTAATCCAAAGTGGCAATTAGGATTACCATCTTTACGTTAGAGATTAGAAATTCTAAGAAGATACTTATCTTGACTAATACATGTTATACATGTGTTGTCTTGCTCATTGGTTTTCTTAGTTCTTAAAGCTATTAATCAATCAAACTTAAGATCGTATCTAAGTTGTTAACTAATAAGAGTGTTTCTAATCATCTAATCCTAAGAGAAAACATCACCTAGTTACTGTTTGTTAATAGACTTAATTTTATATCGATGATCTATATCAGTTTGATAACGTAAGTGACCCGAAACTAAGGTTTATTATTCATTTTCTAGATTTGAATATTTTAGTTTATTTCAAAATTTTGTCATTTTTAATTTCTTTAAATCACGTTAATTCAACCCCTCCCAATTTGTTTTAGTTTTCAACTCGTATAATATTTACCAATAGATTCCTCATGGGAATGATCCCTACTTTTCACTATTACATTAATTTGTGTTGTAGGAAGTTGGTTTCTTTTTATATTTGATTGCAGGTAATAGCATTACCAAAATTTGGCAATGTTATAGGGAAATTTTTGACGATATACGTATGTTACACGAGTAGACAAGACAACTCCATTGCTATTCGATTAAGAGATAGAAAAGACAGCCAAGAGGTTACAAAAGCAAACAAATTGGAAAGCTAATTCAATGCACTTATAGCATCGAATTATCTTTCCATTTTTTGATTTAGATCTGGAACCTTATTTAGATGAGACATCTTTCCCCTACTTCCTTCCATAATCCTAAATTTCCCTCATATACATTCCTTAAACTTTATAATTTCATCGATTTTGAGTCTCTGTTGGTTATGAGCCAATTATAGCTCAACCATAATGACCTTCGCACCAATTGTCTCCTTACTTAATATGAGTATGGTCACCAAATACTCATAAGAAGAAGGTAAAGAACAAAGTAGAATCATTATATTATTTTTTTTTCTATAATAATCACCTAGAGCCTTAGCAAACCACTAAATACTTGATTAAACGTATTGATATATTATTTTAGATTTGTTCCCCCTACATCTTCATTCTATATAGTGTCTACTTCATATGCAATTTATTTACAAGAGACTTTTGACATCTATCGACTCTCTAACTTATTCCATACATTTACAAGAGATATAATTTTCATGACATGGTATATGACCTCATCTCTCAAATGTATTTAAATGGTTCTAGTTGCTTGTGCGTATAACACCTCTTAGTCAAGTTCATTCATGTCTTCTAACTTAATTTCCCACAACCTTTTTAGCAAGCCTTGTTAGGCCAATAAATCCTTCAGTCTTCATAACCACAATTTGAAATTTCCAATTTTATTTGAACTTTTTCACTTCAAATATTGAAACACAAAGTCATTATTGCCTCAATGATGCTCTAATACCACTTTTTGAGAAATAAGGTTTATGTATCAAGAATATAAGTTGTATGAAAGAAATAAATAAGCAAACAAACAAGAAGAATATTTTTTAACTAGGTTCAGCCAATTAAGTGCGTTTATATCCTTTATGGTTCAAAGCGACTAATTGTCTATTGATTAATTAAAATTCCACTTGAAGATTACAAATTTTCTCTATATATCAACTAGGTTTACATGATTATTGTTAATTGTAAGTGCTAGCTATTATAGTCCAACACAACTTGTCCTCTTTACCACCTAAGCATGAATCTAATAAGCCAAAAAATCCTCATAGAGCTTGTATTCCATCAAAATCATATTTTTAGACAAGGTAGTGTATCATAAACATGACCTAAGATAAAACAGTTTCCCAAGATATGGATCTCATTATTTCTCTTCAAACATGCAAAAAGGGACTAGTCATGTTTATGTCCTCAGATCATAGATCCTCCTACTTCTTTGTGCGCTTGGATATGATCGTGTCCTATATCATGTCTTCCACGAAAATAACTCCACCATACCAATACAACCTTATCTTCATCCCATGTCTTTACCTTTGAATTGTATAAATGAACATGTCTTAGGCCATGCTCATGTCCCAGGCCATATTAACCCAAAGAGTTTTAAGGAAACTTTTGCATTGTTCCTAAAACACTCTATAATTATATACAGGGTATATTAGCCATACACAGCAGGAACTTTGCAGGGATTTAAATCATCCATATAACATTATTGTTCATTATCTCATGATCATTCTCTTTGAAAGATAGAGTGAAAACTTATTTTGAGGTTTGGTTCAGCCTGATTCTGTTGAGGCTGGATGTTGTTGCTTGGATCCATGATCCTGACTGACTTTAGCTGAGTAATACCTGCAAAACAATAAAGGCACGCCGGGGGTGGATTGCCGGCAAGCCCCTCTGACGCTCAAGTTAGTCTTTTGGTGGAGGTTTTGGCCGCTAAGAACAGAGAAAAGCAGGGTATTAGTATCGTACCTGTACCATGGCAAAGTAGTACCTTATATAAGGAATAGCTGCTAGGTTTAGGTCTTAACGTATGCATGGGAGATTACCACCTACGAATGGGCCGTTGACGACTGGACTTGGGCCTAGGCCTAGCATGGCTGACCTAACCAAGGTTTAAATCCAAGAATAAGTAAGAAATTGATAAAAGAAGCATTTAAAGAAAATACTTTAAAATATCTCATATTCGTGTAACCTATCTCTACTTAGGATGTGATATTCTATTGCCAATGAAGGGTGGACGGAGAGAGAATAAGTAAATGGTAAAGTTAAAAGGCATAAATCATAACCCAACTAAGTTATATTGAACCAGGACTATATAGAGATAAAAAGAGTTTAGATACTTAATAAATATGAGGAAAAGCTAGAGAGCTTATAGGGCATTGTTAACTTAAGTATAGTAGAAATCAACCATTCACCAGCGTATAGGAGAATTTGATTGAGAAAATGAAACTCCCTCTTCTAGAAAAACATCTTAGACCCCGTGTTTGTAGTTCTTCCCCCATTGATCATGGTATTCTTTTTCATTCTTGCTTGCTTTTTTTTTTCTAATTATAATTACCAACTCCTACTTGTCCTCTCCCTCTGTTGTTCTATCTCTCATTTATTCTTAAATTTCTCTCTCTTCCATCTAGTCTCATCCTGTCCCCCTTTTTTTTTTACTCTCTTTAGTTTGGTTTTTCTCTTCATTCTATTTTTTTCGTTATTGTCTTTTCATGCTTCCCTCTTTTATGTTTTAATTTATTGTTTTTATTACAAAAGCCACTTTGTTTTACTTATTTCCAAGTCATACTTTTCATCTTACAAATTGGTGGTTAAGCTATTTCCCTCTTTTTGGTATTTCATTCCAAAATTACTTAATCTCTAAATTTAAACCTAAATTTTAGTTATAGTTTTAATTGACCCAAAATTCCCCCAAATATAAACAAAGCTTAAGAAATTAGACCATTTTATGACAAAAATAAAACTAATTGAAACCAAACTTAAATAAAAGATTAAGCCATGAAACTAATATAATTAAAACAATGCAAGTGATGAAAATTAATAAAATATGGAACTAAAAACTAAAAGCACGTATTTTATTTTTATTAAATTTTTAACAAAAGTTATATAATAAAATAAAATGGGAAAATTTTAGTATCTACATGCTGTTTATTTTTTAATTGGTTATCATTACTAACTCCTTATTTATCTAGATAAATCTACATAAGCTTATGTGTGTTGATCACAATAAGAAAGATACTTTCAAGAAAAGGAAAGAGGTAAGGGCAACAAGAGGCTTTGAAAGACCTACATGCTACTTAAGCTAGCTTTATTATAAGATAGATGTTGATGAGGAATTGACAAAAACTTACACACTTTTATGGACTTTTATCAAGCCAACAACTTCCAATGGTGTAGCAGACAAAAATAAAGATAAAAAGATTGACTCTAAGGTCTTTATCCCCAAATAGAACATTAAACTAAAAAGATTGACTTTAAGGTCTTTATCCCCATGTGGGACATTAATCCTAAGGATTCAATTTTTGAAAAAGTCACAGTTAACATATAGATGTGTCGAAGCTTAGTTATGCTCAAAGACTAGAAGACTTTGAAAAAGAAATCTTTAGATGTGTTACGTAGGTAGATCTATGTCAACATCATAAGGTAATAGATTTTTCCTCCTTATCTTGTTATATGTGCAGGCTTGTCAAGATAGACTATTCATAATTATTAGACTAATTGAAGTTCTAACACATGATTTGATGATACCAAAACTTATCCTTGGTGATATTAGTAAATTGATACATAAAAGATCAAGTTCAACGAAAGGGTAAAGTAAGCAAAGGAACCAATTAAATCAATTGAGCAAGCAAAACATACATAAAATAAGTAAAGTGGAGTACTATGTAAACTTAAGAAAGCTTTAAGGGAATTCAAGTGAAGAACCAAGAACAAGGAGAAATCAAGTATATCAAAATGTAAGGAAATAATTTTAATCATTCTTATAATCTTATCTTGGTCGTTTCAATAAAGTAGGGACTTAAATCATTGTATAATCATTAGCCCTCAAGGCATATTGTACATATTTTCTCATTGTTAACAGGGAATTTAGGAAGGATTTAATGAAACCTTCTTGAAGCATCAAAATACTTCTAGAGAACTTTTGAAATAGTATTTGACCAAGTTTTTGTCAAAAGAATGTAATTTGATCTTTGAAAGAACTTGAAAAGTTTTTTAAAACTTATCACAAGAAAGTTGGTCAATCAATATGGTGATTTGTGTGACCAATGCTAGAGTTTTGAATAGAATGGTCAATTGGTATAGTAGCATGGTCAATTCGAAACATGTATCGAGAGTTTGTGACTAATATATTGGTCAAACAATATGCTAGAGTGACAGACTAATGCTATTGTTACTAATTATTGTAATTGTTACTTTTTGTTTCTAAAGGCTAATTTTGGTTGTTTTGAGTATAAACATAACAAAATGAGTTATAAAAGTGATCTTAGGTATACTAAAGAAATGTTCAGAACCTTGAGAAGTTAGGAGTACTTATATGCATTATATAGCACATATTAACCTCTGTTCATTAGTGTGCATGAGAAAAGGAGTTTTTTTTATTTGTATAATTGTTGCAATTAAGAAAATTGCTTGCGTACGCTTTACGAGGACTATCTTAACCTTGAATAAGATTTATAGAGGGCTACTCTTCACCCTTGATAAAACAAGACGTTTGTGAGAAATTTTGTTCACTTGTAGCAAATAAAAAGATATTATATGAATGACTTTTCATAATTTATTGAAGGAAGAAGATAATGAATTTTGAAGTGAAGCTTGGAAAGTAGAATAAACAATTTATTTCTTTAGTTTAGAAATAAGATTTAAAAAAATGAACACACAATTTACTCTCATCTCATATGTTATCAAAAATTCATAATAATGTAGGTTCCATTGACCACGAAGATCTACAATGAGAAGTCTGAAAGAGAGATTCATATAAATTAAGGAGAGATGGTCATCATATAATAAGATCATAAGAAAACTTAAACAAGCGGTAAAATCCTGCAATAAAAGAATACAAGATATAAGATCCTATCTGTGTTTTTAGCATTCTTGTATTAAATGATGTTTTTGACTTGTTCTTAGTGTATTTATATTTGTTGGTAATTCTGAATGTTTAGAAAAAAAATTAAGTGAATTTTTCAAAAAAAACGCAAGAGCGTGTCGCACTAAAATGCGATAAATATTAAAGCAGTATGGAACATTCTCCTTTTACAAGGATCAGGTCTGTCCGTTGTGAGCATATTCTTCGAGAAGGTAATAGCGTCGCTGATATTCTAGCTAAACGAGGAAGTCATGGCCGGGAACCGTTTCAATTTTGGCTTACTCTTCCGGCGTTTGTGGATGTCGCGGTTCTTGGTGATGCTATTGGCGTCATGTTTGTCAGGGACTAGTTCTCTTTTCTATTTGTATTTTTCTTTCCTTTGCACAAAAAAAAAATGTCACTGCGTGGAATCAACTGTATTAATCCTCTCTCTTTCAACATAAATAAAACTTGAATGTGAGATGCTGGTTTTGATGAAGCTGTCGTTTGGTCCAAGAATATTTTAACCAAGTAAAGTTAGATCGTGCCTTTTGCTTTCATACTTAACCAAAAAGAATCTGGAAGAGAACAAACTAACTAGATTTTTTTAACACCATTATAACTAGTACATAAGGCAGAAATCCCAACCCAAGAACCGTCACGGTACATTATGCAGGGATTAATGAATTCTAATTTCTAACGCCTGTCCTGTGTATCAAGTTCATGTGAGCAATACAACAAGTTGTCGAAGAACACTATAAGCTTGTAACTTCTGCTAAGGACCACGTTTTCCTCGAATACCAATAATTCATGAAATGGCAATAAAGATTTCACAAGGCATATAGCGCTAACAACAACAACAGAGATTTCACAGGGCGTATAGGCTATAGCAATAAAGATCAGTTCTTCGTATCAAAAGCTTCAAACTTTCAGGAAAAAACTTACTTCCAGAAAATAAAGGCACCCTTCTAGGTGGCGCCGGCAGGTGGATGGTGGGGTTGGGGGTTGTATGAAGGAGAGGATAGTGAGAAGGGTTTGATTTAAAAAAGGTGGGTTTAAAACCAGTGGTCGAACCGATTCAACCAGTTCCGGTTTAACCGATCAATTGACCAATTTTTACTGGTTCATACTGATTCAATTAAGAACTGGTTTTTAAAGGTGGACCGGACCGGATAGCCGACCGGTCACCGGTCGAACCGGCCGGTCCGGACCAGGTTTCAAAACAGAGCCTGAAACTTTGAACTTAACTTTGCTCTAGACATGAAGAACAGTGCAAATAGCTACTTAGAGGACTCCCGCACCATAAGTTGATTCAGAACTCCAGAGAAATTGTCATTTTAATTCTTCTATATATCACATCCCCTCTTATATATACACATTGATGATGTTACATGTCCCTTTGTATGAAAATTTGTCTGTTGTATAGTCGTTCTTAAATACTTGTTTCGAAATGAGATATATGCTTTAAAGCTAATATATAGGAACCCCCATCTTTATCGGAATCACCGATTAGAAATATAGTGTATCATCTTGCTTCAAAATGCATCATGCTTCTTCTAAAAATAGGTAGTCGTTTTCTGGTCAATTTAATTAATATAACGAAGCAATTTTGGCTTCTCATATAGACGATCTATTAGGTGAGAGTGTAGCCCTGAAGGGTGATGTAGAGGGCACATGGACTTGAGAGTGTAGCCCTGAAGGGTGATGTAGAGGGCACATGGGCATAAACCGTGA
>JAOQMQ010000006.1:7224970-7239849 GCA_027563845.1 Erythroxylum subrotundum
GTGGGTCTTTTGTCGTTTTCGCTCCCTCCCTCCCTCGGATCTACAACATCTCCATTGTAAATTCCATTTCTTATAATGCTAGTCAATACCTTTTTTCCACTGCAACATTTAGTATATAAACATGAACATAATATAAACAAGATTCAGATGGTGGTGGAAATTGACTACGAGTGAATTGATTAATTTATCAACTTCCTCTGACGCATATTGGAATAATGAAAGAGAGTTTAATTATATAATTACAGAGAGTTGCAGGCAAGAGCTGGTTGAATGGATCTGTTTATGTTGACTACAGACTAGATAGCAGAGAGTGAATCCCTACATTTTATTACTCCTCCCATATTTCAAAGAAAATACTATATAAAAGGGACTGTATTCAGTGTTCACGAGAGCTCTACCTTGATTGGATTTGGATCCAATCCAATCAAAATTCCCCCTCCCTCTCTCTCTCTCTAAGCGTCATCAGGAAACTTTTTGAGGTACGAGAGAGACCAAAAAACAGCTATTCAGCTTGAGGAAGACACGTTCAAAAACTGTCGTTTGCAGTGGCCTTATAACCAGACGTTCATCAAAGTTTATTTATTTTTTGTGGGTTTTTATTGCGTCTAATTCTTTGCCCTGTATTTCTCATCAAGACTCACTCTGTTCTATTCAAAGGTAGCGTCTTGTTCTTTGCTCTTTACTTCTCACTTTCATGTGCTTCACTTGATTGGATTCCAATGACGATTCTGGTTTACTGATCTACACATAATCTTGCTCTTTCTCTTTTGTTTTTAGCCTTAGGTGCTAAATTAAACTGAATTTTACTGCAAGTGAGCTCTTTTCCAGTCAAGACATCTGACGTGTCCGAAATGTGCCTGCATTTCTGGCCGTTTTACGTTTTCTGAATCGGAATTTCCTTTCTTTTGCCCTCTTTCTGAGTTCAATTTGCAATTTGGCATTTGTAGAAGTATGTTATTTTATAAACTTATTTGTGTTTGTGGATCTAGTATCATTGCTCGTGTATTGATCTTCAACCAAGGTTCCGTTTTTTTCTTTCTTAGTAATAGTAGCTCGTTTAAGCTCCTTTTGGGAGCAAAATACTGTCGGTTTTGACACAATTTTTATGCTTCAACTTTGTCTCTTATCTGGGATATGATTTATGAGTAAGGAGCATCTGGGTGTCTCCTGTTTTCCGAACTTTAAGGTTTAATTTCTTTCACGAAAATTTGTTTGTTTGTCTTGTTTTAACACTGTTTGATCGACTATATGGAGTTTGTTTTCTCAGACATGAATTTACAGCTGTTTTTCATTCAGGTAAGAAAATGTCAAGGCCTCTGCATCGAGGCATATCAGGGTTGCGGATCTCTGGGAACAGTCGTGATTTATGGGAATCGCAAAAGAAATACAAACCGGAAAAAGAAGATTTGGAAAGGACTCGTTCTTCTGATCATAGTTATCTTGCCTTGAAATTGCCTTTTAGTCTACTATTTTCTGATAATACAACACCTTCCAAGTATAGTGTTAATGAAAACGGCTTTGCGTACGACACATTCAACACAGGGACTGCAAGAAGTCGACACAAATTGGCGTGGCTACTTCTGAGGTTTAGTTTGGTTCTGATTATAATTCTGGCTTTAACTGGGTCTTTTTGGTGGACTATTTCGATATCAAGCTTGTCTAGAGGTCAAATAGTACATAACTATAGACGACTCCAAGAACAACTTGTTTCTGACCTTTGGGATATTGGCGAGTTGTCTCTTGGTTCCTCAAGGTTAAAAGAGATGGAATTCTGCTCGGAGGAGTCTGAAAATTATGCTCCATGTTTCAATGTTTCAGAGAATCTTGCTTTAGGCAGTCCTGATATTAGTGAAAGTGATCGTCACTGTGACCAAGGATCGACCCAAAGTTGTCTTGTGCTACCACCAGTAAATTATAAGATTCCTCTTAGATGGCCTACCGGAAGAGATGTCATCTGGGTTTCAAATGTTAAAATCACTGCACAGGAGGTGCTTTCCTCTGGTAGTTTGACCAAGAGGTGACAAACTGTTAAATCCCCTTCGGAAACTTTATGGAGGTTTCAGTACTATTTTCAACTCATATTTCCCCCTTTCTAATGTCAGGATGATGATGCTGGATGAAGAGCAAATTTCTTTTCGCTCAGCCTCTCTAATGTTTGATGGTGTTGAAGATTACTCACATCAAATTGCTGAAATGATTGGCCTACGGAATGAATCCAATTTCATACAAGCTGGGGTGAGTTCCAACCATTATACAGAGACATCCAACGTATGCATGTACTATGTTCCTTTTTCCGGTTGAAAGTGAAACCTAAAGGATTTCTTTTATTTGGATTTTCCAAATCTGCCGACCTCAGCTTTAAGCAAAAGGGAAAAGAGAACACTAGTATTCCTTCTTCCTAGTCATGTCCTTTGAAGTGCTGGCATAGGAATCCTATTTCATTCATTTGCTGCGATCTTGTGAATGTATTTGTAAATGGTTTTTCTATTCCTGAACTTAATGACGGTATATTAGCTTACATGGACTTATGTGCGTATATTTGTTCTGCTTTATTCTGTTATGCCCTCTGTAATATTGAGCAAGCCCTAGATTTTGAATAAACTAAGTCACTTGTCTGACTTGCTTGTTCCATTTGAAATAATTCTTGATAATTACTGCTTTATTTACTAATTTATGCAGGTCAGAACCATTTTGGATATAGGATGTGGCTATGGCAGCTTTGGCGCACATCTGTTTTCAAAACAGATTTTAACTATGTGCATTGCAAATTATGAAGCTTCAGGGAGCCAAGTTCAGCTTACTCTTGAAAGAGGGCTTCCTGCAATGATTGGTTCTTTTACTTCCAAGAAGTTACCTTATCCTTCTCTATCCTTTGATATGTTGCATTGTTCACGATGTGGCATTGATTGGGACAAAAAAGGTACCAGTCCTTGATTATTGATCACATATCAAAATTAAAGGTTGACAGAGAGAGAAGCTAGTAGTCTGTTATGTGAATATTCGCTAGATTTCCACACATCCTTTTGTTGCTTTTATTTGTTTGCTCTTTTCTAGTTTTTATTTTTGTCAAATAATTGATCATTTATTGATGTGATACAGATGGCGTTTACTTGATTGAAGTTGATAGAGTTTTAAAGCCGGGTGGATACTTTGTCTGGACTTCACCAATTACTAATGCTCGTAACAAAGAGAACCAAAAAAGATGGATCTTTTTTCGAGATTTTGCTGAAGGTCTCTGTTGGGAGATGTTATCTCAACAAGATGAAACTGTAGTATGGAAAAAGACTAGTAAAAGGACTTGCTATAGCTCAAGGTGGCTGGAAAAAGAACTTATATCCATGATATTGTGATTTATGGTTTTACTTAATGTATCATACCTATTCTAGATACCTGTTCCTATATGAGGTGTTTCTTAGCAAAAACTGTTTTGTCTATAGGAAGTCTGGTTCAGGCCCCTCACTCTGCAGCAGAGGCCATGATATTGAATGTCCTTATTATCGACCACTAGAAGCATGTATAGCTGGAACACACAGTCGCCGCTGGATTCCAGTTGAAGAGAGGAGAACCTGGCCTTCTAGGTCACACTTGAACAATAATGAGATTGCTATTTATGGTAATGTACTTTCTGTACATTGTTTCTCAACTCCATTTTGATAGAAAATTTTATTTACTTTGAAGCTGTGGATATTTTAATTTCTCAGGCTTGCATCCAGAAGAATTCATGGAGGATGCTGACAACTGGAAAGCAGCTGCCACTAACTATTGGTCCCTTCTTTCTCCATTGATATTCTCAGACCATCCAAAGAGACCCGGAGAAGAGGATCCTTCTCCACCTTTTAACATGCTAAGAAATGTGTTAGACATGAATGCTCATCTTGGTGGTTTTAACTCTGCACTGCTGGAAGCTGGCAAGTCTGTTTGGGTTATGAATGTGGTCCCAACAAATGGACCTAATCATCTCCCTTTGATACTTGATAGGGGCTTTGTTGGCGTGTTGCATGATTGGTACGTTTTAAATGTCCTCTCATTCTTTCTATTTTGCTTCTGTTGGTTATGTTACTGTCTAGGTATATATTTCTGCGTTTAGAATTGAAAAGTGGATCAATTGGAAACAATTAATAGTTGATTGTTCTGGTGACTAGAAAGTATGCTAGGCTATAATTTTCAGATTGTCCTATATTATTGTGTGGCTAATATAACATCTGGTTCTAAGATTTGGACCCTTTCTTGTTTCTTTAATTGTCAGAAAGTGAGTTGATCATTGGAAAGTATATTTCCATCAACTAATAAGGCTGTTAGATGTAGTCCAGATGAGGAACTTGGCTTGCCATTCACAGGTCTGATTTTGATGCTAGGGTGACTGTCAATAGACATATGCTGCAGAGCATATTGTCAAATATGAAAGTTCCACACAGGGTAACTTTCTTGGGGTCGGGATTATGCAAAATAGGATTCATTATTGAATCATTTCTTGATACACATATTGATGTGAACCCACCTGTAATTGTACTCATATCACATAGGTGTTGCGTTAACCAGTTTATTCCTTAATTATACGATTATCTTTTTTGCTTTCTTATTGATCAGAAGAATACTTAGATTTTC
Source organism: Erythroxylum subrotundum (assembly GCA_027563845.1). Classification (NCBI taxonomy): domain Eukaryota; kingdom Viridiplantae; phylum Streptophyta; class Magnoliopsida; order Malpighiales; family Erythroxylaceae; genus Erythroxylum; species Erythroxylum subrotundum. The sequence goes on from JAOQMQ010000006.1 coordinate 7,229,576, forward strand.
AGGTGTGAAGCATTCCCAACATATCCAAGAACTTATGATTTGGTGCATATGCAAGGCTTACTATCCCTTGAAACTGGTCAGCAACGTAGATGCACTTCACTGGATATATTCATCGAGATTGATCGGTTACTTCGACCGGAGGTACCTGAGTCAAAAGTCCTTTTTAACATTCTTAATGTCTCTTATGCTTCTCGTTGCTAATGTTGGAGAAGTTTTGAGTTCAGATCCATATATAACCATGTAAGCATATTTGAATGCCATTAACTGTCTGCTATAATGCATAGCCGAGTTGCATTAGTATCTGAACTTCTACCATATCTATCTAGTAGAATTGCATTCATGATGCTACTGGTGGGTGGATATTAATGATTCTTTTGAGTGCTTAAATATCCTGCAGATTAAGGCCTACGAAAGGTTACATAAATTCTATGAGAGCCTTATTAAGTAGGGTTACATTTGAGAAAACATTGCTGTCAGAATGGTGCTGGGCCTTGTTTAAATGGTGTTTTTGCATTAAAAAGGTCTATACTTCCGTGATTAAAATTCATTGAAATTAAAACTAAATAGTATTAAATTTGACCAGTTTCTTTTGATTTTATCATTAAGTTCACCTTCTAACCAGCCCTCTTCAATCATCTGGTATAATTAAGTTTTTCATTGGTCTTCCGATCCCCATGTTCCTTTTTCCATGTTCGCCAAACCATTTATTTTGATGCAGGCCAGGTGTGCGTGCACATAATCTACTAATGTGATGAAGCTGAGAACAAGGTGTTTGTGCGTTGTAAATCATTATCTGTAGTCATCTTACCATTAGGTTTTGACAATTAGCTGAAGCCTATCAAAATTGTCTACGACAGTCAACCAGAAAGGATAAGGACGTTTACATTTTCACTTATGTAAATGAAACCGGAATCAACTTTGATTTCTTTCTGTTGGCATTACAGTTTAGCTTAGAAGAAGTTGAAAGTGAAGTTAACAAATCTGATGAAAATTTTTTGTACCATCTTTTTCCTGCATTGAAACCATCTTTACATATGTCTGAACATGGAGCAGTGAGATGCTTGTACTTTGTGTTTACTGACGATATTGATGTTCGATGCAGGGCTGGGTGATAATTCGTGACACAGTACCGCTTATTGAATCGGCAAGAACTCTAACAACACGTTTTAAGTGGGAAGCTCGAGTTATAGACATTGATAGCAACAGTGACGAAAGACTTCTTATCTGTCAAAAACCTTTCCTCAAGAAACAGGCAAGCTGACTGCAAAGTTTTTCGAAGTAGTAGCCCAAGAAGTTGGATCATGTTTATTCATATTCATTTTGTTCAAGTTAATGAATGTTTATAAAGCTCAGCCATAGCATTAAAGATTGTGAACAGAAAGAAGAAAGCAGAGAACAGACAACAGGGAACACAGTGTATCCTGGTGGAACCAACCACCGAGACTTCCAAAGCCGTAAGGCTTACAGAGGTTCATGTAATTACTCAAGTCGAGGCAGGGAGTATGCAAGAATATAGAATTAAATTTGTTAAGAGTTTTTAATTTCATTTTACTGTCGAGTTCTAATTGTACAACCATAAGTAATATTGTGAAGCTGATTACAGAATAAGCAGGTTCCTGTTTCATTAATTATATCGAATTGTTACTACTAACTGATCTACTGAAATTCAACGGTTTATTACTGTAGTTGCAACTATAATGAAAATACTAGTAAAAATTCTTCGTCTTCACATCATAAGCTAGTTCTATTTGATCAAACGGTTGCCCCATTGACTTTCCAGTAGCTTGCGTTGATGTACCAGTTTCTGTCATGCTCATAGCGTCCTGCAACTAAACTAAGGAAACAATTGGTTTCCGATAATACCGAATACCAATTCTTTATTGCTTCTCTTTCTTATTTATTGCTTGATTTCATGCATCTTTTAACATGACCATTCCCAAGCAAGAGGACATAGAGATGGCACTCACGTTGATAAAGCCTGAATTCGACAAGAAACCTATCAACACACATCCAAATTAGTCTCGAGGGATGCTCTGGTCTAGCACTGCAACTTCTCACACTTAATATTGTTAAGGTAAATGTATCAAGCTTACATCACTTCGGAATTCCAAGAAAGCCGACAGTCACACACACACATCCAAGAAAGAACGAAGGTCCTGAGGAATACCACAAATGTGCGAGTAGCTTCAAGGCAGTGGTGAAAACCGTTGAGAGCAAAACCATTGCCAAGAACTGAACATACTCCTGAAAGAAGAATCTTTCAACGGAATGATGAAGAACGTAAAGATGGCGTCTTCTTTAGGTAATTGGTTTGGTTTTTTGACCTGTTCCAGCTTCTATATGCACCACTGGCACTGTTTCTACTGACGCTGGAGGATGAGACACTGCTGCTTACTCTCCTTATCGCCTTTCTGCGACAGTTATATGTGGTCCCGAGGGCAGATTTCGTAACACTGTCTGCGACGACCTCCCTTACTTTCTGTGATTTTATGGGCTGCTTGTTCAAGTACACAAGCTTTGGAAGAAGACTGGAAATTGCCTTGTGAAGCTGATCATCACCAATGTTGGTCTGGACGGGATTGCCCAACAAATTTAGAGCTTGCATAGTGTGGTAGTTGGCAACAAGCTGAGCCAAAGCTTTGGGAGTTGTAATCTTGTTAAAGCTCAAGTCCAGGACTGTGAGCTTCAGGAGCCTATGCAGTCCTTCAACATTACTAATCTTATTGCCACCAAGAAAAAGTTCCTTGATTGTTGTGCAGTTTGACAGTCCTGACATCACAAACACCCAAGAAAATTCAAGCCACATAACAGAGAACTCTAAAGTGTCAATTCTCAGGAAAAGGAAAAATGTAAGATATAAAGAGGAATTGATAAATATTCAGTTTATTTGGAATGACACCTTGTCCTAATTGAGCTATGCGATTATATCTGAGATCAAGCACTCGCAATCGAGTTAGTTCTCTCAGTCCTTCGATAGTGCTGATCTTATTTCTTGACAAGTTTAACACATGAAGGCCCTTTGGCAATGATCCCGAGGTTATGCAAACTGAAACCGAGGAAGAAACAAACATGCAGCTCCTTTAATACCAACAAGTATCTAGCATCCAAAACAAAAGAGATCCGTATCTTTGCCACATGGTATTTATATTTTTACCAGAAACATACCTATAGAATTATTAGACAGGTTAACAGATCGAAGACTAGAGAAGTGTGACATGATGGGTATGGCTTTTAATCCAGATGAAGAAATATGAGCCGAAGTTGTGGAAGTATTCAGGGACTGGATCACACTGCTAGCAATTAGAATCTCCTCAGACAAGCTATTATCTGGACATCGAGTAATTGCGGACATGCTTCTCGTTAGCGATTTGTCATTCTCAGGAGATGGTGGGAAGGCAGTGCCATCGTCGCTACCCTCATCATCATCATCGTCGGGTGGTGGCATTTGAGTCTCAAGATCTTTAACCCACTCATCAACTCTTGAGAAGGAAGAAGATTTCGTTCGGAAAGCAACCCACTGGTTATGGCGCAAAAAACCAGAAAATGAATCCCCGAAGCCGCTCCAACTTTCTTCTATACCTCCATTGCCATATTGGTCCTTGTTCAAGGATTCTCCAATAAATGACCCCATAGATTGTGTTCTGTTTAAAAACACAGTACGGTTCGGTTCAACGGTATCCGAATGGTATCCACCTTGTTGGTTAAAAGAAGTACTTACAGCTTGCTGTTGTTGTTTTGCAGCCAATTGTTTATGCAGATTTCTGTGGCTCCAAAGGAACAATCTCCACTGCAGCTTTCTACTCCTCGAAGGTAGGACTTGGCTTGAAGAATGCTTCCTTAATATCACTTTGTCAGCGCTGCAATGGCTTCTTAGAGATGCAGGGCTACCTAGCATTCTCCACTTTTCTGATTGATCATGTGATTGCCCATAAAAGAGCAATTTCGAAGGAGGTAACATCTCTGCCGATACCTTCAGCACCTCATTTAATTCCAGATTAGAGCAGGAACGTTTGAGCTTCGGCGAATCACTGAACTGAGTTTTACAAAACCCAGGATCACTAACATTTCCATTTTGGACCACATCAATGACACCCTTCTCCTCATCATTTTCAGTTATTTTGGTATTATTCTCAGTGAGCTCAGTGGCAAAAGCATTAGAGGAGCCCATCCTCGTCCTTTCAGTACTAAGTTCATATCTACTTGAATTATCCATGAACGATTGCAGATCCAAATCTGATAAATCCCTCTTCATCAAGACATTCTCTTCATGCTCATCTTCCCCTTCATATGCTACTTCAGGAGCTTCGTATGTCCCCAGAGTCTTACAGCTCATCTCCCCGACACTTGCAAACTTGTTCTGCATATCATTAGGTGCTGACACAGTAAAAGTTGCTTTTTTCAACTCAGTCTTTAAATGTTTAACTGGGTAGTCAGGCCCAACTATCGGGGATTTCAGAGGCTTGTTTAGGCCAACTTTATTCAACAAATCCTTGTCAACCTAAAGTTCACACGACAGAGAAGTTAAGAATAAGCAGATAACACAGGTCAACAAACTTCAAATTATAATACATATGTTTCCGAGTCAGAGTTGATCCTCACCATCTTTTCATTCTTTCTGCCAGGCAGCCAAAAGCAGCAGCTGAACCTCGCCATCTTGAAAAGTAGTCTTATTCAAAGTCCTCCGAATAAGCACTCTTTAATCTTATTACTCTTTGCCAATCTTCTATCTTTGCAAATTCAAATCTGTGCTACCAATGGTCACATCTCTCAAGAATGCTAATTAAAATGGAAGGGGGAACAATTATTGGGAAGAGAACAATGGTTACATACAAGATGATTGAACCAAGTTAGCCGTAATCAATGGGAAGGCACCAAACCAAAGACTGAGTCCAATAGTATGAAGATGATGATGCCTGAAGACCGGAAAATGAAGGGCTGGTGCCTGTTCCGGTACTACCACAAATGACGACAATGTCGGATTGTCGGCCAGAGTTGTCTGAACAGCAGCTCCTCTCTGGAAGCCTCCAAGAAACTATTCTCCAAAACCTCTCTTGTTTCCATATTCAACCATATGTAAGAGCATTGCGGGTCCTAATCTAAACAATTACAAACAATTGACAGGTTTGTTCAAAGTCCACCTAACGACGAAATCTTCAGAACCCCATTACAGAACAAAAGCAGGAAAATAATGAGTTTCTCGAATCAAAAGGAAGTGGTAACATCCCCATCAATCTACAGGGAAAATGATTAAAAACAAAAAATTCGCATAAATACCAATGCAGCATGAAGATAAACAAACAAGCTTTCCATACACAGTTTTCGAAAGAACCAAACTTTGCGCCAACACATTTCGACGAAAAGATGAATCTTTTAACGACATATTACAAGTTGTTCAACAAAATCGGTAAACCCCATAAGAGAAACCGTAGTTACAAGAAAACAAGACAGCATAAACCTCCACCTTCTTGTACAATAACAACGTACACACCTTGTCTTTGTAGCAAGGATATAGTTGAAGACAGAACAGAGCAATAACAGAGTTCTGACAAGAGAAGATTAATGATGGGAAATCAGATAAAACATGTAAGAGAGCAGACGGTAGAAATAGAGAAATGTGAGAGTTGTGATTGTGGGCATAGACAACCCGCATATCAGACATTACATGCGTTTACACGCTTCAGTCTGTGATTGCTTAAGGGGAAACAATATTTTAAGTAAAATTACCAGGCCACTTTTTAATATTATTCTATATTTTGCTATGGAATCTTTTATCTTTATAAACCTGTGCCAAGATGAATATTGAATACAACAATTTCGTTATTAGAATGTAACTCCAATTTACGACTATCATCTCTTAACTAGAGTTCTCGTCTCGAGTTCGAGCCCTGATAATGAAGAAATCTGTTTGATCAGTACTTTATCCCTTACTTGCTGACCTGGTGTGAGCGAGAATTAGTTTTGGTGTGGATGACTTAAAAGCAACTTCTCAAAGTTGGAACCCTCCTCCTGGAATATTTTCGTGGCTAAAACCAATTAAAAAAAAGGAATGTAAGTCCAATAACGAATACGAATATAAAAAGAAATAAAGATTCATTGGAATGTAAGTCCAATAACGAATAAGAGTTGTATCAACGAAATATAACTTACAATTGATCATTGTTGTATTCGATAGTCATCGTACATATGTAGAAATATTTATATTAAATAATATAATAATTTTTAATTGCAATATTAATTCATTTTATAATGGACAAAGGTTATTAATAATTAATTATATATTTATTAATTTTGTATGATAGTAAATATTTTATTAGATTTTTTATTTAATAATACTAATAAGTAAAGTTAAACAATTTGTTATATTTTATTGTAATTTGTACTTTAGAAAATATATAAATTAAATGATTGATTTTTGTTATTAATCAATAAATAATGATTAAATTTTTATTACATTAGTAGCTATACTTATTGACAATGTTGATTAACCATTTTTTATTAGTCAACTAAACTTAGTGTTGGTATTGATTAAATTTCCATTTCTTATCAGTGTCTTATATTTAAAATAAATAAATAAGTACGTTAGACTTTATATGAGTATTGATTATTTTTTCTTATCATATCAACTTGTTAGACTCAATGTAAGGATTAAATAATTACTGTTAATTATAAAAAGAATCTCAATTTTTACTTAATTTTATAGTATTCTATTTAATTTTTAGCAAAAATAGTCCGATATTATGTTCTCCCTTAATTTGATTGACGTGACAAGCTACATCAAATTAATATTTTTGCGACATGAATGCTACATAGTGTATTTTTGTCATGTATGAATTAATTATTTAATAAATTAAAAATATCAAACACTCTAAAATTGTTACAAAGTAAAACATATGAAGAAGTGTATAATTATTTTAGTTTTTTATAATTTTAATTTATTAAACAATAAATTTTTTATGTAATATATATATAATATGTGACAGTCATGTGACAAAAACACTAATATGGTGTAATATGCTACGTTATCCACATTAACAGAGAACTTAATGTCGGACTATTTTTGTTAAAAAATGAAGATTGAAGAATTTTAATACCATTTTTTAAAGTTCATGCTAGTGTTGTTAAAAATTGAATAAAGTTGAGTTTTTTTTTACAATTGACTAAATATTTTTTGATATCTCATTGTTTTGTTGGACTTTATGTCAAATTATTATTATTATTATTATTATTATTATTATTATTATTATTATTAATGGTTAATAAAATTTTATTTAAAACTAAAATTAATATCACTACACAATTATTAATATTATTATAGTAAATAAAATAATATATTAATACATAAAGGTAAATTAAAAAAATCATGAACTTTACTCAATTTTTGCAATCCTATCTCGAATTTTGAAAGTGATGATAAAATGTTTCAATTTTAAATTTTTCGTAAAAATAGTTCATTGTTAGATTCATACTTAACGATGCAAATATGAATTTTCACATCAGTAAATTTATTGAACATGTAGCTGACATGTGGCCTATTAATGTCGCATTAGATAAAATATTTAAAAATTTGTGGTTTATTGTGAAAAAATCTTAAAACTTTATCAATTTTGCAATAATAACTCAAAATTTAAAAAGTAACGTTAAAATTCTCAAACTTTCAATTTTAACAATAATAGTCCGACGTTAAGTTCTCTGTTAATATGAATGATGTGGCAAATCACTTCAAATTATTACCTTTGCCATGTAACTACCGCATATTATATTTTTGTTACGTATTAATTTTATTGTTTAAAAAATTAAAAATATCAAAAATCTTAAAATAATTATCCATTCCTTCACTTTGAAACTATAAACTGCATGTCAAATGTTTGACGAAAGTTATGAGACAAAAAAAGAGCAACACTTAATTAATGGCCTTACGTTCTTCTACATTTCATTATTCTTTTACTAGCTACTAGTATTATTCTCTTCCTAGCTACACATCTCTATAAAAGCACTTATCTCATAGAATCAGTTTGGTTTCATGCCAGAAGGGCCACGATAGAAGCTTTACATTTCTTTAGATGATTAATATAATATTACAAGGAAAGATAACATAACCTACACATGGTTTTTATTGACTTAGAGAAGATTTATGACAGGAAACCTAGGAAAATCAAATGAAGGTGTTTAGAAGTTAAAAGAGTCCCTATGACTTATATACGGATTATTATGAATATGTATGAAGGTTTAAAGACTAGAGTAAAGACGATAGGACGAGATACAAAATATTTTTCTATCGATATTAGGCTATACCAAGGCAACTTATTGAGCCCTTTTTTGTCTACAGTAGTGATGGATAAGCTTACTAAGAATATCTAAAGAGATGTGTCTTGGTGTATGTTATTTGTTGATAATATTGCTTTAGTTGATAAGACAAAAGAAATGTTAAGCTAGAACTTTGGAGGGATAAATTAGAGTCGAAGGGTTTTAAATTGAGCAGAACTAAGACTGAGTACTTAGAGTGTAACTTTTCAGGCCATAGGGTGGTTTCTGATGTGAAGATAAAGATTAGTTCAGAAGTTATATCATATAAAGAGTGTTTTAAGTATCTAAGATCCATTATCCAAAGCAATAGAGAGATCAATGAAGACATTGTTCACCACATCAAATCAAGATGACTTAAATGAAGAAGTGCATTAGGAATTTTTTATAACAAGAATCTACTGCCCAAGCTCAAAAATAAAGTATATTGTTTAACGATTAGGTCAGTCATGCTCTATAGAGCGAAGTGTTGGCCCGTCAAATAGGTGTATAGTCATAAGTTACTAGTGGTGGAAATGATGATGTTTCGTTGGAAGTGCAACATTACTAGAAGAGATAATATCAGGAATGTAATGGTAAAAGACAAATTAAATGTGACTAATATTAGTAAAAATTTAAGAGAGACAAGACTTAGGTGTTCAAACATGATAACAGGAGATATCCTGATGCTCCAGTGAGAAGATATGAGAAGATTGTGCTTAGATACTGTAAAAAGAAAAAAGGAAGGCTAAGAAGAGTTGGGAGGGGAGATCGAAAATGATATTGCTCTGTTGGAACTCACTGAGGACATAACTCTCAATTAAAAACTTTGACCAAACTTGGATGGGATTTACTAACTAAACCCACCTCCTTATGGGTCAAAGTCTTATGGGCTAAGTATTGCATTGACCACGATCATATTCCCCTCACTCTTAAGAGATCCCAGGCTTCCACTACGTGGAGGGGTCTTTCCGCTATCTGGCACTTTGTCCGACAAGGACTACGGTGGCAGCTGGGCAATGGGCAGAATACTTTTTTCTGGTTGGATCCCTGGGTTATTGACTGGGGTCCCTTACTTTCCGTGGCCGCCTCTGCTATTCCAGAAACGATCTTGCACGCCACAGTGGCCGATTTTATGAACGAGGGAGGCTCCTGGCAATGGTCTCTGTTTCAACAGTATCTCCCCTCATCTGCTTGTAGGGCTATAGCGGCGCTCCAGTTAGCTACGCCCAGCACCACTATAGACACTATTACTTGAGGCCCTACCCAGAATGGAAAGTTCACTACTGCTTCTGCTTACGCTTTAATCGCGAGTACCCCCACCGTTACAGCTGGCAGGTCATGGGCTGCTATCTAGAAATGGGCTGGTCCCTAGCAGATACAGGCTTTCCTTTGGTTATTGTATAAGCAAAAGCTTTTGACTAACCAATAGTGTGTAGCCCATCATCTTACGCTCGATAGCAAGTGCCCTTCTTGTGGCCATGACGAAACTACGTTGCACGCCTTTCGCGATTGCCGACAAGTTAAAGCTTTCTGGTATAAATTCCCTCCTACTCTTGTGGACCCCGACTTCTTTCTTCAAGATGTGGAGTAGTGGCTGACTTGTAATCTGAACAAGACGGACCAGGTCCAATAAGTTCAATGGGCTACGATTTACAAGGTAGCCTGCTGGTTCCTTTGGAAGTGGCGCAATAAGAGTATCTTTGAGGAGGACTTCCTTTGGCCCGAGGCTGGTCATCGGGTAGTCCTGGAGTATGTTAACTGGATCGTATGAGCTCACTTGGTTGAGCGCTGCATTTTTAGGGAACATGAGCTAGTAGTGGGCCTACCGGTGACTTGGGCCAAACCCATGGAAGGCTGGGTCAAGCTAAATACCGACAAAGCAGTCAAGAGTGGGCCCAACACTGCCACTTCTGGCGGTCTGATTAGAGACTGGCAAGGCAAGTGGTGCGGGGGCTTTCTGCATCACATTGGTCGGATCTCCCCCCTTGCTG
>JAOQMQ010000006.1:7282259-7292889 GCA_027563845.1 Erythroxylum subrotundum
GATAATTGGACTAAATTCAGTATAATAATACAAAGAAATAATCTAATGCATTTCAGACGATGCATCCCTCATAGTGCCAAAGTTGCATCACTCATTTCTAAAGGGCAATGGTTTGGAAAATTAAGAGGATTTCATACAGTATGTCAGTTTTTCCCTTGTCTCTAAAACAGAAGTAACGAGGATACAATTATGTGGAAACTCCACCCCGATGACTCTTTTACAAACAAGTTATACTACAACATTTTCCAGATAAGTTCCCAGTTGTTCCCTGATACTCTCTTCTCTGGCAGCAATGCATCAATCCCAAAGCTACCATGTTTACTTGGTTAGCAATCAAGAATAGATTAAGCACCAAAGATAAGTGGCACGGGACTTTCAATCCCATATGTGAATTATGCGAGACACTAGTAGATGATAGGAACCATTTATTTTTTAGTTGCATCTATTCCACTATTGTATGGAGTCAACTTCTTCATAAACTTGCACAGTATAGCAATGTATACGACTGGACTAATACTCCAATAGATCAACAACGTATGTAGCTCTTAGAGGACGAACAATTTGTTTTTCAAAACAATATTTACTCTTACAATCTGTAATTTATAGAGGGAGAGGAATAAGAGGATTTATAGACAGGAGCAAATAAGCCATTATCAACTTGTTGCAGTGATCATTAGCAAGATTCATGGCCTTGTGATAACTAAGGATGTCACTCACAAGCTATCTGATAGTATGAAACCAAGGTGGTTTTTATAATATAGTTGCTTGGTTTTATAGCAACTAGCTTTTGTGGTTTTTCCATTGTAGAAAGATCTTTTTGGAATTTCATATTGGAAACCCCATTGTAGTAATGTTATAAATAGTTTTACTATGGCTAATGAAAATACCTTCAATTTTCAAAAGAAAAAAAAAATCAAAGAGGAAAAACTTTGGTGCGTGATTACGTTGGTTTATTTTGTTATTGTTTTTTTTAATTTAGACCCTAAAGATTTAAAAGTTTACAGTACATACCGGCCAGTACCAAATGAAAAGTTCAGTACTAGTTGATATTAAAGACATTAATTTCGTGCCGTTTTTTGACCGTTACTAGTCGGTACGGTACGAAATCTATATCTCTGCTCAAACATTGATGTAGTTGTGGGACATCCTTGACAATTAGCTTTGAGATTGGATTGCTTATATTAATGTACTAATTTAGAACAAAATAAAAGTTGCTAACTCCCTTGAAATATTTGCTTCCTACACCTGGTAACAGGAGCTAGCCTACCGTTCTTTAAAGGCAATTACAACCAAAACAAGATAGATAACTGGTTCAAGAGAACATATACATCGCTAGAAAAAAGAAGAGCACAGACTACATAAAAGAGAATAGCAGAAGAGAATCAAAATGAAATGCAACATAAAAATCTTAATAATAAGGAGGTTGATATAAATTACTCAATAAGGAAAGTTAATATCACATGTGAAAAAGAATCAAATTTAAAAAGCACCATTAAAAATTGTATAAACTTAAAAAAATTTAGAAAATGTTAAATAATATTGTTTAAAAAGTTTGTGTAGACCCATTTTTATCTTCCTCCTCTTGCAAAACATTTATTCATTTTGTAACTGTGATTTGTTTACTAAAAATTGTTATACATCCGACTTAAACAATTTTCATATCAAAATTTGAAAGTTTGCTAAAATTAAAATTATTTGGATTATGAATTATTCAAATTAATTTTTATACATCTAAATTAAATCATTTAAATTTTGATGACACATAATATAAAAGTTGAAGAAATTGAGTTACACACAATAAATTAAAAATTGAAGTAATCGTGGACTATCATCACCTTCCACTTTAGAATAATTGAGATAATTATCGTACTACCATCGCCTTCCATTGGTGAAAATCGCACATATAACAGTTGAAATAGTTGTGAATAAAGAAAAAGATATGTACAGGAGAGTTAAACGATAAACCACAAATCGTTGTGTGGTAGGCTATATATTTTTTTTCCGGATTATTTGCCCTTATCTAAAAGGTAGCATTATTGGAATGACAGATAGGGGCAAGTACATATCTTTTTTCTTAAATGTCATGAGGTTGTACCGCATATTTTCTGAAAAGATTCATATTAAAATGGTCATGACCCCTATCAAACGCGGGGTGAGTGACTCGGGTAAAAGGATCTTATCTTAGGTAATGGCATTTAGCATAAATTAATAATTCTTTCCCTTCATATTATAGTTTCTTTTAAGTTTTAGTGTAGAGAAGGAACTTTAGATTGGTCGATGGACACTCGTGTTCGTTCCCTTATTTCTACAATATTACTTTTAGATCCACGGAGGCAACTTTATTTTTGCCCTTTTCAAAAATTAATTTCACTTAACTTTAAGAGTAAATTAAAAATTTTTAAATTAATTTCAATTTTATAATATTAACTCAAAATTAAAAATAATATTAAAATATTTAAAATTTAATTTATTATGAAGATAGTTCAACATTAAATTACTTTTATCATCCTAATATTTATGATGTGATTATCAAATATTTATTATTTTTAATTTTTTAAATTTTATAATTTAAAATTTAAAACTAATTCATTTTCTTTACCGTACCCATTTGCTTTTAATTTTTCCCAATACAATTTTTTTCCCAGTTACTAGACACTAAACCAAGTCCGGTGCTAGAGAAACTCGTGCTTTTCTAGCCACATTGTTGACCGTCCATCCTATCTCGAGACTTTCGGTGATTTTAGATGATTTTGTGGTTTGTGTAGCTCTAACTTCTCACAAAGTTGTTCAACCAGTTCCTGTAGCTCATATATTGATAAACAAATATACTGAGAATGATGTTTTTTCTCAATATGATAAACACATCAATATACTTGTAAAAATAACACATCAATATGACAAAGTTCTTCTGCCAGTTCCTGTAGCCTAAGTTCTCTAAGGCTTAGAAAAATTAATAAAAATGAAAATAAAAATAAAAACAGAAAAGTAAACATGAGAATATGCTTGTCGAAAAATTAACTTGTAAAAAAAACGCAAAACGAAATTGAAGTTGAGCAACACAAAACTCACAATAAAAAATTAACCAAGAGAATTAACCAATTATGAAGGAAGGGATTTATCCTACCATCAATGCGAATCTAGTCACTTATATGTTAACATGGTGTCGAATCTAGACTGTCGAGATGTGGATTACTCTCTCCCAAGTTATAATCACTAAGCCCTAATTAAATCCAGTAGCTGAAAATATAATCTCTCAATTAACAATCAGCTTACAACCTAATTAGTTCTTAAGTGTTCTAATGAACAATTGGGTCATCACATGGAATCTCTCTTTATACAAATTACTGATTTGATTAATCGTATGGTCTATTGAGTCGCTTAACTCTCATTAATCCATCCCAATCATTTGTATTCGATTCAACCTTTTAGTTTATTACTGAAACATGCAAGCATTGCAATTAATCACAACATCCAATCAATCAACACAAAAGGTAACAAAATTAACATTAAATCAATTCAAAATCTCTAAAAAAAAGTTAGAACATCATCAACAATCCAAAACCCATAATCATCATTCTTGTATTCATCTTAACATTCAAAGTAAAAGAATATAAAGGTTAAAAGAAATGATCACTTGGAAGGAATCGGATGACTCAGGAAAGGCAATAACTGCGAAGACCTACTTCCTCTCTCCTCCTCTTCCTCTTCTATCTTCTTCCTCGTCTTTCTTGGAGTCTTCCAAATGTGCTAGAATGTAGAGCTTTTTAGGGTTACATCATTATGCCTTATATAGCCTTTGTCATTTAGGGTAACCCTAGGGTTTTTTTAAGGTCTGAAAAGTTCAAAAAGTCCCTCGAAAACTTAAAACCGAAAGGCTATCCACGCTATCTATCACACAACATTATTTCGCCTTCTGTCATGATCATGGCAGATCATGGCCCTTCATCCATGCTTCTATCACGATCGTCGCACATTGGCCACAATTATGGCCCTGGGTTCGGCTTCGGCTTCGAGCTTTCTCCGAATCATTTTCGTTCTTCAATATTTTCTCTGAAACGCTAGCAAATACATCAAGGCACCTCAAACACACAAATGTAAGGTTCAATAGGTGGTTTGACCCACAAACCACTCAAAACACAACACAAATATTTAACTAAATAATAAAATCCTAACCTAAACGTGCATTGAACATTAAATTTACCCACTAAACACATCCTAAACTACCCGCTAAAACATTACATAATCTACAACTATCACATTCCACCTTCTAACCATTACTATATCCACAATATGAGTTACTTCTCTATATTGTAAGGCACTACGAATTGAAGTGTAAGCTCCAAAAGTTGTTCATGGTGCAAAAAAATTAGATACATGTCTTCTTCTTTTCCTAACATCGAGTGCTACATTCGCTTTTTATTGGCTAGGAATACTATCAGCTTCAACATTCCCACTATCATCCTGAGCACCAATAAAAGAACTTTTGCTACCAATTTTGGAATTCAATATTTGCCTTCTTTCTCACCTGATACTCTTTAAGCAAAGTTTTTATTTGTTATTTCCTATCATGACCAACTTTTTTACAAGATTTAACATCAATTTTGACCCCTAGTTAAATGCTTCTTTAATTTGATGATTCCTCTACCTTTCAAGTACTTGTTACAAAACAAACAAATGGTATGATTCTTCATTCCGGGAACAAATCTAACATGAGCTCAAGCTGAATCATTGAATCTTTTTGAAGTAGATGAATTATCAAGAGTAATTGAACTTTCTTCCATTTATCTATAAAAATAAATGAAGACATGTGTCAAAATTAAATTAATAAATTCACATATTATTTTCTATTATGTATTTAACTACCCATAAGATAAGATGATAAATGTGTATTTGCTACTTATAAGATAAGATTAATATTTGTAATTTTATTTTCGTACAACAATAAACAATATAAAAATGCAAAAATTTATTTTTCTTAACTTAATTACATATATTAAATGAATTAATTATATATTAAATATTATATTTAAATGATTATCATATGTTAATTAATTTTTATATACAAACAATAATTAGTAAATTGTATGTTTCATATAAATTAATTAACAATTTAATGCATTAATTTTGAAATTGACAATGCCTAAATTATATTGAAATTGAACTAACTCACAAACAATTCCAACTTTCAAACCCAGATTTTTCAATGCATTAATTTTCTTCATAAATTTGCAATGCCTAAATTATTTTGAAATTAAACCAACTCACACGAACAATTCAAACTTTCAAACCCAAATTTTTCAATGCATTAATTTTCTTCATAAATTCACAATGCCTAAGTTACATTAAAATTGAACCACCTCACACAAACAATTCTAACTTTCAAATCCAGATTTTCCAATGTATATTTTATAAACCATTCATAAAACACACATGATACAAACTAAACACCAACAAAATCAGAAATTGCAATTTGGGATGTGGGTCGAGTCTGGTCAAATAAGTCTAGATTTGGAAAATGGAAATTGTGATTTCTGCAATCTTTCCAGTTTCCAGGGAAGTAGTGGGACGATGGTGGATTGGAGTAGGGATCAATGGTGATGGTGAAGTGGTGTAGGGTGTAGACAGCTGCGGAAGTGCGAATAGGTGGAGAGACAGACTGTCCAACTAAAGGTGGATAGTATCGTGCAACGATGGGCAGGTCTGACAATGGAGCGTGGCATGGTGCGATGGCAGTGGCTGAGAGTGGTGGCACATTGGCTGTGGGTGGCCGATGACAGTGAACGTTGGAGGGAGGGAGAGAATGAACAAGTAAAACTAAAAAATGCCTAGTACGAAAGAAGTTAACACCCGGCACCCTATCGGATTATACACTGATTTCATATTGTAATACCATTTACAAGGTCATTGCCAAGCTTTTAGCTCGAAGATTGAAACAAGTCTTAAAGGACATTGTCGCTCATACTCAAAGAGCTTTCAGAAGGGTCATTCCATTGGAGACAATATAATGCTTATGGAAGAACTACTTAAAGAGTATCAGTCTAGGAAAAAACTGAAGAGTTGCATCTAGAAAATCGATTTTTACAAGGCATTCGACACAATTAGCTGGACATTTATACAAGCTTGCCTTGATGCTTTGCAATTCCCTATCTAATTTACGAAATGGATTATGTTATGTCTTCAAACCTCATCAGCAAGCATCATTGTCAATGTAAGTCCTACTAAACCACTGAAGTGTGAAAGGGCGATTAGGCAAGGTGATCCCCTCTCACCTTATCTTTTTGTTCTAGTTTTGGAGGGGTTATCGCGAATTATTGGAAAGTTGATTTTGCACAACTGTCACTTTTGCTATCACCATAAATGTCATGCTCTTAAACTACCAATCTTATGTTTCCAACGATATAATGCTAATTTCTGGAGTGGATATAATTTTCATAAATATTCTTAAAGACATGCTAACTTGATTCTCAAGCTGGTTTGGGCTGAGAATAAATCTCTAGATAAGCAGCTTTTATTTCTCCTCGGACGTGCATAATTCTCTCGAGCTCGCTATAATTTTGGGAATGGAGTTAAGCACACCATTGTTTAAATACCTGGGAGTTCCCCTCTCTCAAGCAAAACTAACTTATTTTGTTTGTCTTCCACTTTTAGAGCGATATAAATAAAATATTTTAACTTGGTAGAATCAATTTCTTTCTATAGCTGCAAAGGTCACTCTTATTATATCAGTTCTCTCTAACTTACATAGTTTGCCAAAGAAAGTGATTAAAGAGCTAAACAAAACTATTAATGCCAAGAAAGCAAAAGTGAAGTAGGGAGAGGTGAGAACTACCAAGCAACAAGGAGGCCTAGGCATACTCTCTACAACTACTATGCAAAAGGTTCTTCTTTGCAAAAAAATATGGAGGTTACTAATGGATAAAAATTGAATTTGGATTAAATGGATTCATGAAACATATCTCCTTTCTTAGAGTTTTTGGCAGCTACCTATCGTTAAGAGTGGTTCTTGGATCTTTCATCATATGCTTAAAATGGGATATATTATTTATTCGTATACTCATTATCAATTGGGCGTTGGTGCTTCCATTTGGGTTTGATACGATAATTGGACTAAATTCAGTCCAATAATACGAAGAAATGATCTAATGCATTTCAGACGACGCATCCCTCATAGTGTCAAAGTTGCATCACTCATTTTTAAAGGGCAATGGTTTGGAAAATTAAGAGGATTTCATAGAGTATGTCAGTTTTTCCCTTGTCTTTAAAATAGAAGTAACGAGGATACAATTATGTGGAAACTCCACCCCGATGACTCTTTTACAAATAAGTTATACTACAACATCCTCCAGATAAGTTCCCCAGTTGTTCCCTGATACTCTCTTCTCTGGCAGCAATGCATCAATCCCAAAGCTACCATGTTTACTTAGTTAGCAATCAAGAATAGATTAAGCAGCAAAGATAAGTGGCACGGGACTTTCAATCCCATATGTGAATTATGCGAGACACTAACAGAAGATAGGAACCATTTATTTTTTAGTTGCATATACTCTACTATTGTATGGAGTCAAATTCTTCATAAACTTGCACAGTATAGCAACGTATACGACTGGACTAATACTCCAATAGATCAACAACGTATCTAGCTCTTAGAGGACGGACAATTTGTTTTTCATAACAATATTTACTCTTACAATCTGTAATTTATAGAGGGAGAGGAATAAGAGAATTTATAGACAGGAGCAAATAAGCCATTATCAACTTGTTGCTGTGATCATTAGCAAGATTCATGGCCTTGTGATAACTAAAGATGTCACTCACAAGCTATCTGATAGTATGAAAGCAAGGTGGTTTTTATAATTGAGTTGCTTGGTTTTATAGCAACTAGCTTTTGTGGTTTTTCCATTATAGAAAGATCTTTTTGGAATTTCATATTGCAAACCCCATTGTAGTAATGTTGTAAATAGTTTTACAATAGCTAATGAAAATACCTTCAATTTTCAGAAAAAAAAAAAACAAAGAGGAAAGACTCTGGTGCGTGATTACGTGGGTTTATTTTGTTATTGTTTTTTTTTTTAAATTTAGACCCTAAAGATTTTAAAGTTTACAGTACATACCGGCCAGTACCAAATGAAAAATCCAGTACTAATTGATATTGAAGACATTAATTTCGTACTGTTTTCTAATCGTTACTAGTCGGTACGACACGAAATCTATATCTCTGCTCAAACATTGACGTAGTTGTGGGACATCCTTGACAATTAGTTTTGAGATTGGATTGCTTATATTAATGTACTAATTTAGAACAAAATAAAAGTTGCTAACTCCCTTGAAATATTTGCTTCCTACACATGGTAACAGGAGCTAGCCTGCTATTCTTTAAAGGCAATTACAATCAAAACAAGATAGATAACTGCTTTAAGAGAACATATACATTGGAAGAAAAATTAAGAAAAAAGAAAAGCACTGACTATATAAAAGAGAATAGCACGAGAGAATCAAAATGAAATGCATCATAAAAATATTAATAATAAGGAGGCTGATATGAATTACTAAATAAGGAAAGTTAATATCATATGTGAAAAAGAATCAAATTTAAAAAGCACCATTAAAAATTGTATAAAGTTAAAAAAATTTAGAAAATGTTAAATAATATTGTTTAAAAAGATTGTGTAGACCCATTTTTAACTTCCTCCTTGCAAAACATTTATTCATTTTGTAACTGTGATTTGTTTACTAAAAATGGTTATACATCTGACTTAAACAATTTTCAAATCAAAATTTGAAAGTTTGCTAAAATTAAAATTATTTGGATTATGAATTATTCAAATTAATTTTTATACATCTAAATTAAATCATTTAAATTTTGATGACACATAATATAAAAGTTGAAGAAATTGAGTTACACACAATAAATTAAAAATTGAAGTAATCGTGGACTATCATCACCTTCCACTTTAGAATAATTGAGATAATTATCGTACTACCATCGCCTTCCATTGGTGAAAATCGTACATATAACAGTTGAAATAGTTGTGAATAAAGAAAAAGATATGTACAGAAGAGTTAAACGATAAACCACAAATCGTCGTGTGGTAGGCTTTTTTTTTGTCCACATTATTTGCCCTTATCTGTCATTCCAATAATCTGGATTTCTTTTTCCAGATTATTTGCCCTTATCTGTCATTCCAATAATAGCCTACCAAACGATGATTTGTGGTTTATCGAAAAGGTTGCATTATTGGAATGACAGATAAGGGCAAGTACATATCTTTTTTCTTGAAAAAGAAAAGGTAGCATTATTGGAATGACAGATAAGGGCAAGTACATATCTTTTTTCTTAAATGTCATGAGGTTGTATCGCATATTTTCTGAAAAGATTCATATTAAAATGTCATGACTCCTATCAAACGCGGGGTGAGTGACTCGGGTAAAAGGAACTTATCTTAGGTAATGGCATTTAGCATAAATTAATAATTCTTTCCCTTCATATTATAGTTTCTTTAGTAGAAAAGGAACTTTAGATTGGCCGATGGACACTCTTGTTCGATCCCTGATTTCTTATATATTACTAAAAATCGTAGAGGGTATTAGTTTCACAAACTCTTCAATTCGACCGCAATTACTTGTAAGGTTACGCCGCAGTTACTTGTAACTGTATCTGTCGATTACTAGATATAAAGTAACTGTATTAGCAACAGTTAATTTTTCTGTACCAAACGAAAACAGAAAAATAAATACTAAATTAAACAGATCAACACCGAAATTTGGTAACGCATTTCGGAATATATTGCCTACGTCTGCGAGGCCCTCACCCATCTTAATACTTTCACCGAAGTACAATAGATTTATCCAAGGCTTTACTGAGCTGACACCACTCAAACCCTTGACATTATCTCTCAACTTCACTTTCCGTGAAAGAATTCACACCCAATAGTATGACCACATCTTACTAACCTCGACAGAGAATTTACACACACTGTTTAATAATAAAGAAAATTAAGCGAACAACTAAAGTGATTAAAATAACTAGAAACAAAAACGAAAATACTTGAGATAGAGAGAAACAACTTTATGATAAATTCAACTCCTTCCAAGACCGATCTGAAAGTTGTTCACCAATTAAATTACTGTAGTTAGTTGTTAGGATTTTTCTGCCTTACTTTCAACCATGAATCATCAAGGGTGGCCAACAAATACAGCAGAAGATTGACGTTGAAGAATTGAAGAGCAATGTTCAGAGCAACTAGAAAAACATCAACGATAACACCCGCAAGACAAAAACACAACATTCACTCAAGATGATCTTTTCTTTTTGCAACCAACAATAGTAACTCACAATAAAGTGCAGCCCTCACATAGACAATCTTGGGTTACGTAAGAAACCCAATAAAAACTTAGCTCGCACAAATGTTTTATGCAGTTGACAAAAATTATAGACTTAAGAGAAAAACAAATCAGCTACACCACCACAAAAAGCACTACAGATTGCCGTCGATAAACACATCAAACACAACCACGACAAAGACAGAAAATCCATACATAAAAACTTTTCCATTGGACTGAAATTCTAGCAGTACACCTTTTTCCATCGCCCATGTAATCCCTCATTCTTCTTGTCAAGATACACATTAAT
>JAOQMQ010000006.1:7292989-7310911 GCA_027563845.1 Erythroxylum subrotundum
TTCCAGCATTACACCTTTTTTCCATCACCCACGTAATCCCTCATACTTCTTGTCAAGATACACATTAATTAAGGATAGGACTCTATCACAACTAGAAGATTATAACCAATATCTTTTTGAATCCAAGCCATTATCCAATTAATATCTTATATGTCCAATTAATAAATAAGATGCCAAAACTAAATAAAAAGATATATACCATATATCTTAACAATTACTTTTACATCCACTGAGGCAACTATATTTTGCATTTTTCAAAAATTAATTTCACTTAATTTTAAGAGTAAATTAAAAAATTTAATTTACTTTCAATTTTATAATATTAACTCAAAATTAAAAATAATACTAAAATATTTAAATTTTAATTTATTACGAAGATAGTTCAACATTAAATTACTTTTATCACCCTAATATTTATGATGTGATTATCAAATATTTATTATATTTAATTCATAATTAATTTTTAAAATTTTAAATTTTAAATTTAAAACTAATTCATTTTCTTTACTGTACCCATTTGCTTTTGATTTTTCCCAATACAATTTATTCCTAGTTACTAGACATTAGACCAAGTCCGGTGTTAAAGAAACTCCTGCTTGTCTAGCCACATTGTTGACCATCCATCCTATCTTGAGACTTTCGGTGATTTTAGATGATTTTATGGTTTGTGTAGGTCTAACTTCTCACAAAGTTCTTCTACTAGTTCTTATAGCTCATCTATTGATAAACAAATATACTGAGAATGATGTTTTCTCAATATGATAAACACATCAATATACTTGTAAAAATAACACATCAATATGACAAAGTTCTTCTACCAGTTCCTATAGCCTAAGTTCTCTAAGGCTTAGAAAAATTAATAAAAATAAAAAATAAAAGTAAACATGAGAATATGATTGTTGAAATCTTAACTTGTAAAAATAACGCAAAACAAAATTGAAGTTGAGCAACACAAAACTCACAATAGAAAATTAACCAATTACGAAGGAAGAGATTTATCCTACCATCAATGCGAATCTGGTCACTTATATGTTAAAATGGTGTCGGTTCTAGACTATTAAAATTATAGAAGTAAAAAGTAATACACCATAATGTATATAGTTTACTTTAAATATTTTCAGTACCTAGCCAATTTCCAGTACACAGCAACACTTTCAAAGTTTTTAAATGAAATCGATTGTAATTAGGACTTACTATCCAACTACTGGTATTAAAAGTTGACTCAAAAGCAATAGCAGAAACTAGAATAGCTAACAGATCTCGTACAATTGTTTTTATAATCATATTTCGAGCTCCATTCAACTTCACCACATTAATATATCAAAATGCTCATTAATTTGGCATAAATGTTAATTTCTAAATAATTGCCCAAGTTTATTCTACTAAATGAAATTCTAGTCCTTTCCTTTATGAATTCCTTGAAACTATAATTGAAATTGAAACAACTAAATTTCTTGCTAGATGAGGATTACTAACATAAAGTAAAGTTGTCACTAAACTACTCTAATCTAACTTTTGACCCATTCTTGATTGATAATCATTAAACAAATTATATGAAAATTTTCTAATGATATTAATATATACTAAAACTCAATCACTATACAATATTTGAAAGTAGTATTCAATTACCTCCAACTTGTATGTTGAATATAGAACAACTGTAATTGCCATGATATTACCATCTCATTCCAATAATTATCATCATCTTATTTGTCATTATTTAAATCACTTCATTGAAAGAAATAATTAGGCCAAGCCTTGGAATAACTGGTAAGGTTACTCTTTTATAACCAAAAGGTCACAAGTTCGAGTTATGAAAACATCCTCTTTGTAAAAATACAAAGGGAAGACTGCTCACAATTGATGACCCTCCTAAAGTGGGAAGTCTTGTGCATTGGGGTTTACCCTTTGCCCTTTACTTTATTGGAAGAAATAAACCACTCAAATATTACTAAATTTATCTCACATAAGTTAGGAAAACAATTGTGAAAAGTTGGATACTTTTATGCCAAAAAATAACTCAGAAACAATGTTAAATACCTCTAACTTCTCACAAAGTTTTTCTACTAGTTCCTGTAGCTCATCTATTGATAAACAAATATACTGAGAATGATGTTTGCTCAATATGATAAACATATCAATATACTTATTTACATACTCAAGTATCTTGGATGTCAATCTCTATACAATCTATATAAAATTTCCTTATGTAAGGAATGCATAATTATCATGTAGCTTCTTCAAACTTCTCAACCCATTTTAGTGTTGCTTTCCAATATGCCAAACTATCCTTAATTGCTTTTATCTCTTCTTTGATTATTTCTAACCTATCTTTCACAATGAGATTCACTATATATACAAAACAACACGTGAAATTACCTCTCATCCATCAATAAGCTCCCAATCTGTGATTTTCTCTTAATATTATTGACTATAACATTATTTGTGCCGTAATTTCCGAAGTTATTAATAATAAATTTGTGTCAATGTTTCAGTCCATTAAATAATCTACCAATATATTCATTATCCTTTCACTTGTATAATATTCTATAATATAAATGAACCTATCATTTATAAGAAAAATCAAATATCAGTTATAGTAAAATAAAAAAATAAACGATAACAAAATCAAAGAACATTACTTACCTCAAGAATGTAACTATATAAAGTATAATTGTTTTTAATGTAATATGATGTTACAACCATATAACCCTTTTTAAAATTTTTGTCCAAATATATGACGTAATTAGAAATTGCATGTAACTAGTCAACAACATCGAACTCTTCTTTGCATACTAAATCTTAAAGTTATCCTTTCTACTAGTATTTTGAGTAGGTATCTTAAAAATTGATTAAAGTCACATAATAAACATCCTGACGTTTATATAATTGATAATTAATAGTGGATATTCATGCTTTATAATTTCCTTTTTAAACAAATGCTTGGATTTTTAGAATCATATATTGTTACCATCATTTAATTTTTTATTTCAATTTATTAGGCATAAAAAAATGTCTGACCTCTTAAGAAACTTTTTCTTCGTTTAAATGAATCGATATGTGTTTTCAAATGTGAGCTTACACTTTTAAGATCTTCAACAAACAACTTATGGTAGTACTTACACTCTGCTTTATCAACTCTTTAACTTATTTTAGTCTTTATAAAGTGATTCTAGATATGATTTCTTAACTTTGAAGATTTGTTGGATTCTTTTATTTGAATTGTTTCTTCACTTAATAAATGATCATCTGCTGGACTAGAACTTTCCATAGTGATGGCCTGTAATGTGGACAATTAACTTCAACCATTTGAAACAGTCATAAACAATAAACATACTAATTAAAGATTGTATTCCCAAGAGTAAGTTATATAGACAGAAATTCAAATCTTTCAAAAAGATGAAAAGTATTTAAATTGCAATTGTATTTAAATACTAAGGCATATTTCCATATAATCTAATAATGTATATAAATCAAAAGCCTTCAACAAGATGTTCTTTGGATACCAGATAATAAATTAATATAAAATCTTATGCCCTATATAAATATAAACACACACACACACACACACACACACACATACACAAAATGTTGGACCATTTCCTAAAAGACTATACCATATATGATATACGTATGCTCCAAGACTTTATCAGTATTACCTTAAGTTTCCTATGCTCTTACTCTAAGACTCTATTAGCATCCAATGCCTCATTAATGCTGATATCATCCCATTTTGTAACCTTTGTCATTTTCTCCTACTTGAAGGGTCAGTTTACACATAACTATCAACATGAAATATTTATAGACAAATTAAAAATTAAGTTAGTTTTAATTAATCACAAATTATGTATAAGTCTATGTATCAATTTAGTTTAACTCGATAAAAATAGCATACCTTGTTCTCTATGTTATTACTTAACTGACTTATCCTGTAGGTGACAACATCATCCCTAACCTCCAATTTTAAATTTCAAGTCAAATTAACTTTACATCATCATCATACTAATTATAATAAGATGCTTATTAATTACCTTCCTTTTCACCTTTATGACCTTCTTCTCTCTTTCTTGTGGAGGAGATGGTAATTTAATTATAGTTTTTTCCTTATTTTGTGGACTTTAACAATAAAAACATAAATTTCAACCATATTAAACTAAATAACGTAACTATATATAACATCCATGAAAACCAAAACATATATGATAATAAATTGACAGTAGACCATGCTATAAGCTACAAATTCTTAACCAATACCATAAAAAACACAAACTAATAACACCTCATTGTACATTACAAACTTCACCAATTAAGTCATTTCAACAAAATCAACACCTCAAAACTATATCTAAATGCATATATAAATAGTTTTATTAGAAAGATAAAAATATAAACTCCATAAACAGAAAGAGGAAGAGGGAGGCGACATTGTTTGCTTACCATATATACTACTCAATTGTTCAATAGGTATATCAATGCACGATTTATCTTACTGTGTAGGCATTTAAAACCTAATAGGTATGGAGAATTAAGGGAGATTTGAGTTGTTTTAATTTGGATTCTATTTGTCACTAAGAAATGGAAGAAGAAGGTGGCAAAGACCATATTCTAATTGACGGGAGGAGTTAACTTATAAGGAAGTTTTCTATAAAAAAAACTTTGTTAATCATTACAATGAGAAATACTTTATAAACATATAATGAATATAGTTGACCATATGATCGTATGGTTATCATGTATAAGAAAACTTATAATAGAGATGGTTTGGAACACGAATGTGTACCAATCTTTATCCCTTATAATGTTCTTTCAAAAAATCTAACATGAATATTGTCAGATACAGGACTGTGTTCTAAACAATATTTATTTATTTATCATAAACTTATGCCAAATTATGTCCAATAATAAGTGAAGGTGTTGTTTATTTATAATGATTGATGGTATTTTTTTAAATAAATACTTATAGTATGGGATATATAGAGTCCTAGTATAGTTTGTATTGAGGAATGACTTTTTATATTCATTCATGGTATTCTTATATTAAAGTGAAAGTGTTACTTATTGTTAATATATGATGGTAATTTTTTTATACATATGCTTAATATTAATATATTGAGTCCTAGTATAGTTTGTATTGAGATATGATATTCTTGTACTCAATTATGATAATCTTATATTAAAGTGTAGGTGCTACTTATTTTTAATAAGTGATTTTTTTAAAGAATGGAAATAATTGCATTAAGCCTTAAAAGACATCAAAAGATTTACAAAAAGGTCTAAACATCTACAAGTGTTAACTAACAACCTTTAGCTAAAACTAAAGCAATATGAGATTAAACTTGTTAAACAAAGGGAAGTTCCAATTGATGTTTTGATGATAACAAAACATAATTACTCCTAATGTGTTTATCATTTTGATGAAAAGTAATATTATAACAAAAGCCATAATCTTAAGAAGATAGTGTATAAAGTTGATAAAGAGAAGTTGAAGTCTGCAGTCGATGAAATGAAGATAAAAAAAAGATCAAAAGAAGACCAAGGCTCATCAAGGTCAGTTCATATATTGTATCATATTTATAAGCTCACTTTGTTAAGTTAATAAGCCAAAAGGCTCACCATACATAATTGTTTCATCTTTCTTCATTACAAGAGTCTTTTCATTTACTAAAAGGCACTAAAGCTTTTTATTTTAATATAAAAGCCTCTTGATCTTTCAAATAATCTTAAGGGACAATTTTTGGAAGTGTTTTAATTATATTTGGATTAAAAAATTGGTATTGAGCATTTGAAGTTGTTAAAAAGTTATTTTTAGGTTAATTGGTTTACTTATATGGGTTAGTGGTCAAATAATATACATTACAATTGTTAAATTTGAAGTATTGAGAGTTTATTGTAACATTGATACACCGGTTAACTAGTCTATCATATTAGACAACCATTATGGGTTACTGGTTGATACACTAGTTGACCAGTTTGTCATATTGGTTGACTAGTATAGGTTACTAGTTGACCATCGTCCAACAACTAGTGAATCTGGCGCTGTAAATGCATACTAGTTGACCAGTATACCAGAGCATTGTATATATCCATTTTAACAGCTAATTCTTAGCTCCATTGACTATTTTGGGTCCCAAAACATCATTAATAGGTGTTTTCTCATTGATCTTAGCGTCAAGAAGGTTTTGGGTATTGTATACACATATTTCAAAGAGTTTTTCAATCATTTGAGCATCATTGTGTCATATTTATGCGAGTGAGTCATTTTGGAATCATCAAGTGATACAGTGAGATACTTTTTAGTTGTAATAATTTGTTGCAGTGTTGAATATTGTATTTAAAGGTGATTCAAGTGGGATTGAGGTTCCTTTTCACCTTGGAAGAAGGTTATAAGAAGGGTTCCTCTTTACCAAGAAAGAGTGTACAAAGGTTATTCTTCACCTAAAAAGAATAATTATATGGAACTCCAAAAAGAGTCTTAAGAGTGGAAGTAAGCAAAGGTTATCTACAACTACTATAAATTGTTTGGCATTCTCTCCTCCCTATCATTTTTAAATTATTGTTCAATTATTTTATTAAATTATATTAAGCAATTTCCTTATACTTATACTTATTTATATTAATTATTGTTATTTGAATACATTGGTTAGAAAAATTGTTGAATTTGTAAACACCTAATTCACCCCCCTCTTGCATGCTATTAAAGATTACCAAGTGGTATCAGAGCAAGTCTATTAGGCTAGCATTTTTAACAAAATCATATAGAAAGGATCATAATAACTTATTTAGGAGCATCATCATCATCATTAAACTAAGAGGAACAAATCATTAATAGACCTCCTTTCTTTGATGATAATGATTACCTTTATTGGAAAAATAGGATAAGATTCTTCTTAGTAGTCGAAAGTGTATTCTTACGGGAAATAGTGTCAAATGATCCCTTTATTTCTACAAAAATTGTAGATAAGATAAAGGTACCCAAATTAAAGAAAGAATGGAAACATCAAGATAAGAGATTAGTATCTTTCAATAGTAGGGCCATACACATCCTATTTTTTGCTTTAGGAAGAAATGAATTTAATAGGCTTCTATGTGTGAAAAGACTCATGACATTTGACATACGTTAAAAATTACTCATGAGGGCACAAATTAAGTTAAGGAGAGCAAAGTAAGCATGCTAATATATCACTATGAATTGTTTCAAATGAAGCATGATGAATGTATTTCTAGCATGTAGACTAGATTCATTGATATTATTACTGCTCTCAAAGGTCTTGAAAAGGCATATACTAATGTTAAATTGGTCAAAAAGTTGCTTACATCACTTTTAAAGATGTGAGAAGCTAAAGTGATAGCTATACAAAAAGCCAATAATCTAATAACTCTACAATTGGAGTAACTTATTAGATCTATCCTTATATATGAAATGAGGCTCTAAAAGACATAAGAAGAAATGCCATTTATAAGAAAAATAATTTAGCATTTAAAGATTCAAAAGAAGAATTAAACAAAGAGGAAGAGGCATTAATTAGTGAAAGTGAAGAAGAAGACATTGGCTTACTTAATAGAAAATTCAAGAAGTTTTTAAAGAAGAAATTATCTAAAAGAAAGGACTTTAAGGAAGGTAAAAGTGATTTAAAATATAAATCCTATAACATTATCTAATTTGAATATAAAAAACCTAGCCATATAAAGTCACAATGTCCTCAACTCAATGATAACGAGAAATATGAAAAAAAAAGAGAATAAATGTAAGAAGAAAGCATTTAAAGCATTAAATTGGGATGATGCAAGTGAATTTCAAAGCTAGCATTTGGAAGAAGAGATAACTTATATGTGTTTTACCATTATGGATGATGATGAGCTAACATCCGTACCTAACTTGTGTGATAGTGATATTGATTTGACTTATGATGAATTAGTTGAAAGTTTAGAAAGTATGAGTAAGAAAATGAAGAAATGTCTTCCAAATACAAGAAAGTTCAAAAAGAGTTGGACGCATACGCGAGTTAAAATGAAAAGATGAAAAGTTAGTTGCATATCACTAAAGCATCCAAAAATATGATTATCGATGACAATCATGATTTAGATGAATTAAAGCGTGAGAATGAAACATTAAAAAGGAGGTAAATTCCTTAAGGATTCTTTATCGGGGAGTGAAAAATTAGAAAACATGGTAGGAGCTCAAAAGAATTCCAATGATAGGCAAGGAATAGAATATAACTATCGAAGTGAAGGTAATTCTACATCATGCTTTTATGTATGGCTCACAGCCTTAGCGTAGAGTTCAATATTATCAAGGGAAGAATACGCATAACTTCCATAATAATATGCAAACCCAGTCACACCCTTTTAGGCATCAAATAACCAAACATCAAAGTTTCATTTATGGTAGGCATCACATATATAATCATAGGATATTTCACTATTATAGGAGAACATTCAACAACTTTAATTTCCAAAGAAAGTTTCCTCATTATGCATACACACATAGAAATGCATTTATGTATCATTATCACTCATATAACATATGTTATTTTTATGGACATGTTGATAGATTCTGTTTTCTTAAACAAAGAATGTTAAAAAAACCTTTGAAAGTATGAGTTGAAAAAAAAGGAACATAACAACAAAGGATTCAAGATTATTCAGGTTCTTAAAACATATTGATTACCTTGATTTATAAGGCTATTAGAAAAAGAAAGAGAAAATGGTATGTAGTAGAGATAGTAGCCATTGAATTGAGCATTTTTTTGAATTTATACCTTTTATCTTGATAAATCTATCCTTCTTGTCTCTAAGAAAGTCTTGAAGATGTTGTTGTAGGATATAGAGAATTTATCCTTTAAAATTAACTATCAAAACTTCCCAAATTGCTGAACCAAGCGAGAAAGATGAGAAGGATAAGATGCCGCTAATGGATTAAGAAATCAAAAATAATATTTACTCAAATCTCACATAAGTAATGTTTAACATGAGGTAGTTATTAGTTCATAATTTACAAATATATGATTACTTGCATTTATTTTTCAATTGGAGAATAAATGCTTGGTGATGATTACTTAGGTTTGAATTAAGAATAAGGTGTTTTAAAGTGTAAACTTTAGTACTTAAAATGAGAGACTATATGCAAAATAAGGTCACAGAGTTAGAATTTACATCAGTTGGGCTATTATTTCTATAAACTTTTGATTAAGGATAAATATTGTTCAATTAGAGGAAATTAGTTTTGGCTGATATGATTTATTTTTTATAAGGCCTTTTTCTATGATTAAATTCTTTGATTGATATTTAGTTGGTTGATATATGCTTTCATAGAATTTTGTTGAATTATTGATGTTTTAATTCGAGTTTCGAAGACGGCTCCTTAAACTTTTTGGTTAATTGATTGGTCAATATCTTCGAATAGTCGACCATTATCTTTAAAATTCACCTTTTTTTTCCTTTTCAGTGAGTTTTTTTGGTTTTGTAGTTGCTTATTTGGTTGCGTACATAGTCTCATTGGTCGTCCAATGTCCTTTAGTGGTTGACCAATGTCCTAATGTCTAACATTCCTTTATCATTCTAATGAGTTTGTAAATCAAATGGCTTCATATATCCTATTCAAGACCAAATTTAGTCAACTAGCATAGTCTGGTGGTTGAATAGTATTCTTGATCTAAAGAATCGTTTGGTAGCCATAATTTAGGAATGGGTATGCAACTTTAATTCCTTAATTTTTTGCTTGTTTGGTTTTTATGAATGGATAAGATAAGATATCTCAAATCTAGAATGGATTTTAAATAATCCTGAATTTTTACTCCTGAAGTGGGTGTGGGTATAACCTGGAATCAGACATTAAGAATAACAAATAAAAAGTCACGGGAATAAAATTGAATTTCTCTCCTATTTGTTGACTATAACTTCTCTTTTTCTCCATCTTCTTTACGTTTCTTCTCAAATGAAATTCTCTATTCACTCTTCCTCTCTATTTGCTTCTTGACATATCTCTTTAGATAAGTTTTTATTGTTTTAAACTTCTTTTTAATTTCTTTATTTTTTAAGAAAGATTTGTATTTGGTGTATTGTTATTTACTTGAATTATTGTATTAGTTATTATGTGATGATTCTATTTATTTTTCTCTATTATTATTACCTACGAACCTATTTTCAACTTTTACTGGGAAACTGGAAATCATAGTGTTTATTACTACTGAGTTAACTAAGAGAAGAAACCACAAGCCATATTTAGACGAATTCACTTTCATATGGGTTCATAGATAAAAAAAATATTTCCAATTTTCTACGGAGAATGAATCAGGAAAAGCTTTAATAAATGATCTAGATAATGAATCGGAATATTTCATGTGTGACTATTATTGTTTCTTTTTTTGTTAAAAGAAGATGTCGTCATTTACCACTTTTTAAATCTATTGAATATTTTTAAATGTGCCTCTCTTTTTCTCAATATATTATTATGACTTTTTGTACCATTTTCCTTAATTACTATGTTCACTATGCTAAATGCCTTAATAGTTAGTTTTTAAATTTTATTTTTTGCCTATTACATTAACTACTATTAAGTACCTCAATAGTTAGCCTTTAAGCTTTACATTTTGTCTATTGTATTCAATTTACCTTTACCTAATTTAAATATAGAATTCAACACGTCTCACATGAATCATATGCGTGTTCTTGGAAATAAGTAAGTTATATTTATGTGTCTATATTATTTCTCCTTAGACCTAGTCCATTTCCCTTCAAATTTAATTTTTGATTGAGAGACCCTTTGAAGTTTGTCAAAATTGATATTCAACTTAAGATAATATTATTTTCCTTAAACGTTAAATCTTTAATTTTATATATATTTCATAATTGTTGTTGTTGTTGTTGTTGTTGTTGTTGTTGTTGTTGTTGTTGTTGTTGTTGTTGTTGTTGTTATTATTATTATTATTATTAATTAATTAATTAATTAATATTAGTCATGGCTCGTACACCTTCATATTAGGATTTTGTATATTACTGGTAGACATTAAGAAGAAGAAAGATGTGACTTATTGTGACATTTTAAAGCTTATTATCATATCTACTAAGGAGGCATATATTGAAAATCATAAAAGAGCGTAACAGGTATAATCCATTAGTTCGAATAGCACATCTTAATGGAATGATTGTGGATGGTGACATTACATGCATTGAGCAACTTCGCATGGGTATGTGTACTTTTTACATATTAAGCTCAATGTTGTGAAATATTGGTGGATTAAAAGATAATAAAATATAGATGTAGAGAAAATGTTAGCAATATTTTTACATCTCCTTGCTTTTGACGAGAGAAATCAAGAAATCAAGTATGATTTTCAACATTTAGGAGAGACGGTAAGTAGACATTTTCATAATGTATTAAGAGCTATGCTTAAGTTATGGATAGTTATATTTAAAGTCCCTAAACTTATCCCCGAGAATAACACCAATGACAGATGGAGGTGGTTTAAGGTAATAATATTCATTTCTGGAGTTTTATTTGGTACAAAATTTACTTTTGGTTGATAATGTCTTGATATGATTTTGCTAATTTCATAATTTCCTATGAGCTTAAGATGGTACATATATTCATGTAAATGTACCAAATATTGAAAAAGCCCAACATTGCACTAGAAAGAATGAGATTGCCACAAATGTCTTAGGCATGTGTTTTGTGGACATGGAATTTATATATGTACTACCTGGCTAGGAAGGTTCAACTACTGATGGTAAGGTTAGTTTATATATCTTATAAAGCTTGTAGAATTACCTCACACAAATTTTCTTATCAAAATTAAGAAGAATCCTATTCCTAATCTTACATTTCATTTTTGTGCCCATTTTGTCTATTAGGTTCATAAGTCGAGTCATTATTTAGGAGTAGCTTATTTTAGTTTTCACATTTAAAAATCTTTCTCCTTTTAAGAAATAGAACTAAACCTATTTAACCCTAGGGGCTTCTTTATCCTTGAAAATTATTTAAATCCTTTTCTAATGATTAACTTAACCATTATTCTAATTGAAATATTTCAAAGTCCTCTTTTAGTTTTAGGAAAACAAGCTTCAATTCACTAAACTTTGGCTCCTAAAGAGTTTGAATCTTTACCATACCAAAGAAAGTTCTTCAACGTATAACCTTGCTATAAATTTGATTAAGTTCTTAAAAATCATTAGATAAATGCAATAATGGACATAAATGTTATTATGAACATAATTGTTAAGTTTTTATTTGTTAGTAAAAGATAGAAATCCATTACTATAATGATTTATTCTTATGTGTATGCTATCAAATATAGATTGAAAATCCCTGAATGTTAGTCTCTTGGTAGTTATTAATATGCTTAGGTATTTGAAAGGATGATCCTTTGTTTTCAAATTTAAAATTAAGCATAACTATTTAGATCAATAAGTTAGGGGTAAGGCTTTGGAAACAACCTCTCTACTAGTCAGAGATAAGGCTGCGTATTACTGGACCTTCCCATACCTCGCGTCTCAGTGAAATTTCTTCTGGGTGTTAGTGTTGTTATTTAACTTAATAACTAGTTGTAGATAATATAATTAAGTGGCTTTTGTCTATGTTGACTAATAGCCTTGAAAGGTTGTTAAACACCTTTGAAGCATTCACGAGAGTCTAAAAAGTAAATAAATTTGAGTATCAAATAAATCCAACCATGTTGATTTTGGCCTAAGTGAAGGGTTGAATTTATAAATAGTACTAATAATTAGTTGAAACCAATATTTTAAAAATCGTACTAGACCAATTAATTTGACCGAAAATAGTATGAACTCATTGGCTATCTGGCTTAGTTTAGTAGTAATTTTAATAATGAAAAATGAAAGGTAAAAGAGAATATGTTGAGAATATTCCTTTTTGGTGTGAAAAATAGAGTTGTGAGTTGGAGTAAAAAGTAATGTGGCATCTCCCAAATGGAGGAAACTCTGATCCATTTTGGAGGAATGGGTTGGAGATGCCCTAATAATAGATTATGTTTCTGAATTCACAGCTCCAATCGGGCTCTTTGTAGTATGGTCTTGTATCACACAAAGCTTATCATAAAATGTCACCAAACACTTTCGACCAAGTATAAGTTGCCCAACTGAAATTAAATTACAAGTCAAATTTGGAATATAGAAAACATTATTAAAGACAATTCCTTGGTTTGTATCGGTAGTGGACTCGCCATTGGGAAGCCCAAGGAGATGGGGTGATATCTCGAACATTCCCATGTATAGAGAGCTCACATGTTATATGGTGTGAAGCATCACTATCCAATGATTAGAAAACTTAAACTATTCAGCCAGTTTAATCAACAAAACTTTAAACCGTCCAACTTTTTGGCTCAATTTACTTTAATAGCTCTTGTTAATAAAAATCGATCAATTTATTAATTAATTTTTCAATTTTTGTAAATTAATAAGTTCTTATAAATTAAAATAAATCATTTAATTTTCATTATCAATTATTCATTGCAGAAAAGCCTTATTAGACAACTTCTTGGTAAATGTGGATGATGATGACTTAACCAGATTAATGAGTTTGGTGAGCAACTTATTACTCAAACCAACAATTTACGTTACATTAGAAGTATAAATGACTGTTTCTTCCAAACCTATGTTAGCTGCCATTGCATTAGCTACAACACCTCCTATCACCATAATATTCGTATCAAATTAGCCATCACCATTTCCTCTTCCTTGCCCGCCATAATAACAATGACCATGAACCCTTCTTCCTTTTCTATGGTTTAGATGCCCATTATGTTAAAAACACGTCTCAAAGGTATGGTTTAATTTTCCACAATGAGTGCACTTAGGCTACTCAACTTGAGATAAAGAAGGACAATCTAAAGAAGATAAAGCACATTGTCCATGATCTTGAACCCGTATAGAAAATGGTTTGGCAGACTGTTATGATATATTTCGGAACGTAGAAGAATAAATGAGAACGTAGTAAGAGAAGAATAGCCAATTTGCTTTTATATTTTTCATTGTTTGTTTCATTACAATGGCTAATAAACAGTACTTGAGCCTTTAAGATTATGTCATGTGTCTTATTTTAGATAGTTTGTTATGGTCGTTACAGATGCGATGCGTGTTACTTCTTTTAACTAATACTAATCTTTCGACGTCATTCTGCTTCTTCTTTCTCTTCTGCTTTCTATTTTGATGTTATCTTCTTTCTTACTTTTAATTATCTAAGCTGCTTTTATTCATAATGTCTCCCCTTCTTTGAAACCACCTTATCTATCAGATTGATTTTTGAAAACCTTTTCTGTAAATCAAACATGGTTTCCCACGTGGCCGTTTCTTTGGTTTCTCTTTACTATTATATTAGTACTTGGGTTATTGCATGATTATGACATTTAACCATCCTTCTTCCCCATATGTCCTTCAGTATTTTTCGATCGTTTATAAAGGTTGGTGGTAATTGAGCATAATAGGGTGTTTTGTTGGAGATAAACTTCTTCAATTGAGACATATGGAAGGTTGGTAAACTACGGATTCCTCGAGAAGTTCTAATGTATATGCTACTGCAATGCCGGCCCTGGGTAAGGGCAGGTAGGGCACCTGCCCAGGGCCACCATAAAAAAATACCCATCGTTTAATGTTTTGGTTAATTAGCAGTTGCTAGAGGTCCACACTCTTCTTAATGGAGAGGTAGTAATAAATGTAGATAACGTTGGTGGAAGCTATTGTTGTTTTCAAGAGTAATAAAAGTTAGATAACGTTAACATGTTATACTTATAAATAGTCTGCTGAACATGTAATCCTGCTAAGTTTTCATTGCTTAGGTTAGATGCAAAGAGAGCTTAGTCCTCGTATCTGTTTTAAACAGTTGCTTCGGATTGTCAAAAGCAAACAAACAACCCAACAACACAAAAAGATAAATGGTGGATAATTTTACGATTTTTTCTTCTAAATTCTGAGTATAATTTAAAGGTAAAGTTTCTGATTTTTTAATATATTTTTAGCTTATTAAATATTTGAATATGTTATAATTAATTTGTAATTTGTCATTAACGTAGACATTATATTAGCTTATTTCCAAAGTATGTTAATTTCATGTATTTTTAGAAATTAGTGTGTCTATATCATTAAAATTTGCTCTTTGTTTTTTATTTTTAATATTAGATATTAAATTTTGCTATTTATTTTTTTCCTCTATCATAGATATAATACCATTTTTTAGTTATTTTATTGTTAATGATATTTGTAAGATATTATTTGCTGATGTTATGATCATTTAATATTTGATTGAGTATGTAGACTTATAAATTGAGTCATTTATGTTTCATACAAACATGTAAACTTAAGTATATTGTCGATTTATTAGGGTTTTTTTTAACTTCACCCGAGCTTATAAAACGATAGGAATGGCCATGTGCTACTGCATCAACTTTTGCCACAATTTGGAATGGTCCATAATATAATGGAGCTAGCTTTTGACGGGCCCTTCTTTGCATGGATTGTTGTCGGTAAGGTTGAAGCTTGATGTAGATCCACTGTCCCACTTTATATTCTCATTCCATCCTTCATCTATCAGCATATTGTTTCATCTTCTGTTGTGCTCTGTTTAAGTGAAATTTGGCTATGTGGAGTGTTGTGTCTCGGTCTTGTAATGCTTGGTCTATCAAAATGTTACGAGAATCCCCATCTAAATACGATATAAAGAGAGGTAGAGGGTAGCCATAAAGTGTTTTGAAAGGATTTGTGCTGATGGCTCCATGGTGGGTGCTGTTGTACCACCATTATGCTATTGACAACCAATATGCCCACTTCTGCAGGGCATCCCTACAGAAACATCTGAGATAAGTTTCCAAGATCTTATTAACGACTTCAGTTTATTAGTCAGTCTGAGGATGGTAAAACATAGAGAACCTCAAATAAACGCCTTATAATTTGAAAGTCTCTTGCCATAAAGTACTTAGGAATAGGGGTTTGCGGTCACTTACTATAACTTCCGGCATTCCGTGAAGCTTAACAACATAGTCTATGAATGTGCGATATCTTGAGCAATATAAGGATGGTTTAGGGCTATGAAATGAGAGTACTTAATTTGTCAATGACTACATAAATGCAAGTCTTCGTTTTTAAAGAAGGCAGGCCTTCGACAAAGTTTTTGTTGATCTCATGCCAATAACCCTCTGATATTGGCAGGTTGTAATCGCCTGAGATATGTTGCGTGCTCATAGTTACATTACTTGCACATAATACAACTAGTTACGTAGTTCCTAAAATCTTTGGCTATTTACTTCTAGTGGAATAAATTCTGAATTCTTTTAATCGTTGCGATTATATCGGCATGACCTCCTTGCAAGTTGTTATAAGCAAACGATGTAAGTTTCCTCTTGAGCTCCTTATCACACCTAATGACAATCTACCTTTCCATCTTAATAGGTTGTTTTTCCACTCATAATTTCTTGTCTGAACTTCTTGATTTTCTAGCTTCCTGATTAAGTCTCTGATGGCCATGCCGTTCCTCCATCCCTTTTGGATTTCTTCCATTAAGGTAGTTTGTACGTAGGACACTGACATTATTAGCAATTTAGGACTCATGACTCTAGAGAGTGTCGGCTATGACGTTCTCCTTACCACTTCAGTACGTAACTTCAAAGTCATAACTCATTAACTTAGGAACCAATTTTGTTGAAACAATGTCAAAATTCTTTTCTCCAGTAAGAATTTCAGGGGTTTATGATCTATTAGAACTTTAAAAAATATCCCATTCAGATAATGATGTCATTGCTTCACAGCTTTAATTATGGCTAGGAACTCTTTTTCTTAAGTTGAAAGTGCTTGGTGCTTGTGTTAATAAATATATCAAATAAATTAAGTTGGTTTCACACAACAGTTTAAGTAATTGTGGTGAAACAGTCACTTAACGTGGTATCAGAGCCTTTCTGACCAAGTGGTCGTGAGTTCAATTCCTACCACTCACCTATTATTCAGCACAAGGTAGATTGAGCATGTGCAAAGTTCAAGCCCAAAGAGCTTTCACTTGAGGAGGTGTGTTAGTGAATATATAAAACAAATTAAGTTGGCCCCACACAACAGCTTAAAATATTGTGCTGAAATGGTCCCTTAATAGCTTAGGAGCCAAGGCTTCACTGAGGAATGCTATGAGGTGTCCGTCTTGTTGAACTATTGCTCCCATCCCTTTTTCACAAGCATCTGCTTCCATTGTGAAAGTTTTTGAAAAGTTAGGTAAATTGAGCACCGGAGCTATTACGAACAATCCCTTCAATTCCTCGAACGCTCGTTATTGTTCTTTTTACCATTCCCACTTTCCTACGTTTTTGTTCTTTAGTATTGTGTTTAGGGGTTTAGGCCTTATAAAGCGTCGATAATAACCTGTCAAACCAAGGAAGCCTCAGAGCTCTTTTAAAGTTTGCAATGGTGGTAAATATTTTATCATATGTATCTTCTTTTCATCCATCGATACCCCTCTTTGGAAATGGAATGTCCTAGGTACTCAATCTGTTTTGCCCAGAAAATGCATTTGTTCCTATTGCGAAAGAGTTGTTGCTGCCTTAAATACATAAGACCTTCCACAGATGTTCCAAGTGTTAAGTGAAGTCACTATTGTAAATGAGAGATCATCGAAGAAGACTAATAGGAATTTTAGCAAGTATAAGTTTTTGCTGCCATAAATATATAAGACCTTCCGTAGATGTTCCAAGTGTTGAGTGAAGTCACTATTTTAAATGAGAGATCGTCGAAGAAGACTAATAGGAATTTTAGCAAGTATAGCCTGAATATGCAGTTTATTGAAGTTAATCACACGTTAGTACAATGATAATCAAAGCACAAGAAAGGGGGGTTGAATTGTATAAACTTTTTGAAAAATTCCTTCTTTTGAAATAAAAACTTGTTCTGTTCAGAATTACGATTAATTTCGTTCGTAAGTAGTTCTTTATAAAAATG
>JAOQMQ010000006.1:7322598-7339396 GCA_027563845.1 Erythroxylum subrotundum
CATTTTCTATTTTCAAAAACCCAAAAATACTTTTTACATGCTTTTTACAATGCATTTTAGTTCATTAATGTTTTCAAGAATTAAAACCCCCTTTCCTTACTGACTTCGCTTATACTTTATGACATATAGGCTAGCTTAGGTTCATTTCATTAGGTTCCGATTAAGTGAGACGACCTGAGGATGCATCCTATATTGCAATCCTTGAAAATAAATTATTTTTGATTAGGCCTCCAAGGGTTTGATCTTTAGATCGAAACGACAGAGCCACGATTACCGGAGTCATAAAATGCTAGCGTATTTTCGGTAGGGTTATTTCAATGAAAACTCGAATTATAGAAAGACATTGATGAGTCCACAATTTAATAGATCAAGTTATGATCAAAAATCCAAGGTATGTTCATAACCTAGTCATGCTCTCCTAACCAATCCTTCACTTTCTTTTCATCAATCTTTTTCAAATCAAGACTGAAGGCTATCAATTTTTATGGAGAGATACACAAATACGTTAGGAATCTATTGGTTCAAGAATCACTTCATTTGGAGGTCGGATGATGAAGTTATGACCAAAAGAATCAAACATGATTATGTCCTCAATCATATTGTACCTATCTTGGGACAATTGACATAACTTTCACTAGAGATATCAAATTGTGGTTGTTTTAAGACAGTTTCGAAGAGGACTTTGAGATCTACAAATTTTATGAAGACTTTGAAGAGAGATTTTTCCATCTAGAGGGTCAAAATCTC
Source organism: Erythroxylum subrotundum (assembly GCA_027563845.1). Taxonomy (NCBI): domain Eukaryota; kingdom Viridiplantae; phylum Streptophyta; class Magnoliopsida; order Malpighiales; family Erythroxylaceae; genus Erythroxylum; species Erythroxylum subrotundum. Next base: position 7,323,346 of record JAOQMQ010000006.1, read on the forward strand.
AAATTTCCAAAAGTGTAGATGGATTAGATGAAGGAATTCAGTCTAAGATGAATCAGACAAAGGGACTCAGTCTAAGATGAATCAGACGAAGGGACTCAGTCTAAGATGAATTAGACGAAGGGACTCAATCTAAGATGAATCAGATGAAGGGATTGCTACGAAGTCTTCCTCACATCACCAAAAGTTCTAAATCACTTACTACACTCTCCAAAGCATCTCCAATAGTTCCTACATCCATTCTAACCTCACTTTCACTCATAATCTTCTCAAATTCACCTCTTCTAGTGCAATATCACTTCATATCAATTCAACCACCAAATTTGTTTCATTAAATTCTCTAATCTCTACTCATTTGATTCATCAAAACCACTAATTCTCATCATTTACTATAGTTGTCTTGTATATACATCCCATACAACATTACCATTTATAAGGACCCTATCTCTCAACTCCGATGTCCAAAAATTGCATACTTTATACTGTTGGAAAGCTAAAAGGATAAGCTACAACTTCCAAGAAGAAAACTTTGTCTAATTCCACCTAGATTAATCCAGTTGTTCCCCTGAATTCAGTACACAATTTTACTCTTATGGAAGACTTGAAATATGAAATGTACAACTACAAGATAAATAAGTACATACACATTGGAAACTTCTTCAATTCTCAATTCATTTCTAAATCAAAATGAAGTTAATACATAGCTTTAATTACATATCAACATTACATCGAAGACTTAACACAAGATACAAAATACATTGGATGCTCAATGTTTGATATTCTTATAAAGCTATCCAAAAGTCTAGTCACTAACTTAGTTACAAAAGTCTCTAACTATCTTGGAGTTTGTCCCAATGCCTTGCAAGGATTGCTAACCTTCTTGTTTTGCACCTGAGGAGTGGAAAAATATTGGGTTGAGCTATAACACTTAGTGGCTAATATATTTATAGTCGTCGGCAATTTACCACAAATTCAAGCATATGTATATATATATATATCTAGCAATTCAATCATTCACCAATTTTGCTCAAAAACACACAATTAAGCAAGTTAATACATAACATATAACATAGACTTTAGCCATCGAGCAAATCACTCAAATGCATCATACTTGACAATTCAAAGATGCAATGCACAAACAAATGACTCGAGAGTTTCGTGGAACGAAAAGGAGAAACCGAAGTTTACACCGTGAACAAAACAAGTCCAAATTCTCAGGATCTTGTGGCCTCAAGCGGGCAGCCGGGAGAAGGCTATAGGTCAACGTGCATGTGACTAACGAACCGGGTTCCTCTCTTGCCTAATCACAAGCAAATTTATGCTCAATTCAATCATATGCTTATACTTTCATGCTTTTTTCTTCTTTTCATTTAATTCAAAATGTTATAACCTCTTTCAAGGTATAACATAATCACAATGCATTATGCATTTCCAATCAAGTCACAACAATTCAATTTCAAGCAAATCCATTTCAAGCAATCAACATACACACACATAGGCAAGAATTTGCCCAATCACACAATAACTATAAATAAATTACCCACCTTATTTTGCTTGAAAATCCAAACTCAATTGTGCCCTTCCTCTTGCTCTTGGATAGGGTTTTCTTGATTTCCTAACATAACCAAAATTCTCATTCAATCCAAATTCAAATCGAAATCCCCTAATGTCAATAATCAAAAGTGATAAAATTAAACTTAAACCTAACTTACCCATAGTCCATCTAGGTTAGAAAAGCCAAAACCTAGTTTAGAAACCCTAAAATCAAATGGGTTCTCTTAAATCATCTTCTTCCAACACAAACCCTTAATTCTCTACATAAAACCCCTTTTCTCTCTCTAACTCCTTCATTCTCAACACAACCCATTTCTCTAATAAAGCAAGAAGAAAAGATGAACTTACCTTGAACAAGATGATTTCCCCTTCTTTTTCCTTCTTCTTTCTTTCTCTCTCACGATTTTCTCTTCTTCTTCCCTAGCTTCCACGATTCTTCTTCTTCTCCTCTCTTCTTTCATGTTTTTCTCTCTTTTCTTCCCTTTCTCACAACTCTCTTCTTTCTTACTTACTTCAATACCATTTAGTTGGTCTTTTCCCATTTTACCCTTCATTTACCTTATCCTTCCCATTTTACCCCTTATGTCTATTAAAACTAACATCTTATACTTCTAACTCCTTAACTAATGATCATGGAAAATTGAAGGAATTTGATAATACTTCCTTCTAGAAAAATGCTCATCATTGTCTTAATTTTCTAATGACACCAAAATCATTCAATTTTGTTTGGTAATCTGAAAGTTATACCCCAAACATTTCTGAACTGTTCTTATACCGAAACAACATTCTGTGCTCAACTTCCATCCAAAATTGAAATTCTTATAGACTTAATTAGAACTCAATTTCATCAGACAATTTGTAGTCCTATGTCTCTAGTTTAATCCAAATCAAGAATCATCTCATTTGGATAACTAGAGAAAACGTTATGGCTAAAACACCGAAGCATACATAGTGAACATGTTTCAACTACTTCTTCCAGCTTGTAACTTCCAACATTTCACATATAACCCATCTTGTACCTAAACCATTTCCTACTTCATTTTTAATTCAAGAATTCTATTTTTCTTTACTCATAACTAATTTCCAAAAATTTCTCATTTAATAGTTCTAATTTCCAAGAAGAGTTTGGGGTCCAACAACCGTGCTGAGTAGTTGTCAATGGAAGTGGCAGGTATTGCTCCTTGTTGTCACCTCTAAATTTCTTCAACAAGGATATGTGAAAGACAGGATGTATACGGGCAGCAGATGGTAATTCGATTTTGTATGCAATAGGACTGAACTTGGCAACAATTTTGAAAGGTCCAAAAAATTGCATGCCAAGTTTCTAATTCTTCCTTAAGGCTAGGGAGTGCTGCCGATATGGTTGAAGTTTAACCAGAACATAGTCTCCGACATCCAATTCTGATTGTCTGCGCTTATAGTCAGCATGTTGTTTCATATACTGCTGGGCTCTAAGCAAGTTGTGTTTCAATTGATCGAGCAGTTTATCCCTATCTTGTAACATCTCTTGTAAGGAAGGAGGATCATAAGTATGAAGCTCATACCTAATAAGTTTAGGAGGATCACGCCCAAAAAGAGCCTTGAAGGGAGTCATGCGAATACTGTGGTGATAGGATGTATTGTACTAGTATTATGCCCATGGTAGCATCCGTAACCAGCTCTTAGGATTGTGGAAATAAAAGCATCTCAAGTACATCTCCAATGTTTTGTTAAATACCTCACTTTGGCCATCCGTTTGGGGATGGTAAGAGGAACTCATGGCCAAGGAAGTGCCCTGTAATTTGAAAAGTTGTTACCAAAAGTGACTAATGAAAACTTTATCATGGTTAGAAACAATGGATTTAGGAAAACTATGAAGTTTGATAATCTGATTAATAAAGGTTTCAGCCACCTGTTTATTAGAGTAATTGGTCTTGAGAGGAATGAAGTGTGCAAACTTGGACATACAATCAATAACAACCATGATTACCATGTAAAAATTCGCTAGAGGTAAGGCTGTTATGAAATCCATGCATATCTCCTCCTAAATCTAGTTTGGAACTAGCAAAGGTTGGAGCAGACCCGCAGGAAGTTTATTCTCAACTTTTTCTTATTGAAAAATTACACAATTGAGAACATAATCCTTGATCTGTTGTTACATTTTGTGCCAGTAAAATTAGGAACAAACCCGCTCAACGATCTTAGCAATTCCAGAATGGACCCCAATTGAGGAACTATGGAATTCCTGCAATATCTGATGTACCAAAGGACTATGTTTAGGGATAACAATTCAGTTTTTCCAGTACAGAATTCCATTTTTAACAGAGAAGTTGGCATCTTGTTGTTGATGTGAATCACATTGAGTTATAAGTTATTGCAACTCATGATCATCATTCATGGCTTTCTTATGTTGCTGTAACCATTCAACTCTGGGTTCAGACCATAAAGCAGAAAAACTCCTTGAAAGAGCATCAGCAGGAATGTTTTCAGCTCCAGGCTTATAATGAATTTCAAAGTCATAATCAATGAATTTGTGCAGCCATTGTTGTTGCTCTTGCATGTTCAGTGACTGAGCCATTAATGACTTGAGGCTCTTTTGATCGGTCTTAATTATGAACTTCTTGCCCAGCAGGTAGTGCCTGAATTTTGCTAAGCCTTCTGTAATTGCAAATAGCTCCCTGGTATAAGCTGATTGTCTCTACATACGAAGGGACAATTTCTTTGAAAAATAAGCTATTGGGTAACCAGCTTGGCTAAGCATTGCACCGACACCAATACCAAAAGCATTAGTTTTTAGAGCAAAGGGTTGCTGGAAATTAGGAGGAGCTAACACTGGAGCTATAGTGATAGCCTATTTAAGACTTGTAAAAGCTTATATTTCCTTAGAACTCCAAGTGAAAGAGTCTGTTTTGAGAAGTTCAGTCAAGGGTGCTGCCAGGATGGCATACCCCTTGATAAATCTGTGATAATAACTAATGAGACCAAGGAAGCCCCGCAATTGTTTAACATTTTGAGGAATTGGCCAATCTACGATAGCACTGATCTTGCCCTTCTCCATGTGGACGCTAGCCTCAATGAGTACATGGCCCAAATATTCAATCTCAGTGGTGCCAAATGAACACTTAGATAGTTTGGAAAAAAGTGATTCCTTCTTCAAGACCTGTAAGACATCCTCAAGTTGTTGCAAGTGAGTATGCCAAGAAGGGTTATAAACCAGTATGTCATCGAAAAATACGAGCACAAATTTCCGTAAGAAGCTCTTAAACACATCATTCATTAATGCTTAAAAAGTAGCAGGGGTATTTGTTAAGCCAAAAGGCATAACCAGCCACTCATAATACCCATAGTGTGTTCAAAATGTTATCATGTTTCTGTCCTCAGGATTAATCAGAATTTGGTGGTAACCGGACCTAAGATCAAGCTTAGAAAAATAGGTAACACCAAATAGCTCATCCACTGTAGGAATTGGAAATGAATCCTTGATGGTAATAGCATTCAAAGCCTGATAGTCTGTGCAAAATCTCCATGTACGTTCTGTCTTCTTAACTAACAAAATAAGAGAGGAAAACGGGCTGCGGCTTGGTTGGATGATACCATTATCGAGCATTTGTTGGACCATAATTTCGATATGTTCTTTCTGGTGATGTGGATACCTATACAGCTTCACCTTAATAGGTTGTGATCCTTCAATCAGTGGAATGGAGTGATCATGTATTTGTGGTGGAGGCAACCCTGTAGGATTTTGAAAACTTCCTGATAAGTATGCAATAATAATGCCAATTCAAGTTCCAAATCCTAAGGAAAATCAGGAATTGAAGAGATTGTTATATCCACTGCAGAAATGTGCATGGTGTAGGCCTCATCTATAGCATCAGCGTGGTTCATTCTTCTGATGTGGTGAAATTGAGCCTCTGCTGGAAGCATAACTGGATCATCTTGAAGGGTAATGAACCTGCTTTGTTGAAAAAACTTGATTTGAAAGGATTGGTAATCAGCCAAATGAATCCCTAATGTGGCTAACCAAGCAGCACCAAGAATTAAGTCAGCACTTGAAACTGGTAACAAATACACGGGGAGGTGGATAGTGTGACCTTGAACATCTATAGCGAGGTTCCTAATGTATCCCTCAGCTTGCATATGATTAACATTCCCCACAATCACTTTGAACGTTGGAGCAAGTTCAATAGGTAATTTGAGAAACTTAGCAATGTGTGGCTGCAAAAAATTGTCTAAGCTCCCGCCATTAACAAGAACTTGGATGTCAAGACCTTGAATCTGTGCTTTGAAACAGATAGTACATAATCCATGGATGCCCTCCATGGCATTCATGGACAAATGATGATCAACAGTAGTGGGTGACACTTGCGGCTCAGTGGAAGAATTTTCGACCATGTTGTCAAGTTCAATTTGCGGCATATCAGATTTAGTAAAATCGTCCTCATACTGTAGTAGCATAAAATGCCTATTGGGAAACTTGTGACTGAAAGAAAACTTCTCATCACACCAATAACAAAGACCTTTGTCCCTCTTTAGCTGAAGTTCTGTTGGTGATAGTCTTTTTATCTGGTGCTTGGAATTAGTGAAGGGAGGTTTAATTGCAGGGGTAAGTAATACGGGTGGAAGAGGTGGTTTAGGTAAGGTTCTAGGTGAGGGGTTAGTGTTTAGAGGTAGTGGTTGAGAACGAAAATTGGTTTGAGATGGGTAGGTGTTTGGGGAAAAGACAGGCCTAAAAGTAGTGGTGTATTTTTCTTCATATAATTTGGCAAGAGCAACAACGCGTAGAAGAGTAGAGGGGCATTGAGAAACCACATCTCACCTTATATCGATTTTGAGGCCATCGATAAAATAATCTAACATAGCCTTAGGGGGTTTAATGTGGATTCGATTAGCTAAGGCAGTGAATTCCAAATAATAGTCATTAACAGAATTGGTTTGGTGTAACTTAAGCAAGGAGGCCCGAGGACAATCAAATAAGGAAGGGCCAAATTCAATTTCTACTGCTCGTTTCAAGTCATGCCATGATCGAAATGACTGATTCCTCTGAATCATATGGAACCAGGGAACTGTGCCCTTATCCATATGCATAGCGGCTACCATAATTCTTTCCAAATCAGAGGTATTATAGTAATAAAAAAATTGATTGGCACTAAAGATCCACTCAAGAGCATTACTACCATCAAAATGAGGGAAATCAAAATTCCATTTCCTGAGATGAGAAGAGTGACGAGCGTTCTGCTCCGGATCCGAGGTTGAGCTCGGGCCATGGGTAGGAGAACACTGTTAATTCTGCATGAAAGATTCTAGGGTCAAACGGAATGTCTCAATTTGAAGTTTAGTTTCCTCAGCCATTTGCATCGTGAGCGTGTGTTGTTCCGCAGTTTTGTGGTCAATAAGCTTATATAATTTCTTGATCTCAGCATTCATCTCCTTCAAACGTGTGTTCTCAGCCATGGTCGATGAAAGCACCAATGAAACAATGTAGGTAAGTGAAAGAACTGGGTTATAGAAAATCAATTCCTCTATCAATAATGTTCAACAAGAATTAAGTCCCAAAAGTCTCCAATATGACAGTACTATACTCAAGCAACAATAGGAATGTATTACAAAGAATGATAGATAGAAATCAGATCAATCTCCACTATTGAGCTTCAATGACCACTATCAGCCTACTGTACAAAGTCCTTCCATTGAGAATTTGATACTCTCACTTTGTTGCTCCTTCTAACCCCCTTGATTTCAGGATTGGATGCCACATGTCCCTTGTGCATAACTAACTCTCCATTATCTTGTTGTCCAGCTGGTTTCTTATCTCTAATTCAACATCCTGATTATTATCCACGTGGCCTTCTTTTTGCTACTTGTTACATATGTCTAGCTTAATTTCTTACTATTAATGAGCTTCGTAATGATGGTCAATACGAAGATATATTGGAAGACATAATAACGAGTATGTAAAGATTGGTAAGATTTGTGGTTGAAATTTTGTAATTTTGAATACTTTTTTCTAGTTGAAAGCAGTGTTTTGAAACCCGGACCGGTCATCGAACCGGAGGTCTTACTGGTCACCGGTTCGACCGGTACGTCATAATTATGCAATAATTATATTTAATTATATATAATATTAATAATATTAAAAAAATACAAAAATATATCAAAAAATACAAAAATACAAAGATAAAAAAATAAAAAAAAATTTGTTGAACCAGTGGTCGGACCGGTCCGGTCCGATCGATCAATTGACCGGTTCAGACTGGGTCAATTAAAAACTGATTTTTTAGGATGAACCGGACCGGATAGCCGACCGATCAACGGTCGAACCGATTGGACCGGCCGGTCCGGTCCGGTTTTTAAAACTATGGTTAAAAGCTTGCATATTAGTTCATTTTCATTATCTTGTCTATTTTACATATTTTTTGTACAACCTTTGTAATACCACATTCAATTGTGTTTTGGGTCTCTTTATAGTTTTGTGTAAGTTTACAATTTTTATTTTGTATAAAAACCTTGGCAATTTGTCCTTATTGAAAGTATTGTTACTTGACTCCATAAATTGAGCTTTTTTTTTTTTCCTGGGAATCACTTATCCATTATTTTATATTTTTTGATTGGTTCATGTTTCCACTATATTTAGGATTTGGGAACTTTATTTACCAGTTTGATAACTAGCGTCTAATTTAAGTAGTATTTGTTTCTTGCATCTATATGAATTCTACAACATATAAAACAGGATTTTAGTTTAGAATTATTAATCTTATTTGTGTGTTTTTTTAAGAATTAAATTAATTATATAGTTATTCATGAAGAAAAAAAGCAAGCACCAAAGACGTAAAAGAGAAGAGCAAAGATTTCAAACCTAAAGCATGTTTTTTTTTAATTTTCAAATTTGGTTCGATCAGTCGAGCTTTAGGTTTAGGCAAGCCTAATAGAGCTCAAACTCAAGTTTTGCGCCTGATCAAGCTCAAACTCAGGTTTAGGCAAGCTTGATCGAGCTAAAACTTAGGTCGCAAGCTTAGGTCTAAAGTTGATAGGCTTAAGTCACAAACTTCGAATTTGATAAGGCTCGACAATCGATAGGGCCTCGTGTCGGGCTTGAGCTAATATTAAAATTTTTAGATCAAGCTTGGATCATAGACAACTTAAGTCCGTTCTGACCCATTATTAGCCAATTGATATATAAGGAGTCAAATTAAGCACCTTATAATGGTTCATACTAAAATGAAATATTTGTCAATTGGTTCCAATTCATTTTCCTCACTAACAAATATATCTTTGGGGAAACTCAACTTATGGGCAATAACAACGTACAAAAAAGTATTGTAACCTAATTTTTATATTAACTGTCAAACAACAAATGACAATATAATCCTTATGTTATACCACAAATACCACTACATTATTAAAAAATACCATTGCATTATACAAAGTATACTATTGGCTGATATAACAGACACCAATATATGTTAAATAGTTATAAGTATACATACAAAAATATACTCACACCACTCAATTGCTTAGTGGTGGAGAAATGTTGCTAAAGTGGGGTGATCTAATTGAGTTTTTATCACCCATTACTAGTGAAATGGAGCTTAAGTGGGCGAAAATGGTTCACGTGTTAGGATTACCTATTAACGGTAAAATAGAGCTCGAGTGAGAGGTCTAGTTGAGTTGTCAAGATTGCTAATTGGTGGCAAAATAGAGTTTAAGTTTTTCTAAGGCGCCATGAAGTGGAACAAAAAACATGAGGGATAAAAGATTTGAGCAAAAGTGTATTCATTTATCAACTATATTAAGAAATTATACTAACTCTTGTGTAATATTTGTTGCAGTGTAGGAATGGAAGTGAACTTGGGGAAGGGCACCTGGGAATTAAGCATGCGAAACATCAACTATTATCCGTCCACTTCTTAAGGAGGTCGCCCATCCATCCTAGATCTAGTATTCTTTTTATCTATGAGTTTGTTTCATACTAGAAAGATGTCAATGTTTTCCCAACAAGCATGTCCATGTGGTTGTCGCCATCGCAAGAGTTGGAGATCAATTGTAGTCATTAAAGGCAGCTAGCCAGCTGAATTTTTGATTCTAACCACCCTCTTCATTAACACTTATTCTAATATAATGTTCATTAACACTTAATATTAACAAATATTAAGAATTCGGTTTGGCTTCATTTAAAAGTTCCTATTAGTCCTTGGAGAGAACCGGATTGGAACTTCTATACTACACAAAATGTCAAAAAGTAGCAACAGTTCTAACGAATGACATTGAGATGAAATGCGTATATAAGATGGCTGCCATTCCATTGGTAGATAAAGTCTATACCCCTTGGGGATGCTGAAGGAGGAGAAAAATAATAAAGAATAATAAATCATAAAGAGATACTAAGTGCAAGATGTAAATTACATGAATCTGTATATTATATGCTTTTAGTAATAATTAATAGAATGGATGTGCACAGGTGGTACAGCCAGCGTTAAAGAGAAGAGAGCACCTCGTGTCGGGTGGCTCCACCGTATTCTTTCGCCATATTCGACACGGTAAACCACCTTCCCTTATCTGTTTTCCTTCATTTCTTTTATACCCACTATTTCCCATTTCAAGCCCAAATCAACTTTTCCTTTCTTCTTTTTACCCATTTTCCATAACTCCGCTCTGAAGAAGATGGTGGTTTTATTTCCTTTATCAACCCACCTGATTACTCGGTAGCTGGTCTTTGTCTGGTCTCGTATTTTGCTTAGTGGTTTGTTGGAGATGGGGAGGTGGGCTAGATATGGGCGGATCCAGATGTGGTTACTATTTACGGTGATTTGTGGAAGACTGTCGTACTCCTCCGCCTCCCCAGCCCACCCGACGTGTCATCTACAGTCCCTTTCGGATTCGCTCTTTGGCTTTCTAGATCCAAACTTTTGTTCCCCTTATGCTGATTCCGATTCTTTTCGTGTCGTCGCTGTTACAGAGGTCAGTAAAGTGTTTTGCTTTTTCTTCTGCTTCCTTCTCAAGATTCTGTTTTAAGTTTGTATAAATTGCAAGCTTTGAGATTTGGTGTTTTCAAGATTATTGATGCTAATTGACAACTATCTAGTGGTAAATGGTACTCAGTGTTTTCGTTTTGGCTTGAATCAATTGTGGTCTTTTTGCTTTGTACGAATGAGGACAATTGGTCAGACGTGATTAGTGGTGATCAGTTACCTATTTTGTTATTGGGTATCCATTTATGTGCATCTATTCTCACCTGCACACACTTTAGGCTTCATCCATTTGCCAACTTACTCCTTATGCTACAACTTACACAAATAAAAAAGATGATGTCTTGTTAATCAATTTTGTAACTTGCTTGAATATTTTTCTCCATTTTCAAACTCTTCATATAGGGATAGAATGTTGGCTTTATGATGAATTATTTATTTATAACTAGTATTAGAATGCTGAGCTGTTAACTTTCAAGGCTTATTCTTATCGGTATGCTTACTGTTGGAATTCATGGGTGAAGGGAGATGAGGTCTCATTGCTGAAGGCGCTGAATGTGGTTCACAAGAATAGTCGTGAATATGTAGCCGTGCTCTTCTATGCCTCTTGGTGCCCTTTCTCTAGGAACTTTAGACCAAGCTTCTCCCTCCTTTCTTCTTTGTATCCATCTATTCTGCACCTTGCAATCGAAGAATCATCAGTCAGACCGAGGTTCTTAAGTTGAAATTGATCCAAGTGAATTTTTTGTATTTTTTTCCAAACATGTTTTGCCTACAGAGTATAACAATGATTAATTTCTGCAGCATTCTCTCCAAGTACAGAGTGCATGGATTCCCCGCTCTTTTCCTTTTGAATTCTACGATGCGTGTTCACTATCATGGCTCTCGCACTCTCGGTTCCCTGATTGCATTCTACAGTGATGTTACAGGTAGAACTTTTATTCTATCCTTCTGTTCCCCGTAGCTTGAGCTGTAATGGGCAATCTTATTCTTCTCTCCGCAATCCATGATAATGCTTTAGGTAATTTTCAAAGGAGAAGCATGCTAGGCTACAGAATTCTTCTCACTGCTTCTGAATTTGACCATAAGTTTTAATTTAATGAAGTGCTTTGCAGCTTTATCTTAGATAATGTATTCAAATGTAAGCAAGCTTTGTTAGTTGTTTCACTATGTTTAACATATATCAGCATGCCTCAAGCTTTGACCTGTTTGTATTAGTCATTGTTACTGGAAGATGATCAATCTGGGACCTTATGAGTGTGGTTGACTGTAGGCGTTAACAGTGCAACTCTGGATAAGCTTTCACATCCATCAAACTATGAAAAGCATGAACAGATTGATCAGGAAAACTGTCCATTCCCATGGGCAAGATCTCCTGAGAACTGGATTAGACAGGAGACATGTCTGGCACTGGCTACTGCTTTTGTGCTTTTGAGATTGCTTTACTTATTTTTCCCAACAATATGCGGGTTAGCCCAGTATGTTTGGAGAAGGCGCATCCAAATCATCAGATCATGGAGCTTGTTGGATCATGCACAGGCCTACTTGAATCGAGTGATTCAGCTATGCCTTTCCTTTAAGGAGCCATACAGGAAAAGACATTTGCAGGAAGGATCTATTAATCCTAGAGCATGGGCTTCCAAGTCTCTTGCTACTGTCTCCATAGGAGATGCAAGCTCCAGTAGGGGTGCACCAGTGAGTGAATGCCGCTGACACTATTCCTGTTAGGAGAAGGATGTTGGATTGAAGATTTGTCTCCGGCCAGTCATTTCTTTCTGAGAATGATATTTTCATGCTTGATTGATTATAATGCTTTATTCCAATGTCATTTTGTCCATATGTTTTAGAACACAATAATCAATAAGTAGAACTCAGTTTCAGAACAAAATTGTAGTTAGTTTTACTGATGGTTTTGTTATAAGAAGTCAATGTAAAACACTTTCCAAGGATTCAAAAGGCAATTATTGTGCTATAGTAACCTGTCCAGTTTCCCTTTTATCTGCACTTATCTAGATTGTAATTATGTCATTGGGGAAGCCTATGGGATTGCCAATGTCTGGTGATAAATGACTCAGTAATCTCTCTTAACAGCTTGATGAAATGAGCCTTGTTGACTGTTGCCTATAATGGGAGTTTTTAGGAATGTAATTGTTCTATAAAGTATGCTTTGTGCTAAGTGCTTGCTGACTCCAAATCTGATAGGAAACGGCAAACGGCCCTCCTTTCCTTGATTTTCATTGAAATCGTTATAATGATGATGCTATTTTAATTAGAATAATCACAAAACATAAAAACTGTTGACTTTTTATATTCCTATATCCTCGTAGGTTCGAAGACAAATAGCAACCTATATTTTTTATCATTATTTGAGTTTCTATTTTTTTGAGTACTATTCTATTTTATGGAGAGGAAAAAAAAAAAAGAACTTTCCCTGCAACTTGAAAGAACAAACAACCCAAATTGAATCCAGACAAGTACAAGCACATGTGTTCGTGTGAACCAAAGAGAGTGATCGATTCTAACATATCATTGTTCCACATAAAAAAGGATTCCAAGTCTTAGCATTTTTCAGCAAAGTTGTTTATGAAAATCCAAAGCATCCGACAAAATTCCACTAAGTTAACTGGCCCCACCTCATCATTATCATCACTGATCTGGACATTAACCCAAGTCACCAGACAGCCGTTACTGGTATTACCGGTCAACGTCGTTCCATTGCATGCCCTGTGCCCCCACTAACTTCCCATCTAACGGTCACAATTTCAGCAGGCTCCAGAAGTCAGAACGCAGATTTTGACCGTCGATCGTACTATGTAACCATCATAAAATCACATCGTACGGCCAGTATATCTCGTTTCAGTTCTGCAGCTATCAAAAACCGCATTTCTCAGACGCACACACCCCCAGAGAGGGAGAGAGAGAGAGAGAAGCAGGCAAGATGGAGAAGGAGAGAGAGCAACTGGTGTACTTGGCTAGACTTGCAGAGCAGGCTGAGAGATACGATGGTATTGCTGTTTCTCACTCTGTTCTTGTTAGATTCTAGCGATTTGTGTGCAAAATCTAAAATTTTTATCTTTTCTATCGTTTGATTTGAAATGGGTGTGCAAAGTGTTTGTGGGTAGTGTTTTTTCCAATTGAATTTCTGGGTTTGGATTAGTAGGTATATAATATGTCTTTTTATCGTCATTTATGAATCTGGGTTTATTTTCTTCCATTGATGCCGAACTGGGCCTCGTTATCTATGGTCAGTGTTGTAAATTTTGAGCATTATGTAGCTGCTTGGGTGAAGTACAGTGATGGGTTCATTTCTGATTTGGCTTTCCCTTACTGGAATGTTTTCACTGTTTGTTACATCCTTTTCTGTTTTTCTTTTTTTCATTTTTGGTTCTCATCAATTAGGGCGTGCTTATTTCTTCATCTCAAGGATCACGTCCTCAAATAGTTTAATATGTTTTTTATTGAGCCAGTTGATCACTTCTAAGTGCTTGAATATGTTGAACTGGTACTAAAGTCTCAAGTTCTTTGGATAACAGTAGTATCATTTAATGTAGACGACACGGTGTACTTGGCATTTTGTTTCCTTTCGGTTCCTTCGCAATTGCAATAAGTTACTTGTGTTCTTGGGAAACTTTTCTGAACCCTACTTAGCAACTTGCATCAATGTATAGTGGATTTTGTTCTTTGGGAAGTGTCATGCTTGTTTTAAACTGCAATTAAAATGGCATTTCTTGTTCACAAACATGAGACTAGCTATCATAATAACCACAGTACCATTATATTTCATTTGTTAATTTGTTTTTCCATCCCTATCCTCACAGCGCTATTATATTTCATTTCTTTATTTTTCGATTTCTCTCCATCTCCAAATTTTTTGTTGCAGAGATGGTGGAGACAATGAAGAAAGTTGCCAAATTAGATGTGGAGTTGACTATCGAGGAGAGGAATTTGGTCTCAGTGGGTTACAAGAACGTCATTGGTGCTAGAAGGGCATCATGGAGAATATTGTCTTCCATTGAACAGAAGGAGGAGGCAAAGGGCCATGAACAAAACGTGAAGAAGATAAAGGAATATAGGCAAAGGGTTGAAGATGAGCTTTCAAAGATATGCAATGACATATTGTCAGTCATTGATCAGCATCTTCTCCCATCTTCCTCATCGGGAGAATCAACTGTTTTTTACTATAAGATGTGAGATTTATTGATCATTATAATTCCCTTTTCATTTAGCTGTTGAGTTGATTTCACTGAGAGGAATACTATACTATACATGGAAAAGGGGATAAGGCTTTTGAAGATGAAGAAATTTTTTTTATCTTAGGTAATTGTAATATAATTCGAGTTTATTTGCGGGTTTTTTTTTGTGGAATAGTGCATCCAAAGGCCTAAGTAATGCTTTGCAACAATATCATATTGGGGTATTTATGTTTGGCAACCAGATTACGATCTTGTCTTTTGAATGACATGTGGTATTTTGTCTTTCTAGGGCTTGAAAAGTTCTGTTTACTGATATAGTGCTATTTATACATGCGTGCTTCTTGTTTAGAAAATTTCAAACATCCAATAATTTATTTTCTATGATAATGAAACATTTGTTTTCTGTTGGGGGTAGGAAAGGAGACTACTACCGCTATCTAGCTGAGTTTAAAAGTGGTGATGATCGTAAAGAAGCTGCAGACCAGTCCCTCAAGGCTTATGAGGTGTTTGCTGTTTTTCCATTCTGTTTGAGATTAATTTGTTCTCCACTTTTTCCTTTTCAATTTCCTGAGTTTAATCTTTAAGTTTAACAGAATGGATCACTCAATGAAGGATGCTTTTTGTTGCATTGCAGGCTGCCACTTCTACTGCTTCCTCAGATCTGCCACCAACTCATCCAATCAGACTTGGCTTAGCCTTGAACTTCTCCGTTTTCTTCTACGAAATATTGAATTCCCCTGAAAGGTTAACACGCTTTTCTAAAAGATTTTAACACCCCATTCCCTCTTAAAAAGTGATAATAATAATAATGATGTGGTGGAATATGTTAATTTCTCCATGTTTTACAACATATTGGAAAATCATGTACTGCTTCCTTGTGGCTGTGAATTTTTTCCTCTAATCTTACATTATCTGTGTTGTTCAGGGCCTGTCACTTGGCTAAGCAAGCATTTGATGAAGCTATAGCAGAACTTGATAGCCTCAACGAAGAATCCTACAAAGACAGCACCCTTATCATGCAACTTCTAAGGGATAACCTCACTCTGTGGACCTCTGATCTGCCAGAGGAAGGAGGTAAGTTAGAATAACTCTCTTTCCTTGGGAAAGTGGGTCCCTTGAATCTTATAAGTGTTTCTTAGTGAAGTTAAAAAGTGTTGGGGAGTTACTGTTAGGCTTATGGTTCAGAGCCTGTTGATCTAAAGGAGAAATCTTTCTCTCCTTTTCCAATCTTTTTCTATCCAATAGATATGATATATTTTCGGATTTCCTCTTTCTTGATAGTAATTACGAGGACTGTGTAGGAAGTTTGTTTGATGTTTTGTGAGCCAATCTTGTTTTGATTATGAGATAAATAATTGTTGTGTA
>JAOQMQ010000006.1:7352732-7372503 GCA_027563845.1 Erythroxylum subrotundum
CAGTAACATTCAGATTCACTTTCAGACTCGCATTATATTTCATATTTGTTAATAGTAAAAGGGGACATGATTATATGCAATATAAGAAAGAAGTAAGCATAGTTACCTTAGTATGAAGGTGATCTATCCCTTCGGAGATTCCTATTTGATCACTACTCCAGGTCAATTTCTGTTTACAGAGGGGGAGAATTGGGTTTCTCTACTTAAACAAAACGTGAAGTAGTAGTCCACAGTTGATTCATTCAGGTAGTATTGAAAATAATTGTATTGTGTTATTCACAACACCAACAATGTCGTTTTGAGTTAAAAAGAGGGTCAAATTTTAGAGCTTTCTTCTATTAGTTCCTGTAAGTTAGATGCATTGAAATACAAAGTTATATTGGAGTTATACTTGTGTGTATTGCACTTTTATTTATATATTTGGAAATACAAAAAAATAATTTCCAAAAAGATAATTTTTGTAAAATTGATAAAAATAAAAGAAAAATTAATGCATTATATCTTTACCTTTATGGAGTGCTTGTTTCTTTTAATTTCAAGTTTTTGTTGTGATTTAAAAAAAGTATAAATTATAAAAGCATATTTTTCTTACCACAGTTGCTTTTTCTTGCTTCCAAAAATTAAAAACTGCAATAATTTTTAAAAAACACAAAATCTGTGTTTTTGTTAATTATGACAACTAGTTTTTAAAACAACAATGTTTTCTAAGACCTCAATTTTCTTTTTCATTTCAATTGATCTTATATGTTCTTTCTTATCTTCATTAGTTCCTTATGGGTTCTTGTACATTAAGAAAAGAAAAATATACAACTACTTTTCTTTTTTTCTTTTTGAGATTTTAGTGTTTTTATAAGAAGGGGTATTGATTGAATTGTTTTAGTGCAAGTTTATGGTGTAATTGTAACTAAAATTGAAGAGTATAAGTCGATCCCATAAGGACTAAAATTGCTAGTACTATCTATCTCTTTATTATCTAATGTAAAAATTATTGGTGATAGTATAACAATGACAACAACAACACTCAATGAGAGTCTGGCTGACACGTGGGGTTTGGAGAGGTCCAATAGTATACAATCTTATCCATACCTAGTAGTGTTTCCAATAAACCCACATATAATGCAAAATAATAATAATACAAAATATAAATAAATATGTATAAATAAAAAAATAAAAATATGTAATACAATACATACTACAGTGCATAAGTAACTAGACTAAATCAAACTAGCCATTACAAAAAAATAACTAGACTAAGTAAAACACTGCTTAGGTCAAATAACTAAGAGAGAAGTACTGTGTAATCAAAATATTAAGGTTAACTATAAAGCAAAAGACTCAAAAGGAAAATATTTAAAAGACTTAAGAGAACTAGAAAGTCCTTTCTATGTGAGATCCTTTATCCATATCTTAGTACACCAAAGTTTTCTATTGCGGGCTATATCCTTAGTATGTCCCAGCAGAGCTATATTATTTTTTATCACTTCCCCCAGTTCTTCTTACGACTTTCTTTTTCCCTCTTACAGTCTCTAAATATTATTTTATCGCATCTTCTTATTGGAATATCAGGATGTCTCTTTTTAATATGTACAAACTACCTAAGCTTCATCTCTCTTAATTTATCATTAATAATGGCTACTTTAATTTGTCTCTTATCAATAAATTCTTGACTTTATCTCTTCAAATTAGGTTATACATCTAACAGACCATCCTTATCGCTGTCGCCATTAGTTTATGACTATGCACTTGTTTGATGGACAAACACTCCACCCCATATAACATGGTCAACCTAATCTCTAAATGATAGAATTTACCTTTAAGCTTGAGTGATATCTTCTTATCGTATAAAACTCCTAATACGCTTCTTCATTTAAGCTATCCTGATCTGATACAGTGGACTATATCTTCATCGATCTCTCCATTGTTTTGGATGATAAACCCTAGGTACTTAAAACAATCTTTCTACAATATAACTTCTAAACTAATCTTTAACTTTACATCAGAGGCGACCCTATCGCCTGAAAAGTTACACTCTAAGTACTTAGTCTTAGTCTTGCTCAATTAAAAACCCTTAGACTCTAACGTACCCCCTCCAACGTTCTAGCTTGACATTACCACTTTCTTTTGTCTCATCCATTAACACAATATTGTCAACAAACAAAATACACTAAGGCACATCTTCTAGATAGATCGAAAATCACTCCAAATTTGTCTCTTTACTTATTCTTTTTTATTTATGTCATTTTAGGTCATTTAATTGTGCCTCATGAGCTTTTATTTACTTTGCTTCTTAATTTAGCTTTTTATACTTCAAAACTTAGGTTTTCGAGTGGTAAGTACATAATCGTGTACTTGAAAAATCATAAGATCCTTGAATTTAGAGTAGATATGACTTAAAATATAAATATGGACAAGTACACAAGCTTGTTCTTCTCAAACACATGCGTGTTTATACCGTGTAACTCTCTAAAACCTTAAGATAATTTGTCTTACATGAAAAATTTACTTTTCCTACAACTTCATAACTTGGACAAAACAACTCCAAATCACTTCAAACTTGTCCGAATTCATTCCTTTTACTCCAAGCAAGTGAATCACAACCTAGAAATAAAATATGAATGAATAAGTACTAAAATAATAAAATTACTCTAATAAACAAGCAAAATACACTAAATATAAACCTAAAAATATGAACAATTAAGCACTTGTTAGGTAATATGATGATGCTCAAATATTTAGGGTTAGATATGTTGTCATCGTGGGGTGATTTTTTATGAGAAGAGAGGTAAAGATTATATTTCCAAGCCTTTTAGAAAAAAATAAAGTTAAATTTGATTTCAATCAAATGTTGTTGATATTAAACACCCTTATAAAGTTATCATTCACATACTTTAACACCAAAAACATCTTAAATTATATAGTTAGGTTGTTGCTTGGGACATAAAATGAAATATAATAAGCTCCTTAGACTTACAGTTAACATAAAAGATAATTAACATTAATGTGTGTCATTATGTTGATGGAAGATGATAGTAAAGGCCTTTCATATTTTGTTTCACCAATTGTACAATGAACTGGTTTGACGTTTCAAGTAAACTAAATGGACAAATCAATTTGTTTGGATCTTGACACTTCGTGAAACTTGTTGCTTTGAATGTTTGTACTAGTTTGAGTTTATTGATATTTATAGGCTTAAAGGCTCACTAACTTGGATCCAATTGGTAGAATTCAATAATTTGACTTTGGGTTGAAGCTATTTTTCAATTAGAAACTAGAAAGGTTGATTCTTGTAAAAATTAATGTGAAGTTATATTTGAGTGTGAGATGAATGCTAAAGGATCTTCACCTTAGTACCAGTAAGAGCTTTCTGTTTTTTGGTACTAGTATTTTGATAGTTAAAACTTAGATCTTCCTCCTAATGTTGAAAAGCTTGGCAAAGTAATTAACTATTGCTACTTGTAGAGTTGTGCAAAGTGGTTATCCAATTATTTTTATATAGAATTTCAAGTGTCAAAATCTTAGTATGATAAAACAAATAGAATAACAGTTATTACTTATTTTATCAAGGCTATGTTTTGCAAATCATTTTAAAGAAAATTTTGAATAATATGTTTTATACGTTTTATCATAATTGTTATTTAAGCATATGTATTTCTTACGTGAGCTTGGTAATACCATTGCATAAGACACATTTCTTTTTGTATTAACTCACATTTAGTTACTTTCACTAATCAAAGCTTTGGAAAATATAAATAATGCAAGTAATTGTACGGAAATAAATGAAAAGGATGAGGTGTGAAATGATGTAATAAGGATGCATTTAATCACATTATTGGTTGACAAAATCAAAAAAGAAAATTAAACAACTACTATCTTTTCCAAATTTGGTTAGAAGAATATTAAGACAGGTCTTTAGACAAAATTCAATAAAAAATGCAATGATGTCCAATTGAAGAACAAGTATAATAGATTGAGAGCTAGATTGAAGAATTTTAAGAATTTGCTGAAAGAAACTGGAATGGTTACAACTTCTTCATTGGTGAATTTAATACTACAAACGAATGTTGGAAATTTTTATTTAAGGAAAAATATTTCTTTGCTTATTGATATATCATATTACAGTTTTTTTTTTCTCGAGTACACTTTTTATCCTTATAGATAGAAAAAAATGACTTACAAATTCAATAAAAAAATGCAAGAAATTCTCAAACTTGAGTCATATTTTTAGAGATATTATTGCAATTGGTTTACATGCACATCCATCAACTTAATCTCTATCAAATAGTGCAAAAGAGGAATATATAATTAATGTTGACGAAGTTTGTTTACTCAATGAAAAAGAAGAATGAGTTGCAAGTTCTTATTTTTAAAAAATAAATCTCTTAAAAAGAAGAAGGAAAATATTTTCCCATTTTAGAAAATGTCTTGCATAGAATTAGTGAATAGTCAAAATGAAAGAATAATTTACTTAAGAAAAAAATGACGACAACATCATTCACTATAGAGAATGGATTTAAAGCTTCATTAGTTAATCAATATATTAATACAATGATGAAATGTTTGAATTCCTTACATGATTTGGGTGAAACATGAAAAAAGTAATAAAACTCTACATGATTCTCTACTTTATACGAATATTTTTTATAAAGATGTTAGATGTAAGGAACATGGATTTGATTACATCTCTTAATTATATTTTAAAGTTATTTACTATTGAACTCTTATTAGTTTAAACACTTATGTATTAAGAAATATTCTATTATTTAAACATTTTAACTGTAATTTTTGTGTGAATGTCTAATAGGAACCTTTTGACTATATGTTTAATAGGAAATTCTTAAATTTATATTATATGTTTTGGTGTTAATCGTTTAAGAATTTATATTTTAATGTCTGTATTAATTATTTTATACTGGTCTTATAGATACATTGAGCCCTTATCGAATTTCAAATCAAATTCAGATGATGAAACAATGAAGATAATTGTTATTCCTCAAGTTCGGGAAGAGAATGAATATTTTTATTTACATAAGAAACTATATAAAACTTCTACTTTATCATGTTATAATTGGATACTGGAACTTTTGAGTGGGAATGCTATAAGAACTTTTGAGAACTAAAATTGAGCAAGACAATTTTCTTGAGCATATATGAATATGATAAGTTGAAAAGTTTAGAAGGCTTAAAGTGATCTAGTCATTTGACTATTAAGGAATAAGTTAAAATTTTCTTAATGAGGATAGGGTAGAGTGAGCAACTAGAGTCAATGTAGAGTGCTTTCAACATTCGACTTGGACAATTTCAAAGTACTTTTATAAAGTCTTATATTATAGTTAATCGTCTTGCAGAAAAAGTCATTACTCTACCATTTTTTACTAACACACCTCCCAAGGTTTAGCATAACTCAAAACTCTTCATATTTCTTTCATATTTTTAGGTATACTTAAATATTTTGTTACTATTTCCTTCTTTTAAGATTGAACAAGAATTAATAGATGATACACATATTGATGTACATATTCCAATCGTTGAACAAGTATCATATAAGGGTAAAAGAATTGATCCAACTTAAAATATTATATGTTGTTGCTTATTTGACATAAGTTTCACATATGTAATGATTTAATAAGAAGACATTGTAAATGACTATTGAGTTCTTTTGAAAATAGTATTATATCCAACAAATCAATTTCTTATGTTTGCACAAAGTATTACATTATTTTAAATAAACATAATAATTATGATTAATTTTACAAACTTTTTTGTTAACATTATGTTCTTTATATGTTTAAATAAGTTCTATTTAGTTGACTTAGGCTACACTAATATGCATACATTTCTTTTACCTTATTAGGATGAGAGATATCATTTGTAAGGTTATAGAGGAGGAGGAAGACCTCAAGATGTACAACAATTATTTAAAACTATATGCATTCTTTATTGAGAGGTGTTATTGAAAGATGTTCTAGTGTTTTAAAAACAAGATTCCTAATACTTTTGAACATGCCCAATTATGATATGAAGAAATAAAAATACATCATTGTTTTTTATTTTGTTATACATCATTTTATTTTATTGTGTGGACAAGTGGTCAATTATTTTACAGTCGTACTGAAAATGAAAAGTAAATTGTGAAAAATACAAATAAAGATGTAAGTTCTTAAATGAAGTATAATATTACTCTAGCACAACTTTAAAGTAAGTCCTAAAGCGGGATGAAATTGTTAGACAAATGTATAGTAATTATATTAATGAAAGTTTTAATGGATTTGTTTTCTTTTTATAAGTGATACTTTTATTACACTCGAAAGCATTGTATAATGATGAACAACTTGTACAAACTATATGAATACCATTTCGTACTAGGTAGACATGATATTCAAATAGTTAGTACGAACTAGTTTAGGATACTAGTTAGTAATGGTCAGTACCAATTGGTACCGGTCGATACCCAAAATATTGGTATTTACCGAATTTGTAAATTTCAAAAATTATGGATCAAATTAAAATAAAACTAAACAATCCTACCTAACCCTAGTTGTATCATTCTCCCTCTCCTCTCATTATCTCCGGCTTGCCTCACTAAGATACACTCTCCCTCATCTCCTTTTCTCTAACTACTCTCCACTATCGGTGCCAAGTCTTAGATAACCATCACTTCCTCAACTCCTTGGCCTCATATGCACCATACTACAACAGACTATGGTTTTGATGACGCAACTATACGTCGCTGATGATAATAATTCATCGCATAAATAGTCACAGAAGCCTAATTGAAAAATATTATTTACGACGTTTTTGTCAAATCTTCGACCAAAATTTTTTGCTCCGATCAAAAATCAGTCGTGAAAAGGTATACTTGAGGATAAAGGAAATTGTCACGAATGATATATTGCGATGTTGTTGCTTCGTCGCTATACATTGTTAGCTTCGTTAATGTATGCGTAGTTAATAAGTTTTAGAGACGATTTGGTCTTCGTAGCAAAATATATTTAGCTACGTTTCGTGAACACAACTAAAGTTTATTGGAGACATTTTTTGAAATATAGCTAAAAAGATTTGGTGACAATTTTGTAATTGTAGCTAAAAAGTTTTGGTGACTAATTTTGATTTTTTGCTTTAAAATTTTTTATTTAATTATAATAATTAATAACATTTTTAATACATCTTATTGTTTTTAACATTGTTTGAATTATAATTAACATTGTTTGAATTGTTATTGGTAACATTGTTTGAATTATAATTTAGTAAACATAAATAAATATACTAATTAAAAAATACAAGATTTTATATAAAAAATAAAATGTAATTAAATGTTAATTAAAAAAGTTAACAAAAAAATTATGTACAAACTAAGACTCTTCCTCATCATCACTACTGCTGACATGCTTTGACCTAAGTAATTGTTTGACCATCATTTTAAGTTGGTCAACTGTCGTTCAGCACGTTACTAATTTTTGTTCATTACGTTTTAATTTTTCTTCAGTACGATCCAACTTCTCTTCATTATGTTGTAATTTGGCCTTAAGCGACTTGTTCTCTTATTGAAGCGACGTTACATATGCTGGTCGTGATGAGAAAGAACCAATTGGCTACTTTTGATGTAGCCTGATCTTGTACCAGTGATGTTGTTGCAAATGTCATCTATATTTGACTCATTTCTGTCAAATAATGATCTTTGCAACAATTCCTGCATCTTATTCTACTTTTTACAAAAAAATATTTAATTTAAATATAATTAGTGAGTACAATATAAATAAATAAACATAAAAATGAAACAAAATTTTATACTTACATAATTATTCTGTGCTTCTTCAAACGTCCAACCTTCACCTTCCTTATAGTGTGTTAGTTTGTAGAGTGTGATCCTATCACACTCTTGTCCATATAGTTCTTTCTCACTCCGTGTTATAAAAAAAGAATTAAAAACACAATAAATAATATTATATTTATTGTTATAATTATAACTTATAATCAAAGAGCTTACATATTTAGTTCGTATGACAGCAAATGATTTGAAGTTGGTGTTGTGAGGAGTCTTTATTTTTGCCCTATTAACCTTGGCTTTCTCACACTTTTCCTCAAAAAAGAAATATTCATTAAATTTTGTAACAATATTAATGGAAGTAAATGTGAAGACAAAGAAGACAAACCTTAACACTGGTAGATGCCTAATAATCACATATTTGGCCCCAATTTTCTTGAGATATCCATTCAAGGACATGTCTCTTTGCCTCCTCATCGGAAAGAAAAGATTTGTAGAATAAATAATATTGTATTTATTGTTCTAATTATAATTTATAATCAAAGAGCTTACATATTTAGTTCGTATGACAACAAATGATTTGAAGCTGGTGTTGTGAGGAGTCTTCATTTTTGCCCTATTAGCCTTGACTTTCTCACACTTTTCCTCAAAAAAGAAATATTCATTAAATTTTGTAACAACATTAATGGAAGTAAATGTGAAGAGAAAGAAGACAAACCTTAACACTAGTAGATGCCCATTAATCACATATTTGACTCCAATTTTCTTGAGATATCCATTCAGGAACATGTCTCTTTGCCTCCTCATCGGAAAGAAAAGATTTGTAGAATTTATGCAGCCGATAATAATGGTCCTTGGCCTTTGTTTCAATAATGAGGTCACACAGTTTGAAACTTCAGGCTTGTTGACATGCAATTACTACAAAATGAAAGAGGATTGAAGAAAAGGAAATTCTTCAAACAAAATACAACATGCAATTACTACAACTTCATTATCAAAATACTTATTAATTGTATCTATTTAATATGGTTATATACTGAAGTGCCTTATTTTTCTCCATTTTGTTGTGGTGTCTTAGATGTAGAAAAGTTATGAACTATTCTCTTACCTTCACAACATGTTTCAATTATCTCATTTCTAAATCTCTTATCATAATCACTTTCAATATGGTTAATTCCCTTTTCATTTTGAATTATTTTAACATTCTCTACAAAATCATTAAAGTACTCATATTTACAAGTAACAAAATCACTTAAGTGTAACTACCAAAAAGTATAATGTCTACGTCATATACTAGCTACTAAACAAGTTCAAATGTAAAAGTCACATAGTTTGTAAGATTACATCATCTCTTGCTTTTGAATGAACTTTTCACTTTTCTTACCATTTATTGTGCTTCACAAATGATATTAATAAGTTAATTTATCAAAGATTCCACGTAAAAGGTCATAAATCAAGTCAATGGAAGAACAAAGTGGTCAGACGATCAAAATGAGCAAATTGAAGCATCTACAATAGCAGAACACTCCCATCAATTATTTCTCAATGTAACAGTCAATTTATCAAACACCTTACATGCATCAAAAATTCGTCCCAACTTCACAACCAAAATATCATCTTTTCCCTTCCATCACTAACATTAACACATTCAACTTGTTTTCCAATCACAGACAACCAAAACCAATGAATAAAAATCAATATATTAACCCTTAATACACCCAACATCCCGCGGTCATCCAAATAAGCATAAAATAAAACCAAAATTAAACACCTCACGATGTACCTACACAACAAAGATAAGACAGAACCACATTACAAAGAAGAAGGTCGTCCAAAGAAGATGGAAGGTCGTCGGTACTAGGGAGAGAATAAAATACAAAATAAACAAGTGGGAGAGGGAAAAGAGTGGGAAAAATGAGGGCGATGGGGGGGGGGGGGGAGTCGACTGATAAACACAAACGACATCGTTTAATTTTATAAAAAAGTTCGATACATTTGACGATGATTCTTACAAACGTCGCCATATGTCATTATAGAATTAAATTTCTTATGACTTAAATTCATCGGTAAATGTAATTTTTTGGGAAGACATCATTAAAAAGTCACTAAATATAAGATTTGGCCACGATTGTCTAAAATAGTCGCTAAATCTACATTTTTTGTACATTTTCTATTTTCCTGTAATATATCAATAATATAAAATTGTTTACAATTTATATATAGTA
Organism: Erythroxylum subrotundum; assembly: GCA_027563845.1. Taxonomy (NCBI): domain Eukaryota; kingdom Viridiplantae; phylum Streptophyta; class Magnoliopsida; order Malpighiales; family Erythroxylaceae; genus Erythroxylum; species Erythroxylum subrotundum. The sequence continues at coordinate 7,362,720 of JAOQMQ010000006.1, forward strand.
AATAGAGTTTTGTGACACCAACTCATATATTTTAAAAGATATTGATAAGAAAATTTAATTAATTTTGAATTTTATATTTATACAATTCCCTTTGTAATATAAATTGTCTACAAAATGTTACCCAATTTATGTATCGTGATAAGAATTTGTCATACCACATAAAATTGTGAAATCATATATTTTAAAAGACATTAATAACCAATTTTTATTTATGTAATACAAATTAATTTTGTGTTGTTTTCATATAAATTTTTAAAATAACCAAAATTTATTAAATTCCATTGTTTACATTATTGTAATTATCTTTTAATTAATTACATCGCAATACGTATAATTATATATGGTAATTAATATAATGCTATCTTCATGCCATTACCATTTCATGACGGTTATGGATATTGATGCCAAATGGTAAATTTATTCCTTGCATAATCCAAGACGACGTTGTTTTGCTTAATAGAAAACAACCTCTGTTCGTTTTTGTGCTAGCCATCAATATTCCTCTTTGTTCACTGTCCAGTAAGCGTCGTCCCCTCTGTTCTGTTCATATCTTATGTTTTGCTTGTCACCATCGAAGAAGCGTCGTTACCTGTATTGGTATTGTTCTTCTTTTCTATTTTCAAAGCCTCCTTCTTATGCTTTGTTTATTTACTATGTGTAAGCGTTTATTGTGATTACTGTGTTCTGCTTATGGTGTATAGATTTTTGTTTGTTTTTGCGTGTTTGGAAGATAGTTTCTTCTACTTTTGTATTGGATATGTATGAGTTGACATTTTTCCCACCTTCTATGTCTGTTTGACAAACACCTCATAACTGTTTGATGAAATGCTTGAATGAAGGCTACTTCTACAACAGATGGTTATGTACATATTTACATTTGATTGTACCACTTATAGTATACAAATGTATCTATCAAAATGATTTTATTTGAACGTGTAATGGAGTTGTGATTACAAATAATGATGGAGATCAAGCATCACAAACGACTTCAGGCAAGACAGAAGGATTGGGACGTGGACGTGTTGGAGAGCTTGGGCAGCAAAGAGAAACACTTAAACAAGCTCAACAAAGTGATATTAGGGAAACAGATCCATTGGAGACTTTTGGAGGTAAAATGACAAGGTTGTGGGCTAAGCATGCTAAAGAGGCTATTAACAATCTGATGGTAGATCTATATGCAAGAGAAGAAGCTAAAAAGCTTGGGAACACATCAATAAGGTTTATAATGATAATTCAAGGCTTGGAGCAATGTGTTGGACTTGTTGAAGAAGTTGGACTTGATGCACAACTTGAAACAACTCAATTGTTACAATTAGGTTGTTTTGAGCATCTTTGGGCCAATTTCTTGGGCTTCTTATTTTATGTATTTAGAACTTTTAGTTATACTATTTAGGACTTAAATAAGTGGATTCTAGCCTTAAATAAGCCTAGTTACATTTTTGGGTTTGTTTGGACCTAATCAACTTGTGTTAAGCTTATTTGTTAGGAAGTTTGTTCTTTTAGACTATAATGGGCCAAAACCCAATTCCTACCCTTATGAAAGTCGTCCAAGTCATTAGGGTTAGTATAAATACTCTTTATTTTGTGTCTTGTAGGCAGACTTCATTCATTCAATATTCAGAAAAGAAATTGAGTGTTCTTTTGCATTACTTTAGAGAAATCCTTCCTTGGTGTCCTTTAAAGACTTGGTTTTCATTCAAGCAAGTGCTTGTGAAGATCAAACTTATTCCTTATTACCCCCAATCCTTCCTAAATTTTATAGGTGTGGCAGAAATACCTTCTGAGTTGTTTTTATCATTTTTGCGTAATATTGAACATTCCTTAAATCTTGGATTCGTGATTTATGCTTCATCTAATCTGAGGTGAAGAGCTTATTAGTTTTTGGTATCATAGCCATCTCTATTGCCAAGGTTTGAATTAATTTGTCTCTTTTCTTTCTGTTTAATTTCGTGCCTTTTAAAAGTTCTTGAGTTTTCTTGATTCTTTTTGGAATCTTGAATCTGTTTTCTTGAGTCTTTGAGTTTTCCTTCTTGTTTTTGTTATTCCATATTTTTATTTTGTTTTCTGTCCATTTCTTTCAGTTCTTGTGTTGGATAAATTCGATCTTTGTCATCTTCTTTGATTATTCTAAACTTGTGCATTCAAAGAATTGAGTTTGGCTTGATATTTTGAGTTCTTGATGAATCTTTTGAATCCTGCAATTCTTACTTTGAATTTTGTTCTTGATTCTAGTTTTCTTGAAGTTTCTTTTTGTTCAAAAGTTAAAAAAAGAAGTGACCAAAAAAGTCCAAAAAAAGAAAAAAAGAAAGGAAGATAAAGGACATAGAAACAAACCTGGTTAGAGTTCTTGATAATGTCAACAAAAAAACTTCTAAACTTGTTCAAACTCACTCAAATCTTTGTTATTCCTTCTTGTACACGTCAATTACTTCTTTTCCAATCCAAACACGTTTCTTGCATCCTTTTTTTAAAAATTTAAATAGGTCAATCACATGTTGTTCCAATCTAAACACATATTTTACACCCTTTTATGACCTAAACACGTCTTTTCATCCACTTTTGATCTAAACAGGTCAATTACATCCTTTGTTTACCTAAAAACATCACTTACATTCTTTCTTTGATAGAACATATAAATCACATTCTGATTGTTGTGATTAAAGTTGTGGGGGTTCCTAGAGTCTCCAAAAATCCAAATTGCTAACTTTGTTTTTCTTTGGCCTCTTTATTGGGTTTTCTTGTTTTCCTTATATCAATTTGCCTATTGGGAGTGGTAATTGAAAGGGTAAAGGTTGGAACTTGCTCTTCTTGGAAGAAAAGTTTAGTCTACAAAGAACTCCTATAGTAAGGATATTAGGAGGTGAGTTGTGAGTGATTTAGAGACCAAACATGTGAGGGAGAGACTATTTTCTACTATTTTTTTTTGCAAGTTCTAAATCATGTCCAATAATAGAAATTCGTCATCTTCTAGTAAGGATAAAGAGGTCGCTGAAGGTCCATTGGTAGTAAAGTCACAACAACAAACATTTGAGAGGATGTTTAGGGAGATGGAGAACATAAGGGCGAGGTTGGCAAAAATGTCTTTAAAGTTTAATTCTCAATCCAACCCAAGGGAGAGGATACCTGAACCTCGAAACACACATTATGATTTTAAGGATGATGATGACCAAGTTAGTACCTTTAAAGAAGTTGGGAATTATAAAGGGAATAGAGGTGGTTGAGGTAGAGGGAGAATGTGTAGAAACTTTAGAGGAAGAGTTGGGTATGGAAATGAGAGGGGAGTAAAGGCCAGAGTGGACATCAACATTGGTAGTATTAAGATGAGGATACCTGCCTTTGTTGGAAAGATGGATCCAGATGTATATCTAGAGTGGGAACGAAAGGTTGAGTTAGTGTTTGACTGTCATAATTTTTCTGATGAGAAGAAGGTTAAATTGCCAGCGTCTAAGTTTAGTGATTACGCGGTTACTTGGTGAGATCAACAAATTATGTGTAGGAGGAGAAACCAAGAACTACCAATTAGCTCTTGGGAGGAGATGAAAACTATAATGCGGAGGAGATTTGTACCAAGCTCATATTATAGAGAGCTTTTTCAAAAACTACAGAATCTGACCCAAGGAAACAAAACCGTGAAGGAATACTACAAGGAAATGGAGGTGGCAATGGCGAGAGCAAACATAGAAGAAGATAGAGAAGCTACGATGGCTCAATTTGTTTGTGGTCTCAAAACTGAAATTGCTAATGTAGTGGAGCTACATCATTATATGTGGAGTTAGAAGATGTCGTACACATGGCTATGAAAGTTGAAAGACAACTTAAAAAGAAGTATACTAACTGTGTAAGTGTTTCTAGTGCAAGAACTATATCTTGGAGTAAATAGTGGAGTAAAAAGGAAGATAAAGCTCCAAATAGCAAATTTGAAACACCTAAGCCTAAAACAACACAAGGAGAAAGAAGCAAGGCTGAATCATCTCCAAATTCAAGGTGTAGAGATATCAAGTGTTTTCGCTGTACAGGAAGAGGTCACATTGCATCTCAATGCTCGAACAAGAGGTTAATGATAAATCGGAATGGGGAGTATGTGCCTGAAAGTGAACATGAGGGATATGCAGACATGCCTGAATTAGAAGATATTGATCAAAGTGAAGATGAGGCTGAGATAGAGCAACCAATGGAGGGGAAATCATTGGTAACTAGAAGACTCTTAAGCATTTAAATTAGAGAAGATGACGATGAAGTGAACCAACAAAGAGAGAATTTGTTCCATACAAGATGTGCTATCAATGATCATATTTGCAGCCTTATAATTGATGGAGGCAGCTATACAAATGTGGCAAGTGTTGAGTTGGTTCAAAAATTGGGGTTAACAATTATCAAACATCCTACGCCTTACAATCTACAGTGGCTTAATGCATCGAGCAAGGTGAAGGTATCTAGGCAAGTGTTAGTTGCTTTTAAGATTGGGAGGTATAAGGATGAGGTTTTGTGTGATATGGTGCTTATGCAAGCTGGACATATATTGTTAGGGCGTCCATGGTAGTTTGATTGACGAGCAATCCATGATGGGTACAAGAATCGTTTTTCATTCACCATGGATCGAGTGAAATACACTCTTACTCCTATTTCACCAAAGGAAGTTTATAAAGGCCAATTGAAAATTCATAAGAGAGAACAAGCGAGGTTAAGTGAAAAGAGTGGTAATAAACAATTGCAAACACTTGGGGAAACATCAAACACATTGGGAAACACTTATCTGAGAGATAAACAAAAAGGAAAAGGTGTGAGCATGGTTACGATAGTGGGGGATGTGAGAGATGCATTTTTGGCTAAGCGCTAGATGCTACTTTTTCTGTACAAAGAAGCTTATTTATCCCATGAGTACCTTACTAACCATGATTTTCCTAGTGTTATTGTTTCTATTTTACAGGCTTATGATGATCTATTACAAGAAGATATGCTGATTGGATTACCACCTAAACGAGGAATAAAGCATCAAATTGATCTTATACCAGGTGCACAATTGCTGAACCGACCAGCATATAGAAGAAACCCGGAGGAGACCAAAGAAATTCAAAGGCAAGTGGAGGAATTGCTAGAAAAAGCCTATGTAAGTGAAAGCCTCAGTCCGTGTTCAGTTCCAGTACTATTAGTGCCAAAGAAAAATGGATCATGGCGTATGTGTGTGGACTGCTGAACAAAATCACTATAAAGTATTGTTATCCTATCCCTAGGTTATAAAGTATTGTTATCCTATCCTTAGGTTAGATGATATGCTTGATGAGTTGTATGGTGCATGTTTGTTTTCCAAAATTGATATGAAATCTAGTTACCATCAAATTAGGATTAGAGAACGAGATGAATGGAAAACAAAATTTAAAACTAAATATGGACTGTATGAATGGTTGGTAATGCCTTTTGGTTTAACAAATGCACCCATCACTTTTATGAGGCTTATGAATCATGTATTGCGTGAATTTCTTGGAAAGTTTGTGGTTGTTTACTTTGATGATATTTTGGTCTATAGCAAATCACTTGATGAGCATGTAGAACATCTAAATAAAGTATTGCATTGCTTAGAGAAGAGAAATTGTATGTTAATTTGAACAAGTGTTCATTTTGCATTAAATAGGTTGTGTTTTTTGGTTATATGGTGAGTGCAAAGGGTATACAAGTAGATGAAGAAAAGGTATGGGCAATTAAGGAATGGCCTACCGTGAGGACAATTAGTGATTTTAGGAGTTTTCATGCGTTGGTTAGTTTCTATTGATGGTTTGTAAAGGATTTTAGCTCCATTGCTACACCATTCACTGAGATAGTTAAAGAAGTGTAGGATTTAAGTGGGGGATGAGCAAGAGAGGGTGTTTAACTTGTTGAAGGAGAAACTTAGCACAACACATATCTTAGCTATGCCTAACTTTGCCAATACTTTTGAAATTTAGTGTGATGCGAGTGGGGTTGGAATAGGGGCCGTCTTGATGCAGGATAGAAAACCAATTGCATATTTTATTGAGAAACTTAGTGGGGAAACTTTAAACTACCCAACTTATGATAAGAAAATGTATGCATTGGTTAGGGCATTAAAAACTTGGCAGCATTATTTGTGGTCGAAAGTGTTTGTTATCCATACTAATCATGAATAATTGAAATACATAAAGGGTTAACATAAACTTAGAAAAAGGCATGCAAAGTGGGTAGAATTCATAGAGACATTCCCATATGTGATCAAGTATAAATAGGGAAAAGAAAACATTGTAGCAGATGCATTATCTAGGAGACATGCTTTGTTAAGCACATTTAATGTTAGATTATTAGGATTTGAACATATTAAGGATCTACATAATGATGATCATGATTTTGGTAATGTGTTTAATGCATGTGAGAAATCTGCATTAGGGAAGTTCTTTAGACATGAAGGGTATTTGTTTAGAGAGAATAGGTTGTGCATTCCCCAATGTTCCTTGAGAGAGTTATTAGTTAAAGAATCATATAGAGGAGGTTTAATGGGTCATTTTGGTATTAAAAAGACTCTTGACATTTTGAATGAACACTTCTTCTGGCCACACATGAGGTGAGATGTAGAAAGAGTGTGTGGGAGATGTGTGGAGTGTAGGCAAGCTAAATCAAGAGTTCAACCCTATGGGTTGTATAAACCACTACCTATACCTAGTGAATCATGGGTAGACATTTCTATGGACTTTGTTTAGGGTTTACTTAGGTCTAGGAAAGGTCATGATTCAGTTTTTGTAGTTGTTGATAGGTTCTCTAAAATGGAACATTTCATTGCATGTCATTGAACCAATGATGCATCATACATTATTGAATTGTTCTTTTCTGACATTGTTCACTTGGACGGAGTTCCAAAAACCATTGTTTCTAATCGTGAAGCAAAATTTTTGAGTTATTTTTGAAAGATCTTGTGGGGTAAGTTAGGAACAAAACTTTTGTTTTCTACTACTTGTTATCCACAAACAGATGACCAAACTAAAGTGATAAATAGAATTCTATGTTCTTTGTTGTGTGCTATAGTTGGAAGAAACTTGAAAACATGGGAAGAATCCTTGTCATTCATTGAATTTGCTTACAATCGAACCATATATAGTGCTATTGGGTTTTCACCATTTGAAATCATTTATGGCCCTAATCTTTTGTCTCCGTTAGATCTTTTTCCATTACCATTAGGTGAAAGACACAACTTGGATGGAAAGAAGAAAGCTGAGTTAGTGAAAAATCTTCATGAAAAGGCGAAGCAAAATGTTGAAAGAAAGATGCAATAATATGAAAAGCAGGCAAACAAAGGTCGAAAGCAAGTAATATTCAAACTTGGTGATTGGGTTTGGGTACACTTTAGAAAGGAAAGGTTTCCCAGCAAACGGAAATCTAAGTTGCACCCGTTTGGAGATGGACCATTTCAAATGGTGGAAAGAATCAATGAGAATGCATACAAGATCGATTTTCTAGGTGAATATGGTGTTCATACTACTTTCAATGTTGTTGATTTATCTCCTTTTGATTTTGCAGATGAAGAAGTTGATTTGAGGACAAATCCTTTTGAGGAGGGGGAGGGGGGGGGGGGATGATAGAGATCAAGCATCACAAGTGGCTTCAGGCAAGACAGAAGGATTGGGACGTGGACCTGTTGGAGAGCTTGGGCGTCAAGGAGAAACACTTAAACAAGCTTAACAAAGTGATATTAGGGAAAAAGATCCATTGGAGAATCTTGGAAGTCCAATGACAAGGTTGCGGGCTAAGCATGCTAAAGAGGCTGTTAACAATCTGATGATGGATCTATATGCAAGAGAAGAAGCTAAAACACTTGGGAACACATCACTAAGGTTTATAATGATGATTCAAGGCTTGGAGCAATATGTTGGACTTGTTGAAGAAGGCTGAACTTGATGCACAACTTGAAACAACTCAATTGTTACAATTAGGCTGTTTTGAGCATCTTTGGGCCAATTGCTTAGGCTTCTTATTTTATTTATTTAGAACTTTTAGGCATGTTATTTAGGACTTAAATAAGTGGATTCTAGCCTTAAATAAGCCTAGTTAGGTTTTTGGGTTTGTTTAGGTCTAATCAGCTTATTTTAGGCTTATTTGTTAGGAAGTTTATTCTTTTAGACTATAATGGGCCAAAACCCAATTCCTACCCTTATGAAAGTCATCCAAGTCATTAGTTTGGATAAATACTCTTTATTTCGTGTCTTGTAGGCAGACTTCATTCATTCAATATTCAGAAAACAAATCGAGTGTTCTTTTGCATTACTTTAGAGAAATCCTTCCTTAGTGTTCTTTAAAGATTTGGTCTTCATTCAAGCAAGTGCTTGTGAAGATCAAACCTATTCCTTAGCACCCCCAATCCTTCCTAAATTTTGTAGGTGTGGCGGAAATACCTTCTGAGTTGTTTTTTTCATTCTTGCGTAATATTGAATGTTCCTTAGATCCTAGATTCATGATTTGTGCTTCATCCAATCTAAGGTGAAGAGCTTATCTTATAACACTTAAAAGTCAAATGGTCAAAACCAAAAATATGGTCAATTGTGTTTTTGTGTTAGATATTACAATTAAAACCCAAAACTAACAACCTATTACTCTTATTCTTAAAGACCAAATCTTTTTGCATACAACCGTATATAACGAAGTTGCTCAAAACTAGCAAGCTAATTTAACGCTAAATACACTAAACATAGTACATACACACTTAACAATCTCAACCTTATGAGATCACAAAATTAATACATTGCTAGAGTGTTGGAATATTCAAATAATAATTCTTTTATTGACTTTTCATAATTAACTTGTTACCATTAATTCATATCGAAATGTAGACATGGCGACTAGTTCACGGTGGTGGAAATGAGTTCCATTGGGAGGAATATAGCAAAATTGTCCAAGATCAAGAACAACTTAATACAAAACAAATCCCCTCATCAAACACTACTCACCCCTTTCCTTCCATGATCGATCTTCTTCTTCAAGGTTTTTAGTATCATACTAATGATCGATCTTCTTCTTCAAGGTTTGTAGTATCATCCTAATTATTACCTCTCTTTCTTTGTCATCAGTATCTCATTTTTCGTTATGAAGCAATTATATGAGCATCCATTTGTATATACTATATGTTATGTTAAGCTTTCTCGAATATTCAAGAGAACATAGATGGAAATGGAGACAATGTTGATGTCTTGATAGTTCATACGTCATTAAGAAAATCGGTTGTCTCGGGAAAGTGGTCGATTGCAAAAACTATGCCTGTTCATCGTGACGATTATAAAGTTTATTAGTCGGGTATGCATCTGTTCAAATTTGACTTCCTAATACCGTTTGATTTATATTTAATTATTCTATTCTCTATGCTCATTAGTTGAAATGCTTAGAATGTGAGGTTCATCTAATACCATCGTGCATACTTGATCTGGGACATCGTTTACTGTATCTTCTGCAAATTTAGCTCAAGCAAGGAAGTTGTTGAAAGAGGGTGTCAAATCACCAGACCATGAGGGTCGACGATCCTTAACTGTTTGAATTAATGACTTGGAGCATGCAAAGAGGCTTCTTGAGAATCCAAACATTGGAAACCTATTCACCTTTTTTACCGACTCTAATGTCAATGGGAATCTAAACAAATAATTATTTCATTTCCTTCTCAATTAAAAATTAGGCATTGAACTTTATTTATTATTTTGTTTGTAAGAATTGTTAAACTTCTAATTAACATCTTGCACTACTTTCATATATATCTCATTATAATATATATATTGCTTACCATATTTCAATATTTATATGT
>JAOQMQ010000006.1:7377174-7389198 GCA_027563845.1 Erythroxylum subrotundum
TAGAAATTAAATTTCTAACCCTCACTGAATTCCCATATTTACCATTTTACCCTTTTTCTAGATCCGGGATGCTACAATCATCATCATCATCATCATCATCATCATCATTATTATTATTATTAATTTTATTATACGAAATTAATTATCTTATTATTATTATTATAAATTTTATAATAATAATAATAATAATAATTATTATTATTATTATTATCATTATCATTATTATTATTGGTGTTGCTGTTATTATTAATTATTATGTTTAAAGCAATTTGATTTCTAAGGGTATAATCATCATAACGTGAAACTGTACATGATTATAAAATAATTTTTTCTTTTTATTTTTTCAATAAATCCATGTTTATAATATTATTGCTCATTCTGTGAGCACTCATATTCGTTAACGTAATAGCTATCTTTAATTTCATTTTAAATATGGTATTAAAAAATGGTATTATATTATCTTTCATTCCCATTAATGTAACAAACCAAACAACATTATTGGTATTAATACAGAAACCCAAGTTACAAACCAAACATCATTTTTTATACCCATTCTCATTCTCATTCTCATTCCCATTCCCTTATACTATTATACCCATACCCATTCCCAAATCCATGCTCAAACCAAACGCCTCCTGAGTGTTCTTTTGCATTACTTTAGAGAAATCCTTCCTTTGGTGTTCTTTAAAGACTTGATTTTCCATTCAAGCAAGTGCTTATGAAGGTCAAACCCATTCCTTATCATCCCCAATCCTTCCTAAATTCTGTGAGTGTGGCGGAAATATCTTCTAAGTCGCCTTTGTCATTCTTGCGCAATATTGAACATTCCTTAGATCCTGGATTCGTGATTTGTGCTTTATTTAATCTGAGGTGAAGTGCTTATCATTTAGTGCCTAAAAAAATTCTACTGCTCTAGATAATATATCTATTATTAATTAATTGAATCCTCAAATCAAGGTTTACACTAGGGAATTACTCATTTAAGTATTGATCTACGATTTGTTTCTCTATTTGATAATTGTTTAACTTTCAATTATCTTGGCTATTCTCTTATTTAGTTTATATTTTATATTTTATTTTTCAATACCATCACAATCTTCTTTTACTAATGTTTTAGGTTAGTTAGTAGTTTTAGGGTTTCTAGATCCGTGTCATTTTCTCAAAGGACCAATCCCTCCTTACCATTGTATTACTTATTAATGATATATATGCCTTAGTTGTAGGTAATAAGTTTGTGATATGTGCTAATTGCACAATATTTTTATCATGATTTTAAGAGTATTTAGCTTTTGTTTTAAGGGTTTTTATATGATTTGGTAATTAATCTAGTTTATATTTTGCTTACATACCTTATTTTAGCACTTTATTGAAACGAATTTGTACAACTTGGACAAGTTTTAGAGCGATTTTGGAAACATATGTTGAACATGATCCAATGTTTAGAACACAATACAAACACATGATTGTGTTCATCTACATACTTCTTATGAGTAAATTTGGCTTCTTCAAAGATTTAACCACAAGAAGAACATAACTTGTACATGGTGTCATTTCCCCTACAATAACACCTATACAATGTCGTGTTCTTTAACTTTATACTTATGTTTTATGTAAGGAGTCTTGAATAGTAAATAGAAGAGGAATAAACCCAATATAGGGTCAACATGGTATCATGTCATTAACCCATATTGGCGGTAAAGTTTACGTAATTTAGAGTTTTTGACAAATGTAAAGTAACATGGAATCAATATGGGCCCATAGTAGTCTCGTGTTTACAAAATTTTAGAGTTTCTTAAGATAAAAAGGAAAGAGATGAAGAAGACTAGAGAGAGTCATCTAGAAGGATCAAAGGCTAGTCAAAAGTGGGAGAAGCTTGGAGGACAAGAGGATTACCAAAGGATATTAAAAAAAACATATTAAAAAGAGAATAATCATGGAGAAAGTAAGAAGTCCATCTAGATCATCAATAACATCAAGATTCAAAATCCACGAGAACTTATTCTAATTTATCGTTCTCTTTCTTGTTTGGTATGGAAGTTTTTTTGTTTTCGTATGACCTAATTAGGATATTAGATCTAAATGGAATGAACTCTAAACCCGATGTTTTGAATTGATTCTTTAATTTAATGCAAGATTATAATGTTCTTAATAATTATTCATATTTCCTTATTGCATTAAATTAAAGTAACATACACAGAATATTCAACTTTAGTTTTCATAACTAGAGATTGAAGTAGGGAACACAGAAGATCACACACACACACACACACATATAAGATCAAATAATGAATAATGAGAGTTGCACGTAACCCTAAAACTATTGCTATATAACTCTTTTAGATTAAAGTGAATGCTATCGTATGGATTTAAATAATATATTAATACATTCTTAAGGGGTTTTGATTAGAGAGAATATTCGGCAAATCAACTTAAGGATATGGGCTATATATCTTGAGAAAGAATATATTTGTAATTTTGGAATTTAGAGCAGTCCCAAAAAAAAGATTAAACATTAATCATGATAAATCTAAGCATAGGAAAGAATGATTAAGAATTTTTCATATTGATCTTATTTATCTATTAGTTGTTATTTTTCATCTATTGCTTTGACTAGTTTTTTTTTGTTGCTATTTTATTTTAAATAATCGTTTGTTTCATTGGATTATATAATAGAAAGATGGTTAGTATTATTAATTACAATCCTCGTAACATTGACATTCACATTCACATTCACACTCACTAAAACTATATTATAGAAAACAATAAGTGCACTTGCCTTAGTAATTTATTTTATTATCGTTTTGTGTTTTGTGAAATATAAAATCATATATCCAATTTTTCATAATAGAGAAAACTTGAATAGTAGAAAATAACCCACCAAATTTTTAATCCCATTGCCAGAAAGGCAATTGGTTTTTAGAAGATTTAATAATTAGTTTCTAGTTGTGTATATTTCTTTTCTTTTAAAAAAGAATCCTTTATAAATTTCTTAATGTATTTCCTTACATGTTTGTTTCACTTTGCTTTCAAAGTTATACTTGGTATATAAACATAAGTCAATACTTCATTTTTCTTAAATAAGATCCGAATCTAGAAAGAACACTTTATTGGAATTGAATAGAACATAATAAACAAGAAGTCCAAAATACATAAAACATACAACTTGAGACCATGAAGGGACAACATAAGATGATGATGATGAAGTATGTAAAGCAATCTCTTACGGAGGTATAATCTATTGCAAGGTCAAAGAGTAATGCTAATTATTTTGAGATTAAGCCTAATGTGATTGAAATGTTGCAACAAAATATGTAATTTGATGGATTATCGAATGAGGATCTCAATGTATCTATCGCCAATTTCTTACAGATTTATGATGCTTTCAAGATCAATAGTCACTGAAGACTCCATTAGGCTGAAGTTATTCCCATTTTCATTAAGGGATTTGACAAGGTAATAATTAAAATTGTTACCTATAGCATCAATTACTCTATGGGAGAGTCTCACGGAGAAATTTATTGCTAAATATTTTACCGTCTAAAACAGTAAATTTGAGTAATGACGTCTTTTCCTACCAATAATTTAACAATAAAATTTTGTATAAAACACGAGAAAAACATAAGTATCCATTGAGAAGTACTCACATCGTGGCCTTCCCTCATTTTAGTAAGTGCTTATAAATTAAAATAAATAAATTAGTTTTTATTTAATAATCACTTTTTTTAATTAAACTTTAAATTCTTCAATAAGTAAGAATAATCTTTTTCAATTATATTTCAAATTCTTTAATTTTATTTAATCTTTAATCAGTTTTATGGCGGTGTAATACTGGTTGAATATTTTAAATCTTAAACCTTAAACCTATTATCTTACCAATTTAACTTCGAGCCTGATTTTTAAAATATTGCCCGTAAGGTATCTAATTCTAATAATCATTTAATGTAATGTATGAACCTATAGGTATCTAATTAATGATAATTTCGTTTTATTTTATTAATCAATTCAATTACAAAAGTTTTAAACAATCAATATGTTGATAGTTCTCATATTTGTATCATGTTATGTTGACTTTTATAAGTATGATAGATTGACTTCTAACTCATGATAAAACATGCTGCATGCTATTTAATTAATTTTCAGTTTAAATTTATATACTACAGTTCCCCTATACAAAATATTTATCATTTATTGTAACAACCATTTGTCAAATTAAAATCAAATATTATACCTGTTTTACAGTTAGATTCAATGTACTTATATTTGTGTTACTTATGCTTGATCAAAATGCTGAAAAATACAAAGAAAAGAGGAATTCGACTATTTCCTACTGGTAGAGAACATAATAGAATCCTTACACTGAAATATAAATGGGCCATCGAAAACCTTTTTATTCAAAGTTGGGCTTTAAACGAAATGTCAAGGATCGAACTTCCATATACTCACTACATACTGATTACTTCTTGAATCTTGGTAAACACAAACAATGGCATAATAGAAGACAATATATGTCAGATTTCTAACTCACTCCCACAAAGAAATCAAACAATATCAAGCACAAAGCCTAATGAATCAAAATAAATGTACAAAACTCTCACTGCCATTCTTGGAATTCCTTTGGCAGGACCCAACGACTGCAGAGCTGATTGCAGCATATGCCACCAGTATGAATGATTTGTTTGTAATGCACAAATCAGTAACCTGTGTAGGAAGACACTTCCAGTAGGTGTCTATACTGACATCAATAGAGGGACCGTGTTTTAAAGGTTTTATGCTCTAAATCTAACGACAACACAAGATATGTCGTCTTTGCTGTCTTTTCTTAATGCTTCAGTGGTTAGCTGCTTAGCTGCTTTCATTGGGTCTTTGATCCTTCTTGCTATATCAACGGCCTCCTGGTTCGACATTACCTGTGTTGTTTAAGAGAAAGAAAAGCAGCCTAATATAAGGATAAATCATCAATTTTCTTTTTTGCCATTACATTACAGTTGGAAAAATCGACAACCAGATGCCTCACAATATAAAGATAACCAAATTTGAGATAAATCACCTTCCATAGACCATCACTTGCGAGAATTAAAACGTCCGTATTTTCATCTATGTCAGTAGGTTGAATGTCTGGATCTGATCGCAAATGTGACTTAAGGGTCTTGTCACCAAAAGCACGAGATACTGCCAACTGGCCATTCACTCTGGGCACATCACCTGAATAAAATTTGGCATGACAATAAATACTTCTTAAATTTAGCCCAACCCCCAACCATGTATCATAACAGCAGAAAGCAAGTAAAACATCAAATTCTCCTGGAACACGCATGTAGAATCTCACCATCGTGAAAACAATACAAGAAAAACTTCAATATTCTACGAATAAACTTAGCAGATATAATCATACGATAAACAGACATTTTATTTTTAGTAAAGCGTAGGTTAGTCATGCTTTAGATAGTCGTATGTTTTCTGCACAATGAAATATAGCTTAGCTTAATCATATTCTCCATAATGAAATAGCTTATCTACAAAAAGCAAATGAGACAATGCACGAACCAACACATTTAAGAAATCACCAAGCATTGGATACTGTCATCACAAATGAAGCCAGAATGGAATTAATAGATTGCTGAAATATTGATATATTTGAAAACTTAAACTAGAAGGAACATATCATGCACTGGCATATATAAATGGTTCTCAAGTCTATGTAACCCAAATATTGACCAATTCAAAACATTGATTGATACTGATTTCAACGCCCTGAGATATTTAATTTAGGTGATAACCTCACATCTGTGTGAAAAATGGCATTCTCAACCTGAGCATGTGAACTACATGACATTTCATCCACCATGAAATGGCAAAAGGGTTTGTTGCTTGTTGAGCTAAGTTTACACATGATTGGTTGCCGAAGCTGAAACTTGTCCCTGCAGATGTGATGTACTTTGCTTTCTAGGAATATAGGGGCAAACTGGTTTGTGTCGTAAACAACATAAAATAACTTCACCTTAGCCATTGACCTAAATAGCTCTACCTAAATATCACAAATATACCGAGTTAAATTATCAATTTGCAAGAGGAACAAAGAAATAGGAACTGAAGGAAATAAGCGAGGCAAAACAATTCTTAATGACACAAGTGAAGTTAGATTACAAAATGCCATGGAAGTTCCAATTTCACAAGAGTACATGCTAGCTTTAGTAAAGCATCATGCAGACAAACCTGGCATGTTTGACACAAACCCTCCTCTGGTTTCTATGCTGCCCCGTTCAGTATTTGGTTCATGATCTGTTGTCATTTGTATTGCTTTGCCGCCTCTTGAAAGCACTGCTCTTGAATCTCCTACATTAGCTACCCACAATCTTCTTCCATTTATTGAAATTGCAGTCACGGCTGTTGACCCACCCCGGCCCAGATCAGAACTATGAGAGAGGATAGCCTGGTCTGTCCTTTCATAGGCTTTTGAGATAGATCTGCCAGGATCAACCCAAAACTCTTCCTAAAATGGTACCAATAAACCGTTAGATTATATACAAATCAGTACTAACTAGACAAAAAGAAACAGTTAAGCTGTATTGAGACGTTTGAAGATCTCTGACCTCATTTAAGATATTGGTAAATAGATGCTCTCGTAGATATGCAGGTACCTCATCTCCCAAATGACCATCATAAATAGCAAAGAGTCCTAATTCATGTCCTTGAACCTGCATAAACTTCGCAACATGATAATCCTCCATTGGATGATTAGCTTTCCCCTTTACTAAGCTGTATCCATACTTGGCATAACCCTCGTGGCTTTTACCCCTGCCAGTGGTAGATGATGAACGCCCCCCTACAAGCTACATGTTGGGAAAACCAAAACTTAATCTCATTATGACATCCTTTAAAACAGGCAAGAAATGTAAGCTCCAATTCCTTAAAGGTACCAAGAAGAGGCAGCAGCAATACCATCAAAGAACAAAAATTACCACATAAGTGAAGCACAGATACACTAACAAAGCAAAATGAATCAAACTACAAAACCATGTTTTATTTATTATGATTATAGACAGGGAAGTACAGGATATAATAACTGAAGTTTAAACCCACGCCTCAATTCATACAACCTGGTACAAGTCTTTCAATTTTGATAGAGCAAATTTGCATATTCCTGATCTCCTAGGAACACGAGCTGAAACAAGGGGATTTAAAATTCCAGAACCTAATAGACGAGCTAGATCAACTTTCCAAAGCAGTCAAATCAACCACCAAAAGCCTAAACTGTCACTTTTGAAAGATCAAAAGAAAATTGCCAGTCCAACCCTTCAACAGGTAACGCTGAGTGTGAGTAGCGATACCCCATATACCTAGAATCACCCTAACAACCATATAGGTGATGCTATCTGTAACCAGCTAAAATGACACAATTGAATTCCAAAATGAGCAGAATTCTGCAGAACTCCCATAAGAAAGAGGGAAATAAGAATAAACTTCTCAAAGCCTACACATAAGAGATCCACAATTGTGCGTATTCCCATGTTTCTGAATCATTTAATAGCCCAATGACGAAGTGAGCTTGTAACCCAGTAAAATTAAACATGGACAGACCAGGAACATCAAATTGAAATAGAAGAAATTAGGACATTTACCTGGGAGTAGGGAGAATTAAAACAGCAAAATTTATCCATAGTATCAAATTATTTACACAATCTCCACCTCCAATTAAATTCCCACCATCCACCTCCAATATCCACTTCCTATCTCAATTCCAAACAAAGCCCGCCTCTCCAGTTCCAGAATCTGCACCATCAAATTGCAAACTTGATCACAGAACTAAGAAATGAAACATAACAAAGACCACAAATTAAAACCTTATGCACAAAAACAACCCTAAACGCCACAGAGTTAAAAGAGTAGAAAAACAAGAAGTACAAAAAATAGGAATTGGGTATTTCTGAATTACCCCAAAAGGATTGAATTAAGGGTTGGAAATGGTTTTTGGATTGCCTCTCTAACTTATGTTTGGTGAGGGCTGGTCCTATCCTCGGTAGTTTGCACAAGCAATGTACAAATAATGACAAAAAAATAGTCAGCGAATACAATACTTCAAAATTTATTGAAAATAATTTAGCAAGAAAGCGGACGCCTGGCCTAATGGATTATTTTTGTAAACTGGGTTGAGGCGTCTTTTAGAGAGAGAGAAAGAAAGTGGGGTTATGTTTCTATATATAATAATCGTCTTCAAGAACTAATGTTGACTCTGCGGTGAAGACTGTGTCTTTACTTCTCCACAAATTCAAGTACAATTTTGCTTTATACAATTTAATTGTTAGATAAAATATTACGTTACTAGATTATGCATCAATGTTTCCACTTTTCAATGAATGCATTATTGAAAGAAAAAGATGACTTTTGCGCTGGTCAATCCCTAATCTCATTCTTTAGAACATCACATCACAGCCACTGGGGTGTAACCGTGTAAGGTTAGATAGATTGCACAAATTAAGAACAATAATGCAAGCCTGGGAGGCGATTTGATCAAGTCAATTGGCAAACAGTCCAAAGTTATATCCCTTTCCGATCTGTATAATAACAACACAATCCTTACCATTTCGTGTCTATGCCATTTACCATATTTCGCCAACGGTTTGATATGGTGGTTCAGAAGGCCAATCGGAATATTGGACAATGCACTTAATTATAGGATGAAGGCACAAGGAATATTAATTTATAGAAACAGAATATTTTTATTTTCCTGTTCTTATGCGTGATGATTTCTTCTCTTAACCTAAGAATAGGGATTTGATGTGGCTGAGGCTCACTTATTCAATTGGTGAATCTCAATTCATTCTAATGCTCCTACATATTCTACGGTTGAACATATAGAAGACGTTTTGTATAATGCCAAACAACATTCATAAGGTTGAATACGTTTCCAATCAAATGGTTTACAGGATTAGTCCTTCGGCTCATCTTATGCTTCATGTCCTGGTTCAAAAGTCCACTCTTCCTTCGACTTAAATATTCGCCCATAATTCCCCTCGTTTCCACCTGTTTTAAGGATTGCTACTTGTAACTTTAGCTCAAATGGTACCTGTACATTTCCCTCCTATAATCACGGTGTCTTGTAATCAACGTAAGAACCCCAAGCGACCCCCACGTTCAATAATTTTTTACTTTTTTTTTATAAAGTTAGGCAATTATTAATAGTATTTTTCGATTTTTTAATAACTTATCGGTTAAGTTACGTAATTTGATTCAGATAAAAATAATAAAGTAGCCTAATAAATGATCTAAACAAATGGATCGAAGTTCGGGTGAAAAATAAATCTCAATCAGTGTAAACTGGACCTATATCGACCTTGTGATGGGTCCAAAATAAGCTCGAAAGCATGAAAAATCGGCCTGAAACTTGCCATTTTCCGATAGAGGTGACGAAGACTGTTGGGCTCGTGTGACGCCCCAAGGGGCGGTACGTCTGGCGAGTGCGATGCCAGACATAGGTCGACACGTGGGTGGACCGTGTCGCACCGCGTTGCATGCACCATCAGATAAGCGTGCGTGCTACGCGCGTGCCATTCACTATTGAGGCGCGTCGCTGGGCGGCGCGTGTATTGCACTCGCAACATTCTCCACTTGCGGCTGATGTCAACGGATGACGCAAGTGCTACAATGCACTGATGCAATGTAGATGTCAGCCGTACAGACAGCTACAGTATTTTTAAAAAAAATACAAAAATTTTAGATTTCCTGTAAGGTTGCCCTGGGGTGTTTGGGGTCAATTTTTGGGTCCGAAAAATTCATAAAGTGAGTTTTTCCTTTTTTGGATTTATCACATTAGTAATAAATTAAAGTTTAACTCTAGAAAAGGAAATAAGGTATTCTGAATCCGATTTTGAGTGAATTTTCATATTTTGGATATCACTTGAGGGAGATACTTCAAGTTTTCGTGTCTCGGGTCTCATGTTCAGTGTTCGGGATTGCATGATAGTCGCTTAAAAAGGGAATTAAGACATTTTGAAGCCATTTTTTAGTGAATTTTCGTGCAACGAACTTGCCATAAGGGAGATATATGAGGTTCTCGTGTCTTGCGTGGTTGGTTCAGTGTCCGATGACGCATGATAGTCACTCTACTGAGATTTTTCTTTTATGAAAGTCTCAAATAAAGTTTTCAGAGGATGTCTTCAGCACGAGTGTGTGACAATAAGACTGTGTATTCAGATTCTTGCATTTATTGATATTACATTATCACATACCATATGCCCATAAAGAATGTGAAGATAACATAAAGATGTATCCCTTATGTTTGTGGACTTTTTGAGTGCTGATGAGAATGCAGTCACCACAGTGGCCTTTCGAGTCAGTATTTTGAATTTGTTCTGCTTACACGTTCGGGGATATCTCTGGTCTCATTTTTTGTTATTCTGCCCACAGTAGTTGGCCTTACATGACTTTTTGAGATGTGCATAAAGACATTGGATAGAGGAAAGTCGTTGCTTGAATGATCTATTCGCCTACAAGTGGTAGTGTCACAAGAGTTGATAGTTTGTACTCTGATCGCTTTTATGTGGAGGTCTAGTTGCATATATTATATATTCAGCCCACAGGTGTTTCATATTATATGTGACCGGATTTTTAGTAAAGATACTATTTAATGGCTTTGAGTATCGTAGTTGTCCTACATTTGTGATGATTTAAACATTATCATTTTGAAGTCACCTTTTCAATCAACAAAATCAATGTCACCATTGAAACCTTGACCGGTTTCAATATGAAGAAGTGGACAGAGGATATATTGAATGCTATAAAGATAGTTGTGGTTGATATGACCATACGGATGGATAAGGCATCTCCACCTACATCCATGAGCTCGAGAGCTTATAAAGCAGCTTATGAAGCCTAGGATCGGTCTAACAGATTATATATGATGACTATTAAGAGATCTATACCTAACCATCTACTAAGTGGACTTTCGGACATAGACATAGCAAAGGAGTTTCTTGATAATGTCTCCCAAAGGTACGCAGTCTCACCTAATGTTAAGACAAGTTCCTTGATGAAAGAATTATTCTCCATAAAGTATATGGGAGAAAGGGGAGTGATGGAGTACATATCGAGAATGATTCAGCTTCACAATAGATTGAAGATGTTGAATATTCCTCTTCTTGATGTCTTCATTTTTCATCAGACTCTGAATACACTCCCTCCAGAGTTTAGTAATATGGTGATGACATATTACTCGCTAGATGGGGAATGGGACTTCAATGCTTTGATAGCCCATTGTGTTGTTGAGGAGGAGAAACTCAAGTTTGCTATTCCTACAGCCCTCGAAGCAACTAAAGGGAAGACAAAGATGAAACCTGCTAAGTTTAAAGGTAGAAAGTTCAAATCTTCTCTACATGTTGACGCTAGTCAATCCAGTGATGGTAAAGGTCCTAGGGACATAAAGAAACTATGAGGTTTAAAAGGAAGGACTGAGACCTTCAGGTAACTCATTGATGCGGACCAGTTAGCTTTGGATTATATGGAAGATCTTGACTGCGGCAAGATGCGAAACAAGGCGTAAATCTTGCATATGAAGCCGGGTCATGACCTATGATTTTTCCACTATTTAGGGGCCCAATTTTGCGTTTGTTTTTAAAGACTATTTTGCTATTTTCTGTCTTTTATTTTCCTAATCTTGTTAGGTTTCGGATTAGGGTTGTTGGCCATTATAAATAGGCCTTAATGATGTTTTCTGGATGATTATTATTTTTGGAAATAAAAAATTTCATTCCAGAATTTGGCTTTGCCTTTCTTTCAAGATCGCTTTTCGTTCTTATTCATCTTTTCGTCCAATCAAACGACATTGATTAAACTCCTGAACGGAGTCCAAACGTTCTTGTTCCATTCATAACTTCCGTTCTGCGTCAGTTGGTATCAGTTTATCAAACACAGAAGGGTCATTCGCAGAACACAGGATTATACACCTTATTGGCTATTCCCGATCATCCTTGGGAAGACTTGTCAATGGATTTTATTCTTGGTTTGCCACGTACCCAACGTGGTTCTGAC
>JAOQMQ010000006.1:7410479-7427458 GCA_027563845.1 Erythroxylum subrotundum
TTCATCAATTTCTAATATTATTATTATTTGATTTTCACCAAAATTATTAGACGTGAAGTCATTTTGACTTAACAATCATTGTAAACTTCCATTAAGTTGTTATTTATTTAAAAACTTTTGTATAAAATGAAACTATAACCTCTCCATTAATGAGATGAAGAAGATATATTTAATCTTATTATTAGGGTTGGCTACTCTTGTAGCCTTATATAAGATAAATTTTCTTCTTAAAAGGAGGTAGTAGAGGCATGAGAAAACTTATGCATTTAATATTGTTTATAGGAGCACCATGAAGCTGATGCTATATAAATGGGCCTCATCTAAAGAGCAAAAGAAGTCAAGAGTTCTAATAGAGAAGAAAGCAAATCCAAAAGGTAAATAGAGCAAAACAAAAATTCTATCAGAGAAAGATAAGATAGCAAAAAGAGAAGGGGATGGATCTATGTATGCCATAAAACAAAAAGAAAACAAGTAAATAAGAATGGAGAAAATCACTAAGGATTAGAGATGGTATCGAGTTTGATGTATAGCACTTGAGTCCGAACTAAATTTTTTTACTTTGTCTAAATTTAGCTAAAAGTTCGATCGACCTAAAACATTTGATTTAAGCCCAACCTAAGATATTTTTATTCAATCTAAATTTTGATTCATAATTTTTAACTCAAGTTTGAATTTCATCGGGTTTCATAAGCTAAAAGTAATTATTCATCAAATACAAAACAATATTATTTTATATGTGAAAGAAGCTCGGATTTCAAGTTGTGAAGTCTGAACTTAAGCCAGGTCTGAAGTTTGAAAAAAAGGTCCAAATTCTTAGTTGACTCAAAATTAAAAAAAAGACCAAGTTCGATCTAAAGTCCGAGTACATCCTAATACTCAATCAATTTAACTTCATCTTATTAACTTTGAGTTGGACCAGATTTGAATCCTTTTAGGATCCTTACAAAAGATCTAAAAAAGCATAGAAAGAGAGAAAAAGTAGAGAAATGTTGGTTTTATTATCTTGATGGTATTTATGGTTATTATAATACACCAACAAAGAAATTAATGGTATGATCTTGATGGTATTTATGGTCGTTATAATACATTAACAAAGAAATTAATGTTATGTAAAATAATTTAATATTAATTATAATAATAATAAGGATGATTAGTGACTCAACGTTTTCAATTTTGTTTATCTTAAAATAAAAATATAACGGAGAAAGAAAGACTGCATTGCCCTTCCTTATTAGCCCCTATAAGAGCGTCAAAGTTCAGTCCCTAGTTACGAGTATGACAATGCGTGGTTAGGCCATCTCCAACTAAGGCACCAAAACACGAAATTGGTGCAAAAAATCCACTCCAACCAAGGCATCAAAAGTACACACTAAAATGGTACAATGAAATTTGATGTGTTACTATTCATTGCACCATATTGGTGTGTTACTATTCATTACACCAAAAGTACAAAAAGACAACTTTATCCATTTATTTTTTAATATTTTCCTTTTATGTCCTTTTTACAAATTGATTTATCTACATAATTTACTAAGTAATTAAATTTAACATATTTATTACTTTACACAAAATATATTATTACAAAGATCTCATTGAGACATTTAAAACGAGACTAATATTGAATATATTTTTAATATTTATTTTTAATTCTTATTTATAAGTGATATAAATTCATTAATAAAATATGTTAAGAACAAAAAGTAAATTTGAAATAAAAAGTACATAAATTTAAACCACACCATTGGTTTTAAAAATTAAAATTCAACAAAAATATTTGAAATTACAACCAGACTTAAATAAATTACAACGGAAATCAGACTCGAGATTAAATGAGAAATTTTAATCAGTTTATATTTGTGTATGTTATTAATTTGTTGTTGCAATAATGTTAAATATATTTTGTAAATAATATTAATTTAATATAAAGTATATATTAATTAATTAAGAATAATGATTTTTATTTTTATTTTTAATAAATAAATAAATAAAAATTATTGTATAAATAAAAATTAATTTAGTTAATAACTAAATTATTATGGTTATATAAATATAAATTAATTTAGTTAATAACTAAATTATTATGGTATATTCTTTGAAAAAATTTTGGTGTAAAAATTTGGTGTAGAATGATTAGAGTAACATCAAATTTAATATAAAAAGATTCTGAAAACATTCCACTTTACACCAAATTTAGCATAAAAATTTGGTGTAATGGTTAAAGATGGCCTTAGTGCTACAAATCATCCCAGCTATTAATTATATTATCTCCATCCTTTGCTCTGAAAAGTCAAATCTTTGTTCATTCTGTAATGGAATTAAATATGACCGTAAGCCTTGCTGTGCAATCAACGACTTCTAAAACACATTGATGCATAGCCGCCTCATTCGCTACCTAGAACGCTTTCGTGGTGTAGGGCTCTTTTGGGGTATAGAAAGCGTGTTGACTTTTATGCACTGGTCCTGAAATTGGAATCTGGACTCCTTTTCATATTCTGAAAAATTACGTCACCTTTAATGATTCCTCACAGGAAAACGTTGAAAATGAGTGAAGCCTCCGCAGGGAACTACAGTCGTAGAGAAGCTTGATGAGTTTGAACACTTTTATGATGTTCCTCTCCTTTTATTATTCCAACACTTTTCTTTAGTCTGTACGTTAAGATTAAAGTTCTCAACCAACTAAAAATTGAAACTTTCTTCGCCGGTGAACTAGGCTTTGCTAGTTATGAAATGTCCCAATTCGTAGCCCCATTACCCCATTATTGGCTTGTTTTTTTTGTTATTTCTCCAAAACATAGAACTAAGCAGCAACCAAACATTTAAGGGCAGAAAGCATCCCTTGAAAATAACGGCATTGAACACATCTATGTGTTCTAGTTTGACATCATATTACTCTTCATCAACGTAGCCTCCCAATATGCGAAGCTCTGTCCTCCTCACCTTTTTTTCCTGCCAAAGCTAGTTTTTTCCTCGACTTCTCATTCAATTGGAAATTCCCGATTGCTGTAAATTTGTACTGACCGCGTCCCTGAAACGGTTTCTCCTGGAAAGTGATTCAGAAATGGAGAACAGAAGTGTAATGATCAGGGTAACTACAAATTCAGCAACTTTGGCAGTGATAACTTCCATGTTTTTCACAAAATTATTGGCAAGGCCGAATATACTGAAATAGAAAGCTGACGCGTCGATCGAAAACGGAAAATAATTCAACACAAGAACCAAAAAGTCACGTTATCCCCAATTAAAAGTATCGTGTTTCTTATCGCAGAAGAAGCAAGGAATCATTGATAGTGCCGGAAACAAATTCTTCTCTTTTTTGTTGGCCACATCGGGAATAAGTAAACGAAGTTTTTAATAACGACCATGGAAACTGGTTGTCCACAATTGTTTAGTGACTTAATTACAGGATTATTGGATTAAACTATGTAAGTGTTGGTACTTAATTCTGAGGTTATTGACGACAAAAAACATGTCAAGGACAAGCATGTTTCACGGGAATATGTTGTCATTCACAATACAAAAGCATAATTCTCATCGATGGAATCTTACACTGCACAAGCATGTTTCACGCATTAATAATCAATTTCTCTTATTAAAAAGCGAAGAACTCTTCCGATCAAATATGGGGTTGCCTAAGTTATGAACGTGTTTCTCAGCATCGAATTATGTATGTCTTTTGCTTTCCTATGAGATACAGAAAGGGACGAAACGGCGCAAATTGAAATAGACATTCAATAATGAAATGAGATTTTCGTGTTGCAGGCTTCGTACAGGACTATCAACTAACAAGTATATCAACTCGAATCCAAGATATCACCATATGATTTCCACCAGAAACCGAAATTGGCCTGTTTAGTTTGTTCAAAGCACGATTTAGGTGAACGACCACATTCAGTTTTCTGTTATCATTTTCACTTGTATGGTCGTCGTTTGCAATCAATTAGGTATTGGTAGTGCATCGCAAATTACATCAGATGGAACGAGTATGATCTGTCAATTAAGAAAACCACATTAGCTAGAGACATCCATCTTTAACGTATTCAACCTTCACAAACCTAATTTGGGGGCTATCAATTCCTCTCGTTTCCTAAATTCATTTTTTGAAGTCATAGCCGAAAAGGTTCCCGTTAGGATTCCTCTGCATAACCCTGAACAATTAGTATTTGGACTTTCTAACTTGTTTTTCAAGGATGATTATTCTCCATCTAATTTCCAAAAAGTGACTAATGTAGAGAATTACGCGAGACTCACTTTGGTTGTTTTCTAAGAGGTTACTGAGGAGTTGGTGGGAACATACATTCTTATGTTTGCAGGTGGTGGGGCTGCTCTTACAAACAATGTTCAAAGACCAACCATTGTTGGCATAGCAATTTTGTGGGGTGTAGTATTGATGGTGTTAGAATATGCTTTTGGACACGTCTCTTGTGCACATTTTAATCCTTCAGTTTCCATAGGCCTTGGGGCTGCCAGAAATTTTTCTTGGAAAATTGTGAGAATCACTGATTTAAAGTTGCTTTACCTGCAGATCATTTGCATATATACTTGTGTCAAGAACCTGAAACAACAGAGAAATCTTAGCTGATCACATTGTTTTTGTGTTTCTAGGCCCCTCTCTACGTCTTGGCTCAATTGTTAGGAGCCACGCTTGCATCACTCACTCTCAAGTTTCTATTTCATGACCAAGAAAATATTCAAGCAACAGCGACCCAGTACTCGAAATCCATCTCTGATCCTGAAGCCCTCACTTGGGAATTCATAATTACTTTTAACTTGATGACTACAATAATATTGGCAGTCGCAACATACCATAGAGTGGTATGTCCTACCTAGTAACTAACATAAAGTAGTTAAATCTTCATAAGTTCGTGGCTTCCATAAAATCTCACTATCAATACTGTTGGAATTAAAACTAACAACAAATGAATTTTACTGTTAAGTGTTAACTCAGCAGAGAACAAAAGAGAAAAAATATAGGGTGGAATGTCTTACATCTTTATTCAATCAAAATACTTGTTTAAATATATCAAGCAATAACTGAAAAGCAACAATTTAGCTTCCCACTAAGCAACTAATAACTGACTTTCCTATTTTGCTGCAGCTAACAATGTGCAATATATATTAACGTGCAGCAGATATTAACATGCAGCAGAAAAATAGAACAAACAGAAACTGAAAACCAGAAAATTAGGACATGGAATTAACATGTGAAGCCTTGACTAAGTCCTGCACAGTTAGCAGCTACTGGAGCACAACTGCAACACTTCTCCTTCTTCAGTAGCTACAAACTCCAAGTTTCTTTCTCAAATTTGCTAACAGAAAGTGATTTGGTGAAAATATCTATAATTTGATCATCAATGTTGCGATACAACAAACACACTTCATTTTTATGAACCTCCCTTGAAAAATATAATTTGACGTTGAAATGTTTTGTCTTCTCGTGGAAAACAGGATTGTTGGAGATTGCGGTTGCAGCTTGATTATCAACAAACACTCTTGTGCCCTCCTTTTGTTTCATCTGTAAATGAATCAAAATTTTCTTAAGCCACAATGCTTAATTTACATCTGCTGCGGCAGCAATGAACTCTACCTCAGCAGTTGATTGGGCTACTATATCTTGCTTCTTTGAACTCCATGAAAAGACACCTAAGCTAAAAGTGAAGCAATACCCTGATGTGCTCTTCATGTCATCTAGGGACCCTGCCCAATCACTGTTAGAATAGTCATGAAATTGAGAATTCTGATAGTAGCAAAATAGAACTCCATAATCAAGAGTTCCTTTGACATATCTTAGAACTCTTTTGACTGCTTTGAAATGCACTTCATTGGCACAATGCACAAACCTTGATAAAACACTCACAGCATATAAAATATCAGGTCTAGTTGTTATGAGACACTTCAAGCATCTGATACTTCAAGCATCTGATGAGACTTTTGTAAACACCTTCTTCCTCTTTCTCAACTCCATCTTCTTTGGTGAACTTCTCTTTTGGTTCATTGGAGTGCTCATTGGTTTGCAATCCTCCATCTAAAACTTTTTTAGAGTTTCCTTGGCATACTTCTATTGAAAAATGAACACACCTTGTTGCTTTTATTTGATCTCCATGTCAAGGAAATAAGCCATCTCACTAAGGTATGTCATTTCAAGGACCTTCATCATCTCCCCCCTTAAATTTTTTAATAAGTGCTGCATTACTTCTTGTCACCAAAAGATCATCCACATATAGAGAAACTATCACAATGTTAGTTTTATAATGACTAATATAAAGTGTGAATTCATTTTGTCTTTTCACAAAACTCAAACCAAGTAAGTGCTCATTAATTATAATATACTAAGCCCTTGGTGCTTGCTTAAGACCAAAGAAGGCCTTCTTGAGAAAATAAACCTTATTTTCTTTTCCTTTTTATAGCAAAACCTTCAAGTTGTTCAACGTAGATTTCTTCTTCTAGAACCCCATTCAGAAATGTTGACTTAACGTCCAACTGGTAGATTTTCCATCCCTTTTGTATTGATATAGCTAGCAACAATTTGATTAAATCCAACTTTGCAATAGGAGCAAATGTATCAGAAAATCAACACCAAAAATTTGAGCATACCCTTTCACCACAAGCCTTGCTTTGAATTTATTAATTGAGTCCTCTACATTTAGCTTTGTTCTAAACACCCACTTGACAAGAATCACCTTCTTGTTCTCAGGTTTCTCCATAAGCTCCCAAGTCTGATTATTTTCTATCATTCTTAGCTCCTCCTGCATTGCAGCCCTCCATTTGGGATCTTTTTTAGCTTCCCAAAAACCCGCAGGCTCAAGAATTACTGCATGGCATCTTTGGTAAATTTCAGAAAGCAATCTAGTTCCTCCACTTTTCATTTTCAATGAAATACACATCCCTGCTTATCATAATCTCCCTA
Source organism: Erythroxylum subrotundum (assembly GCA_027563845.1). Lineage (NCBI taxonomy): Eukaryota > Viridiplantae > Streptophyta > Magnoliopsida > Malpighiales > Erythroxylaceae > Erythroxylum > Erythroxylum subrotundum. The sequence goes on from JAOQMQ010000006.1 coordinate 7,417,384, forward strand.
TTTTTAGGCTAGAAAACTTTGTAAACCTTTGAAATTGTGCTATAGCTAACAAAGATGCCAAGTTCAGCCTTCTTGTCTAACTTATCCCTCTTAATTTGTGGCATATAGGTGAAACACAAGCAACCAAACACTTTTAAGATTTTTCAATGAAGGTCTAAATCCATATTAGGCCTCATATGGAGTTTTTCCATCTATTGCTTTAGCGGGTAGTCTATTCAGCAAAAATATTGATGTATTTGCAGCTTCTGCCCAGTATTCCTTAGGTAAGTCCTTCTCATGAAGCATACATCTGACCATCTCCATGATTGTCCTGTTCTTTCTTTCACTAACTCTATTTTGATGTAGACTGTATGAAGCTATAAGTTGGTGCTCAATACCTACCTCCTCACAAAATAGGTTGAATTTTTCTAAAGTGTACTCTTTGCCATTATTAGACCTCATAACCTAGATTTTGCAACCACTTTGATTCTCAATCCATTGCTTAAACTTCCAAAAAACTCCTGCAACTTCTGACTTAAACCTGAGAAAATAGATCTGACACATTCTGGTGAAATCATTAATAAATCCTATATAATATTTACCCCCTTTAAGTGAAGGAGTCCTTTGAGGTCCAGATAAATTCGTGTGGATTATATGCAGCCTCTCAGTTGCTCTCGGAGAAGATTGTTTAAAAGAAAGCCTTATGTGTTTGCCATATGACAAATTTTGCAGCATGGTAATTCAGATTCCAACTGAGGCAAGCCTTAAACAAGTCCTTTTCCTTACGAAGTTAATACTGCAACATGGTGAAAGTCACCTAGCCTTTTTTGCCAAGTTTTAGCATTATTTGTAGAAATAGGATAGGCTGCCTGCTCTTCCTCCATTGGATCCAAAGAAAAACTCTTACCATTCATCCTTATTCTGAATACCTTCTGATCTCTAGCATCCTTGATCAAGCATTTGTTATCTTCAAAGACCACCTTGAAGCCTTTCTCCAATAATTGTCCCACAATCAACAGATTTTGGTCAATTTCAGGCACAAATATCACATTATTAATTAACTTTGTCCCTATGCAACTTTCAATAGGTACTGTGCCTTTTCCTTGGACAGCTATACACTTCCTATTGCCAATTCTAACCTTTGACACTTCAGATTTATCAAGCTTCTTAAATAAGTGTTGATCATAGGTCATATAATTGGTGCAACCACTACCAATGAGCTAAATTTCACTTGAACTATAGCCAACAAAACATGTGACTGCAAATAATTGCTCCTCCTCCTTTTATTGGTCTACCAATTGAGCTTTAGTCTTTTGAGGAATATAGCTCTTACAGATTTTCTGACGATGACCTATGCAATTACATTTGTTGCATCTCACATATGGTCTTCTCCAACATTATAGGAGGATGAACTTCTTGCCAAAATACTAACAAGAGGGGTAATCCTTTTTGCTTCTGGTGCTGTTATCATTAGCAGCACTGTCATTAACATTTTTTTTTTCTCTTTTTTTCTTTCCTTTGATGCTATGATTAATTTGAAGTTTAGCTTACAAAGCTCCTTCTATTGACCCTTCTTGTCTCATGAGCCTCCTTTGCTCTTGAGCCTGCAAAGCAGTTAACAATTCTGCCAAGGCGATACTTTACAAATCTTTCGTATTCTCCAATGAGGAAATTGAAGCCTCAAAATTTTCAGGAACTGTTACAAGAACTTTATGAACTATGCTAAAATTAGAAAGTTCAATACCAAGCAACCTTACCCTGTTGACGATGCTCAAAAGTATGTCAAAGTACTCCTGGATTGTCTCTGACCGCTTCATTCTTTGCATCTCAAACTCCCTCTAATTATCTCATTGCCATGGTACTCTTTCTTGAGAAAGTCATAGATTGCTTTAGTTGATTCCATGGTCATAATTTTGGTGAAGATTGATGCTGAGACAACAGCAAATAAATATGCCTTAGCTTTTGACTTCCTTCGCTTCTTTTCCTTGTGACTCTTGATTTGTGCAACAGTTGGATTGTTAGGCAATGAAGGAAACTCGTAGTCGTCCTCAACATCTTCCCAAAGATTTGCACCAAGAAAAACTTCCATTCTTGTTGCCTATACTTGATAATTTTCACCGTTGAACATTAAAGGTGCAGTGGCAGTGAATGGAATTTTTTAATCCATAGATTTCAGCAAAGTGTGGGGTTCACTCAGATCATTCACAAGTCCCTTAAGAATAGTGCTCTGATACTAATTTGTTGGAATTAAAAAGAATAGCAAATAAATTTTACTGTAACTCAACAACGAAAACAAGAGAAAAATATAGGCTAGAATGTCTTACATTTTTATTCAATCAAAATACTTGTTTAAATACATCAAAAAATAATTAAAAAGCAACGATTTAGCTTCCCACTAAGCTGTTAATAAGTGACTTCCCTATTTTGCTGCAACTAACAATGTGCAACAGATATTAATAACATGCAGCAAAAAAATAGAACATATGAAAACCAAAAAATTAAGATATGGAATTAACTTGTGAAGCCTTGACTAAGTTGCTGCACAGTCAACAGCTATTGGAGCACAACTGCAATAAATACTGTTATTGAAAACTAGAATAAAGACCTATGTGGAGTCGCAATAGGCGGAGCCCTGTTGGTTAACTTCATGATTGTTGTGTATAAAGCTCTAAATTTAGCCCTTTCTGAAATTGTATATTGTTACACCATCAACATATTGGTATTAAGTAATTTTTTCACGAATTGTATGTGCTACACGCCAATTAGTAGAGCTTCAATGAACCTTGCAAGAAGTTTAGGACCCATTTTAGTGTCCAGTGTTTTTGAGAATCTCTGGGTGTTTATTGTTGTCCCTACAATAGGAGCACTAGCAGCAGTTTTAGTATACAACATCCTTTGTGTGCCCAAGCCTGAATAGTCTAAGGAAAGTAGCATAGTTGCACTCAAGCGTCTGTAGTCACTTGGTGAAGCATAGACAAATTAGCTCTTATTCTGATGAAACATCCAGTTGATGTCTGCTAAAATCAAGACAATCATTTCCATGGATGAGATATGGCAAATGCCTCCATTGTGCCTTGCATACTTTGGCTCCGTCCCATCTCATCTTAGCACATATACAAAAATTTTACCAGCCATTTTCCTTTCTAACTTCTCTGCTCCTGTTTTTCCCCTTCCACCTAGCATGTATAATTATTCATAATCATTTAATTTTCTTCTTACTATTAGCTTTCTATGATAAGCCTTTTTGCATCATGATTCACTGGTAATTGTGAACTGCACATTGAAGTGGCTTGTTTTACACCAATTTATTGGACAAGTGGAATTCCACTTCCCAAAGAAGTTGAACTCAAACAGAGGGCAACAGAAAGGACCAGGACAATAGAAACAAAATAAAGAATCAAGAGACAAGGGCAAGCAGGACTGACCGGGAATCATCCACCTAATCAATAAACCAAAAAATAAAAAGCACAATCATAGCCTTATCAGTGGTCCAAATATCCTACTGTTACCTTCCTCTTCCACAGTCGCTATACAGCAAAGCTACTTATATGGTACAAGTACAGGAAAATGGACATAGCAGATGAAGAACGGTAGCAGGTATTGAAGGTCAAACCATGTATCATATTACATCTGTGAGAAAAAGTGTGGTGGAAAGTTATATACATTGGACCCCGATTTTATCTATCCACAAACTCTGAGGATTGAGCTTCGCGTGTCATCAACCACCCATCTTATGGTATTGCCACGGATTTATATATTTTACCTGTAACAAGAAAGAAAGTATCATGTGAAAAACAATAATCCAGCTCCTCATGCTCATAGAAGCAGTACTGCCCATTTTCAGACTTTATGGCTAGTCAAGTAAGGGGAAGGTCATAATGTTCAGTCTTTTTAATAGCCCAAATTTGTGGGTGAAATGTGATTTCCTTAGATGATCAGTCTTTAATCACAAGTCAAAATGTAACCTATACTACTACTGTTTCAAAAGAAGTTTAACCGCAAACCATGTGCACGAAAGGTATTGGATAGTCTCTTGAATTCTCATATCTGTAATATGGTTCTTACCCAGTTTGAGGTAATCGCCTCCAATTTATTATCTGATGAGTTTGCGGATGCCTCTGCAAGTAAGACGAACTATTGCCAATTCTATTTTCATCACTAACGTACTGCTCTGTATAACCAGAAGTTGAAGGAGCCCAAACTGGAACTACAACTCCATCCCTCTCTCTCCTACTGCTGCTTGATGATTCTGCTGTTGAGTCTTCAGCATCTCCTACATCCCTGCTAATATTAAAACGTGGCACATTGTTGGGCCTCTGAACATTTGGAGTGACTTCCTGATTTGAAGCTTCTCTTCCTGGTTCTTGATGTACATTTATGTTTCTTGGTACTTCTGTTCTGCTATCTTGGGCCAAATTTCGGAAATCAAGAGAAGTCTCTTCCGCTTCAAGTCGCACCAAAGAAGAGGTCATGCTTGGGACCATCTGATCCTCATAACGCCTATTTGTAGTATGAGGGTTGTTTCTCATAGATTCATGGCTTTCCTCCATTTGTATGTCTTGAGGGAAGGCAGTTGGTGCTGAATCAAAAGAATCTCCAAGCCCTTCCTCTGTCCCATTCTCAATTGCAGCTCTTGAAGCTGCTTCTTGTTGCCACATTTCTGAAAGTGCTTTTTCCAACCTGGCCTTTGCTGCATCTATTCCTACAATGGGTAGAGGATAATTTGATCCCAGTTCAATTCCAGCGGCTTGGAGGACAGATTCAGGTGCATTCCATGGATGGTGTATCCATTCAGTTGGTAAACGGGCAAGTTCCGGAAGCCATCGTCGTACGTATTCTCCATTGGGGTCAAATTTGTAACCTTCAAGCTGTTAAAAATGGCAACTGAATTATACATCTTACCAGGGCATTTATCCTAGGAAAAGCGCATCAGATGACATGATATGACAGTACAACTGCATCTTCGAAGCTTTTACATATTTTTAATGCTCTAAATGTAGAAACTTCCATGGGTTATAAGATAACATAACAATGAAATATACATGGAGAGTGCTATAATTACAGAATCTGTATACCATGTTCCAAGTTTTTCCATGAAGATTTCTGGGTGGTAAATGGTGATCATGTCCAGGGGTCAAAACATGAAGAAAACATTTGACAGCACAATAAATAAACTGTCAAGCACAACACTAATCCATTGATAAGTGTGATAAAATACAACTAACTCGATTAACTCCTTCGGGAGTTTTAAGATAGCTTGGCTGTTGATGCATGTCTAATAGCTTAGTAGCTAAAGGTCAATTAACAGCCGTGAGTTGTGCATGGCCCAAGCACCATAAGAAGGAACACCCTTGACAAGTAACCAAAAATAGTCAGACTTATGGCACCAAGATTATGGAATTAGAATATTTGTTTTAAAATTTCCTTAGTCTAGCAAATTTCTTAACCTGAATGGCTTTAAACTCAATAACCATTAAAAGTAGGATGGTTGTGCCTGATTCCTACAACCATCATACATAACCCCAAACCATGCCAGTGAATAAGGACAATCACAAGATTGTACTGCTTAGAAAAACTGAACCTCATTCTCTTTACCTGTGGATGATCAATGCGATCAAACTCTCTCCCATCAGGAAGAGTGCCAGATATATACTGCCAGCCAAGAGCATCACTCTCTAAATCTGCATCGAGGAGGGTATCCCAGAAATACTTCATACCCCATCGCCAAGGAAGCTGTAGAACCTTCACGAAGAAGCTAGAAACTACAACCCTTATCCGATCATGAAGCCAACCAGTGGCCCACAACTCTCGCATTCCAGCATCAACTAATGGATATCCAGTTCTACCTTGTCTCCATGCCTTAAAGTAACCTTCATCTACAACCCAAGGAAAGAACTTAAGGTGCCCAAGAAGAGGCCTTTCATGACTATAAGGATGGTTAAAGCTCATGTATCTTGAGTACTCCCTGAGACCAATTGACTTCAGAAACAGGTTCACGCTTTCTTCACCAGCCTTATTCCCTTCATTGGCCCACAGAACTTGCTTGATACGAACAAGATGGAACACTTTTCTAACACTCACCTCCCCAAAATGTAAATGAGGAGAGAGAAAAGAAGTTGTAGCACTGTCAGCCTTCCTTCGGTTCTTAGAGTACTCGATGAGAGGTCCATTAATAAATGTCGTCAAAGCCCTATCAGCATTGCTCCACCCAGGTGACCATGCTCGAGCAAGAAGTGCATTGCTTCCCTTCTCCGATTCATCTTCAAATATTAACGTGTCTGAATGGCATCTAGACACAATGCCTGAAAGAATTTAAACATTTTTGGAGAGCAGAAATGAGAAAATAACAATTATGCAGAGGAAAAAAGTGACAATATAACCATAATGTGAAAACAGAGAGTAAATCCAACTTAAAGCAGAGAGTGTTCACTCATTTGTAGACACAGGGCATCAGAGTTTACTTGGGAGAATAATTCACTAGCCACAAATACAGGCCAGAGTAGGAGAATCCCCATTTAGAGGCATTCTAACTATTTAGCTTCGAATACATGTTCTGCAATCTGCTTTACCATGATATAACATGTTCCAAAGCCTGAAGGTAAAATCTGTCCCATTTGTCTCAAGGGTGCACATTATGCTTGAGAAATTCCAAGTTGTTGTATTTAGTTTTGCGAGAGTGAATGACAATGAATACGGTTCTGAGTTTTCATTGCACCTATGTTGTGGGATTTAGAAATGTCTCTATCCTTAGTACATACACACATTGGAAAGGATCTAATAGGCTAAAGAAAAAAGCAAAACCAACTTGAAAGAAGGAAAACCTGAAATAATCCTCTTGGGTGGGAGAAGTGGAGCCTCTGGATCATAAGGCATGCTAAGACATCTCTCCCAGAATTCAGAAAAGGTTGAGAAAGGACGGCCTTGGGCATCAGTGACATCCCATGGCTCATAAAGCAAATCTGCATTGAAGGATCTTACGGCCACCCCATGAGCAGTCAAGACCTCCTTTGCCCGGTGATCTCTAACCAGTGACAGTGGATCTGGAGATTATTAAATTACAAATAGTTGTTGAGATAAAAGATGCATTTCTGCAATTAGCTGTGGAGTTTCAAGAGTTCTCAAAGTAAAATAAGGCCTTTTATCCTGAAACTATTGCCATAATAGAGATTGACTAATCCCAAAAGCAGTAACAAGGTGGAAGATACAAATACTAATTATTCTCAACTGATGTCCCTAGAATAACAAAAGTAACCGGTGCCAACTGTATGAAGTATGAACCAACAATCAGCTATTAGTCAAACAAAAATGAGAAGATAAATCAATTTTCAGAAACTTCTGCAAAACAGAGAAGAAATAATCATGATAGTTTCAAAAGCAGAATCCAAATCTTTGTCCAAGGGCCACTTGAAGAAAAGATTAAAATAAGGATAGCTTAAAAGGGAAAAAGATCAACTTACACAAAACCCAAGAACATAAACTAAGAGAATATCATATCTCGAGGTCAATCCACACGTTCAACAAACCATGCACAACAGAAACAAATTAAGGATATGCTGAATCTAATATACACAAGAAGATGCAAAAGGCAAAAAAGAAAAAGGACCAAAAGAAGAAGAAAAATATGCCGACCGTATAGATGATTGAAGAAGAGCTTAGTAGCACCAGTGGATTTGACAACCTCAAGAAGAGTAGATACTGTGTCAGTTGATCTCTTGGTGACAAGAGAAGTACCAACGCTCCTCAAAGAAGAGTCGAGATGAGCCAAACTTTGCTTGAGCCACCACCTTGAAACTCTTCCAGGGTAATAGTGACCTTCTTCTTCGGGTGCCCATATGAACACCGCAACAACAGCCCCAGCTCTAACACCAGCTGCAAGTGCTGGATTATCCTCAATCCTCAAATCTCTTCTGAACCAAACTATGCTACACGCACCAGCAGACATAACTCCAAGATAAAGACAAGCAGCACCCACTTCCTAGTCGTCCTTGTGCCAGCTAAAAAACCATACCTTTATTCTTGGCTAACTTCTAGCTTTAGCCTTTAGCAACTCCGAAATGAATTCAAATCAAGATGATACCTTTTGCTTATACTTATTGGTCTTCAGACGGTGAAGAGTTAAGACTTGAACAAGAAAAGGGTCGTGTGATTCTGAGGATTGGTGACTGTCTGGTAGATTTAGCAGTTATCTTTCCTTTTTTCTCTTATCTCTCTCTTCTTTTATACTTCTTTTGGTTGCAAACTTGACTGTTCTTTTTTTATTTAAGTGGTTTCATATTGCATTTATTATGTATTCTTCCAAATTAATTGGTGAGTAGAATAACTGATAACTCATTTCTAATGGAATTAAATATGGGTTATAATTAACTCATTTCTAATGGAATTAAATTTGGGTTATAATCTTTAGCCTTTTTGGTCCAGTTGCGGCCATAAAGTCCCAGGCTTTGTGGAGAGAGAGTGAACGAATAGCAGCTGATAATGGGGTGCGGGGGGACAGAGAACAGTAGGAAATTGACAGGCAATTTGCAACCACAACTTTTGTTTTCCCCTTATCCTATGCAAGACAAGAAAATCACCACCCACCTCTCGAGTTCCCTCTCTAATCCTCTCTCTTTGACAGGGTGAAATGAACCTCATTTTCATCATTTATCAAACTATGCGACTGTTTTGTGTCGAAAAGAAAGAGCGGACAAGTAATTGTTTGCATTTGATTCTGATGGGTGATTATCTAGATCCTGATGAGCAAGGAAGACTAGAGAGATAGGAATTGCTGGCTGGCTGGATTTGGCCTTTTCTCCTCTCTTCAAGCGGGCCCTAGTTCCTGTTTTTGGAGCTCTTCATAAAGTTTAGATTCCATTTATGTCATTATTTTTGTTAGAAGAGATTTACACCATCTATTTTCTTTAACTCCTGTCATTGTGCATGTTTCATACCAAAACACACCTCTTTTAATTGACAACTGTAACCTTCCTTAATTACATAAAGCCCACTCCCGTCTCAGAAACTTCCTCAAGGTTTTTATACTAGCTATCATTGCTTGCTGCAGTTATCTAGAAGGAGTTCATTAATGGTGTATTGTTTGTTTCTCATTACTCAATGTCATAAAACCATTTACATTAACATCTCTATTGAACATGTCCTTGTCATAATGAATTTTGATCCTTATAAAGGGCTCAATTCAACATCAGCTATGGTGGACTTCTGTATATGTCCTTACAATTCTTTGCAAACTAATTTGGAAACAGCTACTAGTACAAGAAAATGATTGAAAAAGAAAAGGGACCTCACTGAAATTTCTCATTAATTTGTCTGAGCTTTATCCAATAAAGAGGTTGGTAGATTTCAATCACAGCAGTCTACTGGATGTAAAATGAACCACAGTACTTAAAGAATGTTCCACATTCCTTCATCCTTTCACCGTTTTCAAATTTATATTATAAAAGCCTACTTCTATAACGATTCAAGTTTACCTTTTCATAGGGTATACTTCACCTCTCTATTTAGTGGCAGAATTCATCGCTTAAATGGTCCAGTGATATGATAAGACTCTCACGGAATACAGTCTTAAAAGTTTCTTTGATTCAGCTTCGAGTTCTCATTCTCACAACATCGGCTTAAATAAATAAAACGACAGCAGCATTAGCTCTTTAAATTTTTTATTTTTTTACTGATGTGCCGGTGAAAGGAGACTTGGAACGTTGCTCCTTAAAGATGGAGCTTGGATTATTAGGACCAAACAAACATTGAAAATTGGTGTATTATGCAGAAACTCGATGAAACTTAGGCTGGATCATAGGAGAAAGCGAGATGCAACATTGCTTTGTTGATCATAGGTACAATGTGTTATAATCGAATATTTACGTTCGACTACAAAACGATTATTATAAAGAAAAGCATAAACATTTGCGAGAGAACAGCGTAAAATAGCCAACAACCTAAATTTTGGTCAATTGTATGGAGGTGCTAGTGTCAGCGGCTAGACTGAAATACACGTCGTTCCAAAATATCATGGCAATCAGACTATAAGATGTTAATAGAGAAAAACTTTTATAAGATTCGGTTAATTAAAAATGCTTATATCCTCCACAGTTAGAGAGCA
>JAOQMQ010000006.1:7427558-7446885 GCA_027563845.1 Erythroxylum subrotundum
ATAAGATGTTAATAGAGAAAAACTTTTATAAGATTCGGTTAATTAAAAATGCTTATATCCTCCACAGTTAGAGAGCAATTGATTTACTATTAAATAATAAAATAATTGTTACAGTAAAATGAATTTTCAACATGTATATAAATATGAAAACGTTAGCTAGTGTAATTTTATTCTCACCAAACTCAATCTAATTTGATCAAAATTTTAGTGTGGTAAAGCAAACACATACAAGAGGGTGATTGAATTGTGTGTGATTTAAAATTTTTTTCACAAGTTACTTTCAATTCCTATAAAGGCAAAGGCTCGTTAAAAAATTAAAACAATAGAAGTCTATCAGACTATAGTAGCCTGCTAAAGTGTAAGTCCTGTTGCAACAATAAAAAGAAGATGTATGTTAAAATGAAAGGAATCGTCGGCAAGTCGAAAACAGAATGAGCCTATTATAAAAGTTAAGAAACCTCTTGCCGAAATGAGCACACACACAATATAATGCAAAAATATAAAAGATAAGGAGAGAGAGAGAGAGAGAGCAGAATGACGCCGTCGATTTATACTGGTTCGACTTACAACTCAAGTCTACGTTCAATCCCCAAGTATCAAACTTGAGTGCTTCACTATAAAAATCCGAGTATTAAATTTGACGAGCCTCTACAAACTCACGAGTACATATTTTTCAAGGTTCTTCAACATTCTACACTCGAAATGTATAACAAGCTTCTAAAAGCTCACAGAAAAATAAAATAACAATTTCTCTCTTAATAGAGTGATTTCACTTTCTAAGGTATAATAAGAATGATATGAGTTTCAAGAATATAAATGCTACTCAAATGTTTCGAAAGTCTGAGTATGTTCGTTACTTTACAAGTGTTGTTTCTCTTCCTTAAATAGTCAATTTCTTCAACTAGTCATTACTTCACTTGCATCTTTAGTTAACTAGATGGATTTAAATCTAAATAACTTTATATGTCATCTTTGCCAAAAATATTCTAGTAATCACGAGGCTAATATATGACCTTTATAATTTGTAGGATACTTTCGGATAAACCATTTCTAATAAGGTAAGTTCATAATAAAGATTCCTGCAAGAAAGAAACCGTAATTTTTATGATTTTATTTCCTTTTAAGAATAAGACCGTTAATTATACAAGGAAATAAATCCAATTTGAATTTTGAAATATTATACAGTTATCATAAAAATTGATAATCATAATCCTTGAGCTAATAATCTCGCCCTTTTTGATGATGACAAGCAATAATAGATATTTTTTTTCAAAATTCAAAGAGATAATAAATGATTTCGAAAGATACTTGTGACTTTTATATGTTCAGACATTTAGAAGGAGCCTGTTTCTTAAGAAAGGAACCTATCGTTTATATATAACAGATTTTCACAAGTTCAACAGCAGAATCAATCACATATATAATCGAGGCAGCATTGAGAAATATGCATTGAGAAATATACCATCATATATGCAAAAATATATCTACGTAAACTCTCCCCCTTTGTCATTTTCAAAAGTAATAAAGTACAGGGAGGAAGTAAAATAAAGCTGAATGGTTTCCTACCTCATATGGCTCCACAGTTAATTGGCTATAAATCCCGCGTAGGGTGTGGAAGGGTCGCAATCCCTGGAGAGATAGTTCACTAATAGACCTCCCATTGATGGTCCTTGCAGATCGGATCGATTCTACCATATATGTCTTTTTCATTCCGTATAGAAGGAAAGAGTAAATAATGCATCAAACAAAATCATTAGTATAAATAAGCCAAGCAGAAAGCAAATAGCAATAGAGTTATTGAAGAGATTCAAGGATTCTTCTGAGCAAAATCTACATATCAAGAAGATGATTTTGCATGTTATCTATTTGTTCTCGCATCTGTGCTTGATTAGCTTGAATATCCTTCAGCTGTTGATAAAGATTTGCATTATTTTCATCCTAAGGACGATCTAAGTTTTCTGCTACTCTTTCAGATCTTTTGTCTACCTAGACATTGTTTTGCAATCTGTATCCAAATTGATAGGGAATGGAAGGGTGAAACTTAGCCGGTGCATAACAATTCAGATTTGCAAAAGGAACTCCATAATGGTTGAAAATCTTGGTGAGCAACATCCCATAAGGTAGGTAATCGATGGTATTCTTATGATTCTCTTTATCCACCATGAACCTTAAGATCATAGCTGGAAGATTCATTCTGTTTCCTTTCAGAAAATTATACATCACATAAGTGTCCACAGACTGCACCTTTCAACTGAGTTACTCCTAGGAAAAATTGAAGTAACTGAAAGCGATGTAAGACAACGTGGTATTAAGTCTAATTGCATGCTCCAGCGTCTCCCATCTTAGGTGTTCTCAGCATGAAGCCAAATAGATCTGACAACTTCAACTAACTCCAGATCATCAACATCCCACTTATGATAAGAAAAATTAGTTCTCCCTATAAGAGCTACTTTTAGTATATCTCCTAATATTTCTTCAGAAAATAAAATTTTACATTCATGCACCCATAAGACAATGGCTAGCTTTCCGTGAATTTCTTCATTTTTCATGTGTGCATAGAATATCTTGACTAGCTCATCGCATACTATCTCATCTAATTTGAGAAAATTTTCCCAATCGATGGTAACAAAGTAAGGAGAGATAGGTATACCTATGTCATCAAATATTATGGGAGGCAAGATCCACCCAGCAACCACCTTTCTTTACTTGTACTACATTTTATAACAAACTTTAGCTTCCGTTGATTGAAACATTTTTGGTGGTATTGATGTTTTTTGACAACGCATCGTAACGTTAGTCAAAATAAACTAGACTAATACTATAGCAGTGGTGAATCTAAGTTGATTCCATAGAGAATGTGCGTAAAGTTGTTGAAATGAAATTAATCGGTATTTAGGTTAGGGGATTTGGTTTTAGAAATAAGAAAATAAAATAAAGCTAAAATAACTAACAAAAGCAATGTAAAGAAAACTTGTAAAAAAATGATAAAAGTAGGGAATTCAGTAAGGACCCGGTTCTTTGGTTCAATCTTGACCTACACCCTAATTAAACATATTTTATTGATTTGTTATTCTCTAACATCTCCTAGCAACTATTAATCGCGAGTTAATAATTAACTTGAGTTTTCCCTTAGGAAGTGTTTAATCAAGATACGATTATTAATTAAACAAAACCATCGAATAACCTAGGTTACGATCTCTAGATTTAATTAAGCAGTAGCATTACGAATTAGGAAAACCAATTAATTAAGACAATAACCACATACGATGCATCATTTAACCTAGGTTATGTTATCCCTAATGATTACGAATCATTAGTCGCAACATATGAATTTCAACATAACAATTACAGATTATATTGAAATTCTAGCAATGAGTTTGCAAATAAAATGATTCAATGAACGCATTAAAATCATCTTTTCACAATACCTAATTCAATCGACATAAGATAACATAATCAATTACTAACAAGAGAAAGAAAAAACAAAAACAAGAAAAGGAATGCTTAACCGGGTCATCAGTGTCGATGTCGCCTCCAACTGGCATCAGGAAGTTAACCCTTTATGGAATAACCCCAGCCGAAGACTCCCCACCTGTAGTGCCTCCCTTCTCTGTCACAAGCTACCGCTACTGTTATGATTTTATGAATTATTTGTTGGTCCACTTTACTGTTCACTCCTTTAAAACCTACGCTCCTCTTGAACCCTAATGCTACTTCTGTCTTTATGCCTTGTCCCACTTCTGTGTTTCTCCTCTATTATTACGTTTTGGTCCCCTTAATGTGCTGCATTTTGTTGGCTATGCGTTTGCGTTTCAGTCCTTTAGCTGTGCGTTTTGCTGCTCCTTGTCTATCAACGTCTGTGTTACACGTCATTTTATTCATGCCTTGGGCTGCTATATTGCTTCTTATCCATGCTGCCTTTTGGATTGTCATTTTGTCCTCCTTAGTTCCAACTTACTTATCCATGCCTCTTGGTGTTTTATCCCAGCAACTACCATTTTCTTCTCACCTTGGTGCCTTTTTATTACTGTCCATCATCCTTTAAATTCACATTCATGCATTAAACATACACATCTTTCTACTCCCTTATTTTTCCAACTATATGCCATGAGCAACTAGGGTTCTTCTTCTTTGTGTTTTCTTTTTTTTTCCTTGTCTTCTTCTAGTCTTTTAATTTTCTTCTTCTTGCTCCATAAAGATAATTGAAAATTAATCTTCAAAAAATGGCCCAAATATCGTGCTTTTGACTCACTTTAACTTCTTTGCTTCCGAATTGTACCTAAAATCACATATGAGTCAAAGTGAGCACCTTAAGCAATTTTAAGACAATAATCGCTAAATGTTTTGGAATAATTTCATAATCAATTAAGTACTTATCATCTTTCTTTTTTGTGCAACTATTTTTATCTTTTTTGCCCTTTTTTCATTAGAAATAATTTCTTCATGAAACAACTTATTTCTATCAATGGTTTCTTCATTCACAAGCGCTTTTCCCTTCTTTATTTCTTCCCTTTTTCTTTTTTTGGATTCTTCTTCCTTTTTCTTTTCAGCATCAGGGTTTTCTTTTTGTTCAGAAATTTTATTGGCTTGCTTTGCAAGACTTCCTCTGGTTCATGGTTGTATAATCAACCAAAGATGTTCTTCCTCTAAATCATCATCATTTATAACCCAGTGCACTTCTAATACTTAGGGCTTAGAGGAGATATGTTCAGTAACATGAGCTTCACCATGGCTATCGGAAAAAGTTAAAGTTTTCTTTTGTCCTTTTGATCTGGTTCTTGCCATTATAAGAGCGATGGATGAGATTTAGAAGATTTGAGATGAAAAAAAGAGTTGGAATGCAGAGAGTCAAGAGCAACGCTTCAAAAAGCAATTAGGTGAGTAGAGGAGAGAAGTCTATTTTTGGTATTAGGAGTTTCTTGACCACTGATCTCGTGTGAAGATGAATGATTGTACACTAATACAGGAAGTGTGATCATTTGCGTGTCTTCTGGCAGATTCGTACAGTCACTTGTCTGAATTTCGCACACATGTTTAAATGTTGAAATGACAAAACAAAGGAAATTACCTTTTTAGTACATGTGTAATCTTGTTCATTAAACTAAGAGGAGCCTTCGGAAACAAAGGGGCCTTCTAAACTTTAAGGGGCCTACTAAACCAAGAGAGAGTTTCTAAGGAATCAAAATAGAAGGAGCCTGCTAAATGAAATGCAAAGATAAGTAGCAGAGAATATTCATGCAGAAATAACATGCAAAATCTATCTTCAGATAGTAGCATGGTGAAAATGTCAGCTACTTGATTTTCAGTATTAATATGCAAAAGATCAATGGTTCCTTCTAAAACATGATCTCTAAGAAAATGATGTTTGATTTCTATATGCTTAGTCCTAGAATGATGCACAGGATCTTTAGAAAGATTATATCATTAGTATTATCACATAATATAGGAATATGAGACAAGTTTAGAGAAAAATCCTGTAGTTGAAGTTTCATTCATAAGATTTGAGCACAATAGCTAGTAGCTGCTATGCATTCTGCTTTAGTTGTTAAAAGTGCTGTGTAATTTTGCTTCTTGCTGGTCCAAGATACTAGACATCCTCCAAGAAATTAACAGTGACCACTTGTGCTTTTTCGATCGACTTTGTCATCTGCATAATATGCATCAAAATAACCCACTATGTTAAATTAATTAGTTTTTGGATACCATAGTCCAAAATGCATAGTTCCGTGGAGATATCGAAAGATTCTTTTAACTGCTTGCGGTGATTTTCTTTTGGATTTGATTGAAAGCATGCGCAAAGACATACATTAAGCATAATGTCCAGTCTTAAGCTTGTAAGATATAGTAGTGATCCAATCATTCCTCTATATTTTGTCTCATCCGTAGCTTTGCCTTCTTTTTCTTAATCAAGTTTAGTTCTAGTGTACATGGGAGTACCCATCAATTTGGGATTCTCAAAATGATATTTCTTGATGAGTTCCTTTGTGTATTTGTCTTGGCTAATGAAGATTTCTTTTTTTTTCGTTTGTCTGATTTGTAATCTAAGAAAGAATGATAATTCTTCCATCATGCTCATTTCAAACTCTCCCTGTATTAACGCTGAGAATTCTTCACAGAAGGATGAATTAGTAGCACCAAATACTATATCATCAACATATATTTGCACTATGAGTAAATCATTCTCCTTTCTCTTAATAAATAAGGTTTCATCGACCTTTCCTCTTTCAAAGTTATTCTTAAGTAGAAAGATACTTAACCTCTCATACCATGATCAAGGAGCCTGCTTTAAACCATATAGAGCTTTGGATAACTTCATCATGTAATCTGGATGGTTTTCATCTTCAAAACTTAGGGGTTGCTTAACAAATACTTCTTCGTTAATGTAGCCATTTAAGAATGCAGTTTTAACATCCATTTGCAACAGCCAGAAGTTTCTATAGCATACAAAGGCAAGTAAAATTCTAATCAATTCCAATCAAGCAATAGGTGCATAAGTTTCATCAAAATCAATAACTTCCTGTTGATTGTAACCTTGAGCTACAAATCTAGCTTTGTTTCTTACCACCTTATCATTTTCATCAAGTTTGTTTCGAAATACCCAACGAGTTCCAATAACTGACTTGTTTTAAGGACAAATCACCATATTCCATACTTTGTTCTTATCAAACTGACTTAGCTCATCTTTCACAACTGAGACACAATTCTCATCTGTAAGAGCTTCTTCAACAGACTTTGGTTCTAATTGTGAGATAAGAGCCACAAAGTTGTTTTTGAACTATAATCTTGTTCTTAGACTTTAAGAGGAATCTCCCTAAATATATTGATGTGTATCAAGACCTCTCCATTCTCTTGGTGTTTTTCATTATATAGGCTCCTGTTGATACGAAGGAGCCTGATTTGTTCTAGCTTCAGAGGGGATTTCTTGGTTTTGTGATTCTGAAGGTATTATAGGTGTAGTTTGATTCTCTTATGCATTTTAGGAATCAAAAGAGGCTCTTCATCATCTAAGTCAGTTTCTATTGTCGAAGGTAGTGCTTCATCAAATACCATATGTATTAATTCTTCTATCTTCTTTGTTCTTTTATTGTAAGCTCTAAATCATTTACTAGAGATATTGTAACCTAAGAAAATAGCTTCGTCTGATCTCGTATCAAACTTTCTAAGATTGTCTTTTCCATTGTTTAGCACGAAACACTTGCAGCCAAATGCTCGAAAGTAAGCAAGATTTGGTTTTCTTCCTTTCCATAGCTCATAGGGGGTCTTTTTTAGAATAGGTCTTATAAGACATTTGTTAAGTACATAACATGCCATGGATACTTCTTCTGCCTAGTAGCCATAATGTTGTTCACTTTCACACAACATGATCCTGGCCATATCAACCAAAGTTCTATTCTTTCTCTCTACAACTCCATTTTGCTGAGGCATCCTTAGAAAAGAGAAGTTGTGAGTTATACCATTGTTATCATAGAATTTTTGAAACCTTATGTTATCAAATTCGTGGGACTGAATAAATCCATATGCATAAGTTCAAGTAGTTGGTTAGTAGACATAATATTTTTAGGAGGAAAGTTGCTTCTAACTTGTTTTCCTTTTAAACAAGCCTCATAAACCTGATTGCTTTCAAATTTTAAGGTCGGTAGTCCTCTTACTAACTCGTTTTTGGACAATTTTGATAGAATGCTCATACTGGCATATCCAAATCGTCTGTGCCAAATAAATGAATCCTTTGTTAGAGAGACAAAACACTTATCACTTTATAAAGACAATTCTTCCAGCTAGCATATTCAATTCTGATTTCTAGGACCAACAAATACAATATTATCATTATAAGTATCAACAATTTCACATGAGATGCATAGAAAATGAATTTGTAACCCCTGTCACATAGTTGACTCACACTCAATAGGTTATGCTTCAAACCATCAACAAAGAGAACGTTATCAATAAAGGTAGCGTCAGAATGACCAATTTTACCAATTTCGGTGACCTTTACTTTATTTTTTTTACAAAGACAACATTACCTCTGTCTTTTTTTTTAATATAGATGAAGTGTGGTAGTTTACTTGTCATGTGTCTCGAACAACCACTATCAACTATCCATTGATTCTCCTTTGTCTCCATTCTGAAACATATTTATAGAAAGCATTATCTCATTGTAGGTACCAAAATTTTCTCAGTCCTTTCAGGTTAGTAGTTTGACCTTTCATTCTCTAAACATACATATGAGATAATTTCTTTTTACGAAAATTACAAGAATGAATAATGTGACCATGTTTACCATAATAATCGCAAAAAATATATGAATGATAGTTGTTATGATTTTTTCCATTTAGCAAGTTCCTGTTGTTTTAGCTATAATTGCTTCTGGATTTAACAAAGAAGTTTTTGTATGACCTAATATTGTTATTTTCATTGTATCTTATTCCGGCCTTACCAAAAATTCATTTACCACTACTAAGCAATGCATCAAGATTCTTCCTTCCTTCAATGAAATTTTCTAGATCCTTGTTTAAAGATAATATCTTTCCAACACTTATCTCCTTTTCAAGTTCTAAAACGGTGACTTTTTCTTCTAATTATCTTACCTTATCATCATCACTTTTGAGCAATGTATTTTTCAACTTATCTACTCTTTCTTTCATAACTTCTTTTTCAGAAACCTTTTGCTTATAGTTGATCTTAAGAACCATATTCTTGGTCGCCAAATTCTCATTGGAATCTAATTCGCAGATTCCAATGATTTCATCTTACTCTTTAGAGATGCATCATTGCTCTTGAACTTCTCAAGTTCTTTGAAATACTTCACTGACAACCTTTTATACTGATCATACAATTCATGATATGCATTTTTAAATTCATCAACTTCAATATCAGGGTCAGAATAATATAGCTCATCGTCTCCTGATTCAGCTATAAAGCAAATGTTGCTGACTTCTTCTAACTCTTCTCCTTCAAAGTTTTCAGAATCCTCACCTGACCAGGCTGTAGTCATCGCTTGCTTTCTGGATTTTCTATTCTCTGACTTGTCCTTTTGAAGAAGAGGACATTCTGGTCTTGTGTGTCCAGTCTTCTTGTAGTGATAGCATATGATTTAATTGTTTTGTGTATTGCTATTACTGCTATTGCCTTTTGATAGGAACCTGTTGTTTTCAACTTTCTTGTTTCTTTCTTTTTTCTTCATCAACTTTATTTTTATAGAAGTGAGCATATTTTATGAACATAAAGTTGAATTCGTCATCTCCATCTATTTGCAACTCAGTGTCACTTTATCACCGTTCGATTCGTCAATTGCTTTTAGTTCCATTCCTTTTCTGTAGGAGAATCCTTCACCTCGCCTAAGCTCAGTTTCATGGATCATCAGATTTCCTCGTAGCCAGTTGAGTAAATCCTTTACTGTTTCTAGAGCTGTCACCTTAAATCTCCATTCCTTTGGTAATGACCTCATAATCTTCGTTATGAGCTCGTCATTGGGATAAATCTTTCTCAAGTTCTTTAAGGCCGTGATGATGTTATTGAAGAGTTCGAAGAACTCGTCTATAGTCTCTCCCTTTTTGATGCCAATAGTTTTGTATGATGTATTAAAAGACTTATTCTATGTTTCTTTACCTCATTCGTTCCTTCAAGGTTAACTTGAAGTTTGTCCCACATTTTTTTTACTGTAGAGCAGTAAGATATTTTTTCATATTCTTCGGGAGATAGCGCATATATCAAGTGATGATTTTCCTTAGCGTTTAGTTATGCATTTCTCCTGTTAGTATCAGTCCATACTTCTACGTTATCAGAAGTGGGAATTATAGCTTCAACTCTAATTGTTTGTCGTACTTCGATATCTACAGATTGGAGATATATGGTCATTCTCTCTTTCTAATATGAGTAGTTGTTTCCATTGAAGTGAGGAGGCTTTGAGACAGATTGTTCTTCAAAACTTCTCATATTGTTTGCCATGATCTATCATATATTGTAAAACACAAAAATGTGAAACCTTGCTCTAATACCAAATGATAAAACAAACACATGCAGGGGTTAAATTGTGTATAACTTAAAAAAAATTTACAATTTACTTTCAATTTATATAAAGACAAGGACCTGTTAAAATTTAAAACAATAAGAGCCTGCCAGACGATAGTAGCTTGTAAAATGACAGGAGTCTGCTAAAGTATAAGTCCTATTGAAACAATAAAAAGAAGGTGCCTATTAAAATGAAAGGAACCATCAGGAAGTCGAAAATAGAAGGAACCTATTATAAAAGTGAAGAAGCCTCTTGCTGAAATGAACACACACACAATATAATGCAGAAATATAAAAGATAAGGAGAGAGAGAGAAGAAGGACGCAGTCAATTTATACTGGTTCAACTTACAATCTAAGCCTACGTCCAGTTCCCAAGTATCTAACTTGAGTGATTCACTATAAAAATTTGAGTATTAAATTTGACGAGCCTCTCAAAACTCACGAGTACATTTTTTCAAGGTTCTCCAACCTTCCACACTCGAAGTGTATAACAAGCTTCTAAAAGCTCACAACAATTTCTCTCTTGATAGAGTGATTTTATTTTATAAGAAATAATAAGAATGATATGACTCTCAAGAATATAGATGCTAATCAAATGTCTCGAAAGTCTGAATATGTTTGTTACTTCACAAGTGTTGTTGCTCTTCCTTAAATAGTAAATTTCTTCACCTAGTCATTGCTTCACTTACATCTTTAGTCAACTAGATGGATTTAAATTTGAATAACTTTGATGTCATCTTTGCCAAAAATCTTTCAGTAATCACAAGCTAATATATGATCTTCATAATTTGTAGGATACTTTCGAATAAACCATTTCTAATAAGGTAAGTTCATAATGAAGGTTCCTACAAGAAAGAAAGCATATTTCTTATGATTTTATTTCCTTTTGAGAATAAGACCGTTAATTATACAAGGAAATAAATCCAATTTGAATTAAATATTATACAGTTATCATTAAAATCATTAGTCATAATCCTTGAGCTAACACAGTGGATCTTAAAAATCATTTTAAATTTCTAAAAATACCAAAAATCACATTTTTCAGATAAGATTAACTATGCCTAGGAATCAATTATGCCTCATTTTGTAGATTTTATTATATAATTTGATAATATTACATAAGATTTGGCACGACTACATGTTTGACTATAGATCCTTTTATATCTCTACAATAATATACGATTTTATAAATAATCATTTTCCAGATCGTATCTTCTTTCAAAAACTTTTTTTCATACCAATATGCTAGTCTCTTCAACTTATACCTTTACCTTTGTTTTTCAGAAAGGATATGCCTTAGATCACATCCATCTACTAAGTCGTATTCATCCAAAAGAATTTTAAAAAAAAATTGTTTCTATCCCAAACTTTAAAATTGCATGTCCATATATATGAGTCATATACAACAATATCCACCTTAGTGAATATACTCTTGGCAAGTTGAATTGTATCTACATATAGCATTTTGAGACATTAATTACTTAAACTTTTTCATGGTGATCAACCTTATCAATATGTCAACTTCATTCATCAAAGTATGAACCTTATCTAATAAGATATGTCTAGATGCAATCTACTCCTTGATCTTATGAAACCTCACATCTACGTGCTTAGGCCTTGCATGATACATTTGATTCTTTACCAAATAAATGGCACTTAAATTATGATATTGTATTTGAACTCCACCTTAGTTGATGCCCATCTTTTTCAGTAGCTCATAAGCCATAATGTCTCTTTCGAAGTCTCAGTCGCTACCATATTCTCCGCTTCTATTAAGAGCAATGTAACTGTTGAAGATAATGTTGATTTCCAACAAAGAGGCTCTCCTATAATAGTAAAAAACATGTCTTTTAATAGACTTTCTATTATCCAAACCTCCTATGTAGTTTGAATCCACACATCTAACAACTGAAGGATCACTATGTTGATTCCTAAACACAATCCCATAGTTCGATGTACCCTTTAAGTACCTGAATATTTACTTGGCTGCTTCCAATGTCATCTTCCAGGTTTTATATATATACTTACTAACCTCACTAACTATTGATCCAAAGTAGCCTCCCACAAACTATTGCATACATTAAACATTCAACAATGCTAGCACTTAGCATCTTAGACATATCATCAACTTCAACATCTATTTTTGGACACTATTCTAGGGAAAACTTAAAATAATTTGCCAATGAAGTACTTATAGGTTTAGCTTTTTTTATTCCAAATATGTACAATACATTCTTAATATATTTGGATTTAGAAAACCATAGTTTTCTAAAAATTCTATCCTTAGAAATCTCTATTCCTAATTTTTCATGGCAACACCCAAACCATTAATATCAAATTCCTTTCCAAAAAGGTCTTTAATTCATTCACGTCATGCATACTTGTTGTAGCAATCAACATATCATTTGCATATAGTAGAAGAAATATAAATGATCTATCATCAAGGCTTTTAATGTGTACACAACAATAATACTTCAATATATAAAGCAACCTTTTCAATTTACACATATACTACCCTTTTCAGGTTGATTAAACCCCTCAGACTGCTTTATATAAAAAAATTTCCCCAAGTCATTATGAAGGAAAGATTTCTTCACATGTATCTTCTGCAAATGTATATCCAAACTTACTACTAATATCTTTTGAAGGAAGTATGAAAAATAACTAGGAAAAGATTTCATCATAATTAATCCATTTCCATTATTTGTATCCTTTAGTTGTTTATCGAGTATTGAAATCTTTTCCTTCTTTTTTTCTAATGCTAACTTCCTCTTATATATCCACTTACACCATATACGCTTATTCTCTTTAGTTAGTTGCATCAACTCCCATATTTGATTATTATTCAAACACTTTGCTTTCTTTATCATTGCTCCTATCCATATATCCTTCCCTTAATTGTTTAGTTTCTTAAAAGTTAGTTGGGTCTCCATTACTTATGATAAGTATAAAGGATATCAAACCTTCCGATCCACATTAATTGGTGGATTAATGGTATGTCTTGCTATATCCATAGCTATATTGTATTAATGTTCTTCTCTGGACATTAATTTATCTTAGAATCAGAATATCCGGCTTCTTTCAAGTTTACTCCAAGCTAACCTAGTTTCATTTGTTCCTCCTTTGTACTATCCTCTACAGACCCCAACACATCTTTTTAATATGTTCGATTTAATAGATGATGTTCATCAAATATCACTTTCCTACTAATCACTATCTTCTTTGATGATGAGTCTCAATGCTTGTATCCCTTTATACCTGTAGTATAGCTAATAAAGATAGATTTATACAACTTTAAATTAAAAATTAACCTCTTATTATTGGAAACATGCTTATAAGTAGGATAACCAAAGTTTTTTACAACCAAAGTTTTTCAATATAAAAAAACCTATCTTGCTTCTTATACACACTTCCTCTTCCATTTTCTTATTTAGTGATACATATGGTGATCTATTGATGATGTAATATACTATACTCACAACTTCTTCTAAGAAAATTTTCTCTACATTTAGTCTCAAATACCTAACCTTTTTAGCTATGGATCTATTCATCCTCTCCGAAACACTCATTCTACTATGATATTTTCTAAGCTGCATAGTGTCTATAAATCTTAGGCTTCTTATAAAATTTTTGAAATTACGAGTTTATATATTTAATACCACTTTTTGATATTAATTACTTAATTTTTTTGTCTATTTCTCCACCTGAGTCTTCTATGGCTTAAACTTTGTAAATAACTTATATTTTTACTTCATGAAGTATACCCAAAATTTTCTCAAAAAAATCATCGATAAATATTACTGAGATAACCTAAATGACAAGTCTCTAGTAGAACCTCAAACATTAGTATGCATATAATCTACAACACTTTTGATTTGTGCTCATTCATCTTAAATGTCATCTTAGATTATTTACCAAGTATATAAAACTTATAAAAATCTAATTTACGATGATTGATGCCCTTCAGTAGGCTCTTTTTATTAAGTTATATCATCTTTCACTTTTTGAAATGACCTAATTACAGGTTCTATAATGTAGTACTATCACCATTTGACTTTACTATAGTAACCTCTCAACCTACAACTGCCCTACCCATTAGTCTGCAGATGTTTCGTTCCAATTTTGTCCTTTTATCACAACTAATGCATCCTTTATTACCTTAATATTATCTCTATCAATTTTATAGCAAAGATCATTCGTATATAAGATTCCCAAAAAGTCATGCTCTTCTTTAAATTTAGTACATATCTAACATACATAGTGTTTTGATAATACCATCAAACATCTTCTAACTAAATAGTTTGTTTAATGTGTATGAATAGTTTGTTTAATGTGTATGACATAAACTAATCTTTGTTTGGAATTATGTGATGTGAGCGTCTTGTATCCATAATTAATGGGTCCTGAAGTTTACTAGTTAAAATGAAAATTATATCTCCATCTTTGTAATTTAAGTCTCCCTTTGCACTATATTAGTATACCTTAAAGAATCATTAGACTTCCTTCCATCAATTTGCCTTTTCTTATTTAGATAGTCCCTACTGATATGTCATATTTGGTCACACTTGTAACATTAAATTATCTTTCCACCTTGAAGTTAGATCTAGATCTCCTTTTAAACGAGCCATCCTTATTTTACTTTCTCTCATAATCTTAGTTTCCCTTCACAAATAGCTCATCATAATGAGAGCTTTCATAGGTATTGAGTCGACCCCAGCCTCAAATCTAGTTTAGTGACAAATTTTGCATTGCTCAGCCAATAACAAAGTAGAATTTTCCTCCAAACTAACTATCTCCTTACATAATGTACATATAGTCACCAAATGTTTATAAAAAAGAGGTAAGGAACAAATAAGAATTGTTGCTTTGTCTTCTTGTACAAATTCACCTCGAGTGTTAGTAGCTCACTAAATATTTGATTAAACACAATGATATGCTATTTGAGATGTATTCTTTCCTACATCTTCAGCATATATATTTTCTTCTTTATATATAACTTATTTATGAGAGGCTTTTACATGTTTTTAGTTTCTTCCATATCTCCCTAGGGAATATAATCCATATAATGTGATACGTGACCTCATCTGCTATGTCAAGTTATATGATTCCAACTGCTTACCCTTGTAACTCTTCCCATTCAAGATTGTCCATACATTTTAGGTTATTAACTTATAACACCTTCTGCATGCCTTATTGTGTTAATAGATCCTTCACTTTATTTTGTCATAAACTAAAATTCCTAGTTCTATTAAACTTCTTTACTTTAAACTTTGCAACCAAAGTCATTATTACCTCAACGATGCTTTGATACTATTTATTGAGAAAATAGATAGCAAGAATATAGAGTAATAAAAGAAAAGAATACAAGAATATTTTTAGTGAGGTTCTTAGAAGTTGGCGTGCCTATATCCTCAAAAGCCAAGAATGTCTGATTCACTATTTAATATTAGGGTAATGGTTATACTAGGTTTACTTATATGTTTGTATATGTAAACTTTAGTTATTATAATTGACTCAATAGCCCTTTTACCAAATTCAACACAATTTAACTTTAAATTTAGTAGATACCATAATCCTTTTAGAGTTTAAAATCTACTATAAAATCTATGTTTCCAAACAAAGCTAATTGTTCCCCATAACTCTCACTATCTAATTCCAGAATATTACAAGAGTTATGACATGCTTGTGTCCTCTAACTATAGATTCTCCTACTTCTCTATACACTAATATGTGGCTTAAGACATGACTGTGTATCTAACTCGTTGATCTTACTAACTTCTCTATTTATAAGACACGATTTGTGGCATGCTCGTGTCCTAGATCTTATCTTCTTTTGAAATCTTCTTTATCACACCAACATGCTCGTGACTTCAACCCATACTTTTACTTTTAATTTCCAAAAGGAAACGCTTAAGGCTATGCTCGTACCTCAAATTATATTCAACCAAAAGAATTTTAAGAAATGCCCATTTTATCCTAAAATCCAAAAATTACATGTATTTATATATCATCTATACATAACCAAATTATTTTTATCAAAAGAGGGATTCATCATATATAAATCATTCTTAATTTTTATTCTTAATCGATTTGAAAATTTATACAATTAACACACTCATTTTATGCTTTAAAATAGATATTTACCTATTTTATAATTAAAAATAGACATCTTGTTCATAAAGTCCAAGAGCACTAAATGCTAGCTTTTGAACTTGACATTTGTTTAGTACATAAATCTCATATCAATTAAAAGTAAATATAAAAAATTACATATATTTTACATGTATGAGTTTATACCATAATGTTTTAAGATTTTGGTTGAGATTTAAATTTATTTTTTATATGGATCATTTTTCTTTTTGAAATAAATATTTATAAAAATTTAATATAATGTCATAATAAGAATAGACTATAAGTATTAGTTATTTATTTCTAAATGTTAAAGGGGTGTATTAAGTTAACTACAAGTACATATTAAAAATTATTTTTATAAAAATAATTTTATAATTAAACATTTAGTTAAGAGATTTAATATGATATTAGTAAATTTCCAATATTACGAAGTTTACACATTAGATGTACATTTTTCACTATGATAATTTATTAAAGGAAGAAGGAATTTAGTTTTTGTGATAAGTCCTACTAAAGATTCGACTGTTATAGCTGTGAGCTGGGAAGTGGGAACCAACAAGTGTTTATTATATTTGCGCTTCACCTGTGACTAGCACGTATAAGTTAGCTTACTCATTAAATAAGTAAAATTAAGTTAGCTTACTCATTAAATAAGTAAAATCATATTGCATATAATAAAATGAATTGAAAAATTACTGAAACTTCGTCTAAAGCATTATGAAGCAAGTTGACTTCCTTCAAATGCTTGGCATGTTGAAGGAAGGCAATTCATTCCTGACAACGACTCCCAACTCACTAGACAATTTTGCTTATTAGATCTTATCAACAAGACGATGTTGCGTGGGGTCAATATGCACAAAAAACTTGGTGTTCATTGCAACATTCATGCGATGCAACTCAGATCCTTTAGTGATACCTCTACCTCTTTTTCTTATGTTGATTTTGGAACCTGACAACAAAAGAATAATGATAAGAAAAAACATATTAAACGTGTAAATATATATTTGAGCATAACTGTAAATATAGGTGGTTAACAATAATAGACCTACTCATCATTAGTTGAGGTAGATATTGTTTGTTGCTGTCTACCTTTACTGGAGGATGAAATTGGTGGTTATTGATCGATAAGGTTGGATTGATTTGGTTGTTGTGGAGGAGGAACATTTTCGGTAGTTGTCTCCCTCTTTCCCTTGTTTCTACCAGGTCCCATTATATTGAATATCTTATAAATGAAATATTATCATAACACATAATCTTTACTCAAACATCAACATTCCATATTAATATAAGTGAAACACAATTCAAAACTAAACATTCAACATAAACATAAATTAAACCTCAAAATTCCGCACAAACATACGTTAAAATACGCATTGATTCATGTTGGATAAACTTAAGTAAAACATCAACAACATAACTTAAATATGAACATATCATTTTAAACAATATAAACAAATTATTTACATTTAATCATCATGATTAAGATTTTGAAAATCATCATCATTTATTGCATTATCATTGGATTCTGCATCACTATTATATTCGGCCAAAGTATCATCATTGTCATTTAATTCATCCTGAGTATAGTCTTCATCCATTTGTATGATAAGATTAGCTTGGACTTCATCCAGATGTACTATGTTGGGTCTGACTCTTTTATATGAATTAAAAAAAATTGAAATGCAATAGATTATATTGCATTAAGTAACAGAATAATAACTTATAAACATTACACTTACAAATTCGTGTCATATGACAACAAATGATTTGGAGTCAGTGTTGTGAGGGGTTTTCATTTTTGCTCTGTTAACCTTAGCTTTCTCACACTTTTCCTAGATAAAGAGAAGAAATAGTCATTAAATGCAAAAACAAAATTATTGGAAGAAAATGTGAAGAGAAAGAAGGCAAACCTTAACATTCTCAGAGGCCCAATAATCACACATTTCACTCCAATTTTCTAGAGTAACCCATTTTGAAACATGTCTCCTTATCTCCTCATCCGATGGGAAAGAGTTGTAGTATTTATGAAGTCGATAAAGATGATCCTTTGCCCTTTGTTTGAACAGTAAACTGACACAGCTTGAAACTTTAAGGTTCTTGATATCAACGATATTAAGCTTCACCTGTGAATAACACATTTAAGTTAGCCTACTCATTAAATACTTAAAATCATATTGCATTGATTGAACCCAAGTTTACTATATTAGTTATTGACATTTTCATGATTTTTGTTATACTTTTCGGCTCCTTTTGTTGGATATTGTGCTTAATTTGATCCAAGAGTACTTGTTTTGAATTAATGTGATTTGAGGGTCAAATTATCATAATTAATTAACAATTGCACTCCTTTAAATTGTAGGACATTTGATATTACAAATTATTACTTTTCATTGCAGGTCTGAAGGGGAGTAGAGCCAACTTGAGAAAAGTATAACGCAAGTGGAACAAAGAGACAGAAGCCATGAGATGACTTGATCGCCGCGGCGAATCACTCCACAGCATTGCCGCAGCGAATCACTCCGCAGCGCATCATGAAGAACAGCTCGTCGTGACGTCACTCAATTATCCCGTCGCGACGCATCCAGAAGAACGCACGTCGCGACGTAACACCAGTATCTCGTCGCGGCGCATGAAAGAGAAGACACGTCGCGACTTGTTCCAATTCCTACGTCGCGGCGCATCACAAGCAACGGCACGTTGTGACATCCAACAATTCACCCACCGCGGTGAGCAAGCAAGAGCAGCATGTCGCGACGTCAAATAATTCACACGTCGCGACGTGCAGACGGATATCCAGACTTTAAATGGATATTTCACTCACTATACTGACCCAACCCGATCCATCCTATATAAACCTTGCCAAATTAGGTTACGGGAATTCATTCATTCAGACAGAGAGAACATTCGGCAGAGAGAAAGGAGAGACGAGCGAAGAGAGAAAAAAAGGAGAAGACTCACGACCTTCTCAGCCGACGTCCGTTATGGTAGCTTGGATTTGTTGCGAGTTGTAAGGCTTCCGGTTGCTATGCGTGGCTTGGCATTCTTTTCCTCTTGAAGATGTAGGGACGGCTGGAGTTTACCGAGCTTAAAAAGGGGAGTAGCTTAATATGTAGTTTAGCTATGATTTATGAAGGCCTAGGTCTAGGATTTGTAATTTGTAGTGAAGCTACTTGATTATAGCTAAA
>JAOQMQ010000006.1:7467819-7480193 GCA_027563845.1 Erythroxylum subrotundum
ATATGAATTTAGGATGAGTAATGTATGAATGCCCATTTGGAAGATGAATGCTTGTGAATGAGGTTAATGTTCTAAGTTTTTCATAGGGGAAATTGTATGTTCTGGCTTCCAATGAAAACCTGGATTGATCTAGGAAGAGTTAGCCAAAGTTTCCTTCTTTGAAGTTGTAGCTTGTCCTTTTATCTTTCCAACGGGACCAAGTTTGTGATTTTTCGATGTCGGAGCTAAGAGATATGACCGTTTTAGTAGGGGATGTCATGCAGGAAAATGTTAACAGAGAGTTACACGGCCAGACCGTGTAAATTTACACGGGCCGTGTTTTCCAGGTGAGGGAGTGACATTTTCGCCCAAATGGTACATGGGCTTACTGTGTGAATTTCGCACAGCCCGTGTAAAATTCACACAGCCTGTGTAAATTTCACACGGACCGTGTCCGTATGCAAGGTGACATTTTTCACCCACAGCTCACACGGGCAGACCGTGTGATTTCACACGGTCCGTGTATTTTGACCCCCTTAACGTCAGAAATTGAATTTTTGGTCTTCATGAAAGTTATATCCCTAGATGTCTTCTTTCCAATTCCGTAAAAACGAAAGCAATCGGAGTTTTGTAGAAAACGTTATGGCGTTCGCGCCAAAGTATGTTCAAGTCGATTTATGTTATGAACATGGTTTACTCTTTTGAGCATAACTCATTCATCCGACCTCCAAATGAAGTGATTCTTGAAGCATTAGTTTCCTAAGATATATATCTTTTTCCCCTAAACAATTGGTAACATTTGGAGTTAAATGGAGGAAATTTGCTCTAATGCAAATGAGTGGTCGGTTAGGAGAGTAGGATTGGAGTAGGTGCACTGTTTGGTATTTTATGCATATCTTGAGCTATACAACTTCAATTGAAGTGATTCTTGCTTCGAAATGAACTAGAGACTTAAGGTTACAGTAAATGACCCTTCAGGGCTTTAGCTCAAGGCTATGTTTCAGTCCGTGGTAAGAGGCGTGCTTGCAAAAGCAACAAAACCTTGAGGTCATGGGTTCGATTCGTGCCCATGACCAAGGAGGACAATACTGATTAAGGTTGTGGTCGCGTGCAAACTTGAAGTATGTGGGGCCTCACTCGCCCGCTAGATTGGGCTTGAGTTCACCCCGGTACGCAAAACACGGGCCCAACAGTGATAATGGTCTCGAGCAGGTTCTTCATTTTAGTGACTTGTTCCTGCATTTTGGTCATCGACACATTCATTTAGTCTTGAGTGAACATGATATCCCTCAGTTGTTGTTGGAGTACGAGATTGTTGGCATCTTACGACTTAATAGGATTCTGTCGCTTTGGAGAAGGTCCCATGACATCTGCAACTCTTTTAGTCTTCTTGTCAGCCCATACGTTCTCTTTCAGCTTGTACCCAAATTGGAAAGGAATCGAGGAATAGAATTTTACAGGCTTATACCATTCCAAATTGTCAAAAGAAACCATAATGGGCAAGAATTTTTGTCAGAAGCATTCCATAAGGTAAACATCCATTGATGTTCTTATGACTTCCCTTATCTAACATAAATTGCATGATCATAGTGGGAAGGTTCATTCGGTTACCTTTGAGCAAGTTGTAGATGACATAAGTGTCCAAAAGATTGCACCTTTCAACATAGTTGCTTCTTAGGAAAATATATGTGGAAAAGAGAGATATAAGGCATCTTTGCAACAAGTTCAACTGTCTACACCAGGGTCTTCTATCTTGTGTGTCTTCAACGTAGAGACAAATGAATTGAACAACTGTTGCCATGTCTTGATCAGCAACATCCAATTTATGGCAAGGAAAATCAGTTCTTCCAACAGGGGCTATATTCAACAAATTCCCCAATATCTCTTAAGTTATCAAAATTTCACACTTATTAACCCATGAGATAATTGCCAATTTCCATCAATAACTTCTTTTCTGATGTGAGTGTAAAATAATCTAACCAGCTCATCAGATACAGTTTCATTCAAAATAAGAACATTATGACAACCTACTATAAGAAAGTAGGGAAAGATGTTGATACCAATATCTTCAAACATGAAAGGAGGTAGAATGTGCCCAGCAACCACCTTTCTTTTTTTTGTAGTGCATTTTGAATTCCATCGGTTGAAAGGTTTTAGGAGGTTCTGATGACTCTCCTTTCTCTAGTACATAAGGGTTCTTTCCTTTGGATTTTTTAACTGGAGCTTCTAGAGGTTTCATCATAGAGAGGATCCTCTTGAGTTATAAGATCTATTGTAGGTTCCTCAATGATAGGAGCCTTTCCTTTTCTTATTTGTTCTTTTCTTTTTTGCTAAAGTTCAAATTGAGCAGACTCATCTTCTTCATCTCTTCTTCTTTTTTGAGAAGATTCTTCTTATATTTGTTCATCATCTTTTTAAGAGTCCTTTTCTTATGTTCTCTGATGAAATTAGAGACTTCCCTTTGCTAGGTGACTTCTCTACGCTAGTAGATTCCTCTTCACTAACAGATTCCTCTTTGTCTTTGTGTGACTTAAGGTTTAATTCGCTAGATTTAGGGTCCTCTTCATCAGAGTGATGTCGAGGATCATTCCTCTATTTGGTCTTAAATTCATGGCAGAGGTCTTCATTAGATGAATCAGAAATTGTCTATTCCAGTGACGGCGAGGGTAGATTCTTCCTTTTTCATTCGTACTTGTGCAAGGGTTCCATCAGTCTCTATTTAGGTACAGATAATGGCTTTTTGAAAGAGGAAGAAATAGTGGGTTCTATCTAGTTTTTGGTATTATCCTGTATATAATTTGTTGAATATGACAAGAAAATATCATGTAGTGGAATTATATCTAGGGTTTATTTGAATCAGTCACATTGTTTGTGTCATAAATTGGCATACAGACCTCCAAATTGGGTTATTTCAGTAGCATATGAAATATAGGACATAGAACTAGAAATATCTAGAAGAGACTCTTGACTTAATTATGACTTTATTACATTGTAAATTGAGATCGAAAATGGTGACTTGATGTTGCCCCTGTTTTGGAGCAGCTTGTGATGTTTGGTTCATATCTTATGATTTAGAAGTCCAAATGGCTTGATCTTTAATGTTTTAGAAACTAGAGACATAGGAAAAAAAAAGTCCATAAGACATAAAAGCCTAATTAGAAAATTTTCTATATTCAAATTACAGAAAAATTGGAGGTATGAATTCTTCTCAGGGGACACGACGTGAATTAAGTTGCATTATTTTGAGTTTGTTTTTATTTCCAATCTTTACCGAATCATATCCAAACCTTTTTGAATGTGTATGAAAATTTTAAGAAACCTAGAAATAAATGAAATAGGACTTACCATATGTGAATTGGTTGATTGAACATTGGAATTTAATATTGAGCATAATTCATACTAAAGAAAATTTACATGTACATAAATGGTTTGTATGCATATTTATTGCTTATATGTGTATAGTATGATTATACAAGTGTGATTGTAATAACTTTCTAATGGTGGTAAGTTATGAATTCCATGTATAAACGCAAACACAGATTTCATGACTTGAAATGTATATCATATGATTTGTCAATATATGAATTGTGAAATTGGCAAATGGTTAAAGGATATTTTACAGCGCTTGCTCTATTGTCTTGGTGGTGGATATATAGGCATGCCTATAGGGTTACAATGTACCTGCTATAGTTTAACACTAATGGTTTCTTCATTTTGAGACTATAATGTCTCCATAATTTGATGACTTTCGTATCCACAGTTTGATACTTTCAAGTATCCACAGTTTTGATATCCTTAGATATCCACAGTTTCCGTTATCCACACCCACAAGAATGTGCAAGCCTGATATAGAAAGTAAAGTAAATGATTATAAATAAGAAATATAGCATGAAAACATAAATAATTGGTATTGATGAACATTTGCATTTATATTGATAATTTGTACCAATCAACGTTGAATACCAATGTTTGGCTTATGAATGTAAATTTCCGATATATGAATAACATATTGAAACAGGTTTGCATTATGTACTTTGATTAAGTACTTGGCGGATGACTACTGTGAGTGGTCATCCAAACTAAGTGTTTTTGCCACTAAGCTTTCAAGCTTAGTATGGGTGTTAATCCGTGTAGGTCTAAGTCATAGGAGTGAGGTATAGGGAACATATGCAAGGAATAAGGCCAGCAGTTAGGAGAAAAAGTACCTTTGGAATTTGTTTTGGTTAAAGATGATTTTACATGTAATGAAGAAAGGATATTGTATGGTTTCTTTTGGAACATCATGTCAATGTAAAGATGTATACTAGTTTTAAATGATAATGGTAAGTGATGTGAAATTTTGTAATGTGTATATGTATAGCATTGAATAGAAATGTATGCCATGAATGTATGTACATGAAATTGGTTGCCATGTATGTAGGTGGTTGTAGATTTTGTATAGGAGGTGTTACATTTTGTGCCTGTTAATATCTGCAAAAAGAAGTAACATATTTTTCTAAAGATAAATAGAGTTAAAAATCTAATAATCTGCACTTACCGAGCTCTTTTCTTAGTAAACAAAATATATCTTCTGAAAGGGGCTTAGTAAAAATGTTAGCTACTTGGTTTTCAGTATTAACATGCAATAATTCAATAGTTCCTTCTAAGATATAATCTCTAAGAAAGTGATGTTTAACTTCTATATGCTTAGTCCTAGAACGATACACAATATTTTTAGACAAGTTAATTGGACTTGTATTGTCACATAATATAGGAATATGAATAAAGTTTAGAGAAAATCTTGGAGTTGATGTTTCATCCATAAAATCTTAGCACAATAGCTAGCTGCTGTTATATATTCTGCTTCAGTTGTTGAAAGTAATGTGCAATTTTGTTTCTTGCAAGACCAAGAAACTAAACATCCACCAAGGAATTGACAGTAGCCACTTGTGCTTTTTTGTCAACCTTATCACCTACATAATCTACATCATAGTAGCCAATTATATTAAATGAATCTATTTTCGGATACCATAATGGTCTATGGTTTCGAGACGATAACGAAAGACCCTCTTGATTGTTTGAAGGTGGCTCTCTTTAGGATTTGACTGAAAATATGCAAAAAGAAACATACTAAGCATTATATCTAGTCTTGAACTTGTAAGATATATAAGTGAACCAATCACTCCTCTATATTTTGTCTCATCAATAGGTTTGCTTACTTCATCCTTATCAAGCTTTGTTACAGTATACATTGGAGTTCCTATTAGTTTGGCATTTTCAATATGATATTTTTTGGTAAGTTACTTTGTGTACTTGTCTTGATTAATGAAAATCCCTTTTTTATTTGTTTTATTTACAACCCAAGGAAGAAGGATAGTTCCCCCATCATAATCATCTTAAACTCCCCCTGCATTAAAGTTAAGGATTCTTCATAGAAACACAGGTTAGTAGCACCGAATATTATGTCATCAACATATACTTAAACTATGAGTAAATCATTATCCTTTTTCTTAATAAATAAGGTTTTATCTACCTTTCCACTTTCAAAGTGTTCTTAAGCAGGAAGTTACTTTACCTGTCATACCATGCTCGAGGAGTCTGCTTTAGACCATACAAGACTTTTGTTAATTTCATCACATAATCTAGATGACCTGCATTCTCAAAAATTGGAGGTTGCTTAGTAAACACTTCTTCATTAAGATATCCATTTAAGAAAGTACTTTTGACATCCATTTGAAATCATTTAAATTTTCTATGTTATGAAAAAGCAAGTAAAATACTGATAGATTCTAGTATAGCAACAGGTGCATAAGTCTCATCAAAATCAATACCTTCCTATTAGTTATAGCCTTGAGCTACAATTCTATATTTATTTCTTACCACCTTACCATTTTCGTCAAGTTTGTTTCTAAATACCCAACAAGTTCCAATGACTAACTTCTTTTACGAATAGGGTACCAAATTCCAAACCTGGTTCCTATCAAACTGGTTTAGTTCATCTTTCATAGCCGCAGTCCAGCTTTTATCTACGAGTGCCTCTTCAATGGTCTGTGGTTCTAATTGTTAAAAAAAGAAAAATAATTTCTTTTGAAGGAGGCTCTAGTTCTTAGACCTTCTGAAGGGTCTCTTAAAAAATACTGAAATGTATCAAGACCTCTTCATTCTCTTGGTGTCCTGAAACTTCTACTTTTAGCATCTGGTGCCCTTTGCTACAAAGGTGCCTGTTGAGGTGTATTCACAAAAGGAGCCTTTTCTGTCCTAACTTTAGAAGGACCTTATTGATCTTACAAATCTGAAGGCACTACTGGTGCAGTTTAAGTTTGTGGCGTATCGTGAGGGACCAAAGGATGCTCTTCATCATTTAAATCAGTGGCTGTTGTTGAGGGCAGTGCTTCATCAAATACAAAATATATTGACTCTTCTATCCTCTTGGTTCTTTTGTTGTAGACTCTAAATCCGTTTTTAGCAGTGCTATAACCTAGAAAGATGGCTTCATCAAACCTTGCATCAAATTTGCCAAGGTTGTCCTTACCATTATTTATCACAAAACACTTGAGGCCAAAGGCTCGAAAGTAGGCAATATTGGGCTTTATTCATTTTCACAACTCATAAGGAGTCTTTTCGAGTATAGGCCTTTTAAGGAACCTGTTCGAAATGTAACAGGCAGTAGTTACAACTTCTGCCTAGTAGCCATGAGGTAGACCACTTTCTATAAGATAGTTCTGGCCATATCAATAAGGGTTTTATTCTTTCTCTAAATAACCTCATCATGTTGAGAAGTCCTTGGACAGAAGAAATTAATAGTTATACCATTATCATCATAGAAATCTTCAAACTTTCTGTTATCAAATTCTCCTTCATGGTCATCTAAATTAATGTAATGTAGTATCCTTTTTCAATCTGAATTTTCTTATAGAACTTCTCAAAGAATTCAAAAGCATCATCCTTATTTGCTAAGAAATAAACCCATGTGAATCTAGAGCAATAATCTACTATAACAAAACCGTAATGTTTGCCACCAAAACTTTAAGTTCTAGTAGGACCAAACAAATCCATATGTATAAAATCAAGCAGTTGGTTAGTAGATACAACATTTTTTATAGAAAGCTACTTCTAACTTGTTTTTCCTTTTAAGCATGCTTTAGAAACCTAATTATTCTCAAAAGTTAAATAGGTAATCCTCTTACTAATTTATTCTTAGACAATTTTGATAAAATGTTCATGCTAGCATGTTCAAATCTTCTACGCAAAATTAACGAGCCCCTTTTTAGAGAAAAAAAGCACTTAACCTTTTGAGAAGACAAGTTAAGCACAATATATATTATGATTTCTAGGACCAATAAACATAATGTTATCATTATGATTATCAATTATTTCACAATGAGATGTACAAAATGTGACTTTATATCCCTTATTACATAACTGACTCATACTCAGCAAAATATGTTTCAAACCATCAACATACAGAACATTATAAATAGAAGTAGAGTTAGAGGCACCCATTTTACTAATTCTAGTGACCTTTTCTTTATTTTTGTCAGTAAAGACAACATTAACTCCATCTTTGCTTTCAATATAGTTAAAGTGTGATATGTCACCTGTCATATGTCTTGAACAACCACTATCAACTATCCATTGGTTTTCTCTTGTTACTATTTTGAAGCATATCTGTAAAATGTATTATCTCAATTTACGTACTCAAACTCTTCTGGGTCCTTTTAGGTTAGTAATATGACCTTTTGGTCTCCAAACATATATTTCAAATAATTTCCTTTTCTACGTATGTTACAAATGTAACTAATATGTCTATGTTTGCCACAGTAGAAGCAAAAAACAGATGAATGAGAGTTACTGTCATTTTTTCCATGTATCATGTTAGTACTATTTTGATAACAACTACTGCTGGTTTTAAGAAATAAATTCTTGTATCTTGATATTATTATTTTCATCATATCTTATTCTTGCCTTATTAAAGACAATTTTACCATTACCAAACAATGCATCAATATTATTCTTTCCATCAATAAAATTAGCTAGCTTTTTTTTTTTATAAAAGATGTGATTCTTTCAATAAAATTTTCTTCATCTTCTAGATGGTCACATGCAATTTCTAATTCAGTAATCTTTTCTTCTAATTCTTTCACTTTTTTAGAAACTTTACAATCATTCTCAAGCAATACATTTTCTAACAGAGTTATTTTTTCTTCTAAGAATTCCTTTTCGGATACCTTTTGCTTATAATCGTTTTCAATCTTAGTAAGAGACATATTATTGGACAACAAGCTCTTATTCTCTTATTCTAATACTCAAATTTAATCTTCAAGGATGCATCACTCTTTTTATACTTCTTAACCTCTTTAATATACTACACAGTTAATTTCTTATACTGAGTATACAGTTCATAATATGCATCTCTTAGTTCATCAATTTTAAGATTAGAGTCAGAATTATACACCTCATCGTCTCCTGAATTGGCTATGAGGCAAACATTACTTACTTCTCAAGTCTCTTCTTCATCAAAATTCTCAAAATCTTCATTAGACCAAACTATAGTTATAGCTTGCTTTCTAGGTCTTCTATTTTATGTTTTGTCCTTATGAAGAAGAAGGGAACATTCTAGTCTGATGAGTCTATGCTTCTTACAGTGATAACATATAATTTAAGTATTTTGTGTAGTGCTAGTGCTAGTGTTAGTGCTACTACCTTTTGACATGGACTTACTTCTTTTTGTA
Source organism: Erythroxylum subrotundum (assembly GCA_027563845.1). Classification (NCBI taxonomy): domain Eukaryota; kingdom Viridiplantae; phylum Streptophyta; class Magnoliopsida; order Malpighiales; family Erythroxylaceae; genus Erythroxylum; species Erythroxylum subrotundum. The sequence continues at coordinate 7,476,510 of JAOQMQ010000006.1, forward strand.
AAAAACATACATACTTTTTGACCATAAGGTTGAATTCATCATCTCCATCTATCTGCAACTCATTGTCGCTTTCATCACCATTTGATTCATCAACAGCTTTTAGAGTTATTCCTCTTCTATAGGAGGATCCTTGATCTTGTCTAAGCTCTATCTTATGGATCATTAAGTTTCCTCTTAGCCAATCAATTGAAACAGTTTCTAGATCCTTTGTAATTTCTATAGTAGTCACTTTGAGTCTCCACTCCTTTGGAAGTGACCTTAGAATCTTTGTCACAAACTCATCAATGGGATATTTTTTCAAGGCTGTGATGATGTTGTTGAATCGTCCAAAAAAAATCTTTTATGTTCTCTCCCTTTTTCATTCTAACAGTTTCATACTGATGCACTAAAAGATGTATCCAATGTTTTTTTTAACCTTATTTGTTCTTTCAAAGGTAACTTAAAGTTTATCCTATATTTCCTTTATTGTAGAACAGTAGGATATCTTTGTGTATTCTTCTGAAGAGAGTGCACAAATCAGATGATGCCTTGCCTTAACATTTAGTTGTGCATTTCTTCTATCAACATCAATCCACATCTTTACATCGTCAGTAACAGAAACTGTAGCTCCTACTTTGATAGCTTATCAAACTTCAATATCTATATGATGGAGATAAATTTTCATTCTCTCCTTCCAATATGAATAGTTATTTTTATTAAAATAAAGAGGCTTTTATGACGGATTGTCCTTTAAGACTTCTCAAGTTATTTTCCATGATCTATCACGTGCTGTAAAATACAATAAATGTGATACCTCGCGCTGATACCAAATGATAAAGCAAATATATGCAAGAGGGGGTAAATTGTGTGTGACTTGAAATTTTTTACAAGTTACTATCAATCCATACAAAAGACAAGCAGCTGTTAAAATTTAAAATGAAAATAACCTTTTGCAATTTGAAAATAATAGTAGCTATAGTACGAAAATTTAAAAGCTTAGGAAGGAGAAAGAATGACACAGTCAATTTATACTGGTTTGACTTATAACTAAGCCTATATCTAGTCCCCAAGTATCCCACTTGAGTATTTAACTAAAATCTCTAAGTAGTGATTTGATGAGCCTCTCCAAACTCACAAGTACATCTTTTACAAGGTTCTTCAACCTTCCACACTAGTAGTATTTGACAAGCCTCTACAAGCTTTCAACAATTGAAAGTAGGATTTGCTCAATATGTGTTACAATGGATCATCTCTTTAAATAGAGTGTTTTCATTTTCTAAAGCACAGAGGATAAATGAAGATATGACTTTCGATTCTGACTATAACTGCTAATGATATATTTTCAAATCTTGTGTTGAGTGGATGCAATAGCTTTTCCTTAAATAGGAGTTCTCTTTAATGATCCTTTTAAAATTTTCTTTCACATATACTAGCTGTTACTTCAATTTCATCATGAACTAACTGAATGAATCGATAGTAAATATGTTAAAATGTAGTATGTTCAAATATCCAGACATTTGGATAGATTTTTTTATCGTGTCTCAAAACCAACTGTCAAATTGGATGAATACAGGTTCCTTCGTCCGTACAAAAATGATAGGGACTATCCATTCCAGATTTTGTGGAACCATTTTTTATTGTTTGAATGAGTTTGTTAAGATGGTTCCTATAAAATAGGAGTTGTTAGTCGATTATCCTCTCATTTAAACAAATAACTAAGTCATACACCCATTTGTATATTATTTTCCTTTTGGATAAATGAGATAATTCAGTCAAAGAAATTTAAATTTAAAAAGTAACTGAATATTATTGATTGTTATCCTCAAAATTATCAATTTAGAAGCCTTGAGCTAACAAATAGAAAGAGAATAAAGTGTTGAAGTACAAAATATAGTTTATGAGTACTATGTTGTTTGTGATAACATTAAGAATTATTATATATAAATGTAATAACAGAAGATTAAGATTACAAAAGGGGAATTAAAATGTAGATGTTAAAAGTTTCATTATTTATAAAGGAATATTTTGTTTAGTTTGGTTTCTAGGTAATCTAGTAATGTATCTATTACCCTTTATTAAAGTTGGTTAATTTGAAAATCAAGTAGGAAGTTGATTTAAGAATGGGTGTTTTGTCTATGCCATTATATCTCTTTTACTAATTGGTTAATATTATGACTCTAGAACTTAATTATTACTCATTAAGCAAATTATTGCTTATATACTAAAATTTTATTAACTACTTGCATAAGCAAATAAATTCATTCAAATATATATCATTTTACAAATTCTAAAAATTTGAAATACAAATGTTGTTGATATTTATAAAATAATAATTCTTAAGTTATGATCAATACTTAAGACATCATAACAAAAGATAGTGTTAAAAATGACGCTTAAAAGGCAATTCAGCGACCCCTTTTAGTAGTCTTAAATGCTTTTGATCTTGTCAACGTCATCATTGCATTTGTTTTCTCTGGAGAAAGATAATAAAAATTTAGAATTTATGCCAATGGATAAATTGAATTCTAACTACAATCTTTGTGATTTCTTTGCATTCATAACCTCTTTTGAGTTATTTCTCATCTTTTATTGGTAGATGAGGTTCTTCATCTTATAAAGCTCTATATCCGCAACCTTGTTTGATGGTGGTGGCCTTAATGGACTACCATTGGAACTACTTACATAGACCTCATTTGAACTTTGATTTTATTTCTCCTCCTTACCTAAATAATCATGAAAATATTGAAAACAGAGTTAATCACAATTGTAGTCATATACTTAAGAAATAAACAACTTATATAATATTTAGTAGGTGTCTGTTACTTATAATCAAATTTTCAGGCCTTTTAGTTATAGCTTATTGTTACATATCTTTTATTAGACACATGCTTTTACTATTTTGTTGTTGGAGTCATATTTAATAAGTTGTTTTAATCCCTGTCCATAACAAGTCGCCTTTGGTGAACTTCCTCTTCTTATATTGATCTTTGGTTTTGATTGGTATTTTTTTAAAATGGAGTGGCAATAAAAGAGCATTATTTTTGTCAGAATTTCTCTCCTCGGACTGACTCCATCATATATTGGCATCTTAGTTAATCATTTTCCTTTATAAACCAATGTGATGTATTTTTTTTCCAGTTATTCATAATTGTAAACAATCGTAACAATGACATATGGATATTTGATTCCTAACACATCTCAAATTTAGTAACTTCATATATTATGTCTGAAGTTCACAATATGATTAACTCTTCTGTGCATTACTTCAAATTTATTACCACCATTTATCTCAAGTTCACAATCAAGACTTAATTCTTTATTAACTCTCAATTTGGTTTTTATTATTGGACCAATACCATTCATCCACTTAGTGACCATGTTTTTATTTCTAACTAATCTCTTTATCACAAGCACTCTAATTAGTTTAATCATTGTGATAATGTTCTTTGTCCAAATTTTATAATACTTTCATAAATATTATTATCTACAGTATTATACATGAATGAAGTGTTCAAATATCCTAAGACTATTTTTCCTTTTTAAACATCTTCATATTCCTATTTCAACTCCTTCAAACGTAAAAGTTAGGTTCGTTAGAGGACTTATAACATTGCCATAATAGTCTTTCTGTTATAAAACCGAAACTAAAATTTCAGAGTATTTGGGAGAGAAGAATTATTCTTATGAATTCATTACCTTCCTCTC
>JAOQMQ010000006.1:7486671-7500547 GCA_027563845.1 Erythroxylum subrotundum
ATCTCATCACCGAAATCACTACCAGAACAGTCGGCTCATGGATCCAAACGGCAACGTACAGTTCAGCCAGAATCCGGTAGAACCATCTCTAAAACTATGTAATAAAATGGTAGGAAAACACGTTTCGCGCAAGAGGCTACAGAAGCTCTGCGTCAACGATGACGCAGACGTAGTGTAAAAAACGCAGACGTCGATTTCGGACGTCTGCGTCGTTGAGGGCAGACGTTCGACGTTTACCTTCAACTTTCCAAAATTAATGTTTTGAGCAAATAAAAATAAAAAACGAAGAACTAACCTGAGATGAGAAGATAAGAGGGGTTGATGAGCAGGACGAAACAAAATAGAAGAGTAGAACGTCGGCTGGTTTTGTTTACGTGACCCAAGAGGAGGAGAACAGACGTAAGGTTTTAGCTTTGTTATTTACGTAACTGACGCAAGATAGCTTAAAAAATAGCTTCCCGAAAAAGTTAAAATTTGGGCTTTTCTGAAAAGCTCCAAATTTTAGCTTTTCAAAAAGCTGTATTTCAGCTTTTAAAAAAGCTGTTTCTGTTTCAAAAGTGCTTTTACAACTTACAGCCAAACACCTATTTTTTCTTCAAAATAGCTTTTGCGGTAGACAAAAGTACTTTTGGACCCTCCAAAAGCTGAACCAAACAGGACCTAAGCATTGCTTCGTTAGAGTATGCGCAAGTGATTGTAGTGGTTGGATAAGTAATTTGGTGCGGTTCTACCTTTTGGATAACTTCTGCATATGACAGATGTACTAGGGCCCCCCTCCTACCAGCATTGGTTTGAAAACATCACTAACAATCTGGGCTGGGCTGTGGTAAAATATGCGTTGACAAGTCCGGTTAGGTCTATTCAGTTAGTTTTTTTAATAAATTTTTTTCACTATATATAGTTATTTTGAAATTTTAGCTTAAAATCACAAACTAATTTTGGTGAGTATAGATAATAATTTGCAAAATAACAATATCACTACAAAATAAGAAAAAGACATCAATTTAAAAGGCATCTTTCATAGCTAAAAAGAAAAATAAGCAAATTTGAACTAGCTTTGGTTGACTTGATTTTTTCAAAAACAAACTTGAAATGCTAGAATTTTGTTTTGATCTGTTGGACTCTTCACATTGAATGAACTTTAATTAAATAGATTTCGACCAAAAAAAAATTAAATAGATTAAGATAACTAGTGGAGGTTCAAACTAACAGTTTGCTGTTGAAAAACTATCAAGACTGAAGAACCAAATACATCAAGTATAATTAGCAATGCACCTAAAAGTATTACAAAACTCTGACCGACCGACTGCGACAACAACATATACAGATAGCACGATCACCAGATGGGCATTTAAGTAGCACGTACGAATATGATTACAGAACCTCCGAAAGAAAACAAAACATCCCTTTCCTGATGTTGCCACTCATTCATCATTTTCATTTTCAGGTTACTTATTCTGCGATGGCCTGGTGACAGTGACGGAGCTACGTATAAATTTGGAGCTACGTATAAATTTGGGGAGCCACTGGGTCTCTCAAGTTTTTGTAAAAAAATTATTTTTAATATATATATATATATATATATAAGAATAGAGTTATTTAAAGGTCAGTAATGTATTGGGCCCCTCAAAATTTAAAAAAATTAATTTTTGAGCCCCTCTATCTTAAATTTCTGACTCTGTCACTACCTGGTGGGTACCTAATTGATCTCCCATGCCTGTTACGATTCTCTGAACGTAGCTGCCATGACATAAGAAACTTTTAATGGTATCCAATAAATGGGTTTAAGAGTTAGATTAGGTACTGAAACCTAGATGATATCGAGTTTCCATGCTTCTTTGAACTGTATGACCAATTGATTTTGACAGATACAAAAAATGAGAAATAATATTTAGTACAATTAGATGGCGTTTAAGGAGACTAGCTAAATTAATGGGGTGATATAATTAACTTGAAGTTGAGTAGTCAATCCCTTGATAGAAAAGAAATCTGGTCTAACTACTCATCGAGGAAATTGAGAGTCTGAGATTTCGTTTTTGAGGACCATGTCAATTCAGATCTACCTCACCTATTTTGTTTGATATTGTCCTTCGAGTCTATATTTCCCTTTAAAAAAAAAAATGAGAAAATAGTATTATAAGTTTGATAATGAACTTATTCCTCTGTGAATGACTTATTAGACTTGATAGCTAAAACATTTTCGAAAACTATACAATAGGTTTCTTGTCTGTCGGGTATCCAACAAAGTCCAATTAAAAGTGGCTGGCCTAACAAGCAATACATAGTACACAAATATGACAATTGGAAGTGGAAATTAGCTGGTTAATATACTGCTACCGACTCTGTTTATAAAAGAAAGGAAAAGGCAACTCTAGGGTGCAGGTGAGTTGGTAAGGAGTTCTCCTGGCTTAAGTGAAGTCGCGAGTTCGAACCCCCCTCATATATGCAGCCGTTTAAAACTTGGGATTAAAACTTTGCCTCCCACAAGGGACTTACCCGGCTCGAGTAGGGATTAGTCTGGGTGTGAATGACTTAAATGTACCTTTTCATAGTTGAGACCTACCTAGGATACCCCGTGAGCAACAAAAAAAAAAAAAATGCCAAAAGTTTTCATTTCCGGAACAATTTGCCCACAGACTTGTGCTTATTCAGTAACTCTTAGTTTAATTTATACACATTCATTAACTAATTATCACTCATCAATAAATTAATTTTGGTGCTCAAGTCTTATTCATACAATCGACAAACAAGATTGTCTAACATTCGTGAACGAGAGACCTTTATGAGATTCTAATTTTAGACCAGTTTCCCAAATCTCGATGGATGCCACTAATTTGATTTTACCCTTTGTTCTCCCCCATCACCATCCAAAGGGCAAAGGGGAAGTAGAATACTTGAAGATGGCATGCTCAGTTATAGAAGAGATAATTAATTTAAAAAAGAGACTTCTAAACCAAAAACGAAAATAAACTTCATATCTTTTTAATTTTGTAAAAACTTTGCGGAAATAATACACTCCTTTAAGCAAAAATTCCACTCCTGATTATTTACATAGTACCAACATATATGGATCCTGTTTTACATATCAACGCGTCCGTGCATGTGTTCGTAATTTTATAGTAGCAAATTAACATCAAGCGAATGTACTTCAATTCTCATAGAAAGCAAGCAACTTAGGAAATCTCATGCATGATAGAATCTTCAAAGAAAATTTCAGGCCAATAAGAATAGGAGTTTCCTCCGCCATAACTTGAAGTAGAGCTGCTGGCATCTCCGGGATTGCTTATAGAGGTCTCTGTGATAGTTTGGGGAATAGCAATAGGTGTTGGGGACACAATAAACAGAGAAGAGTCAGATGGATTATTGTGATTGTCTCCGTGGGTTATCAATGTAGTTAAGCTTGAAGCTAGATCCACCTCATCACTATTCAGAGGCGACTGATAGTTGAGAGGAATCTCTAGGTCAGAAACTTGAGACAGTAGACTATGATTGTTGAGTGGCTGAGAGGTAGCATTTCCCAAGGGATATGAACCTTGATATTCTAGTTGCGTTGAATTTAAAACTGGACTCTCTTTTGTACGAGAAATCGAATTCAACGTATTGAGAACTTCAATATCTGTCACACCATTTTGGCCTATAGGTGAGCTATTAGTACTGTTGATTGAAGTTGTCGATTGGAGAAGACACTGTAAATACTGGAGCTTAGCTAACTGCATAGCTTCTGCCTGTAATCTGAGAGCTTGTTCATCTAAGGGATGGTTCTCTATAAGGTCTTTTAGGTTAGCTAGGGCTATGAGATGAGGCAGGCTGGCAAATATGTCAGTTCTTGGTTGGTGGGTCATTGGATCAAATCCCATCTGAATCAGCTTCTTCTTCAAGTGGGTGTTCCAAAAGTTTTTTATCTCATTATCTGTCCTGCCTGGTAGGTGAGAAGCAATAGCTGACCATCTGTTAAACAGCAGCAGAAAAGATGTTAATTAGTTGAGAAAGTTAAAAAAAAAAAACAGAATGAAAATGTATCTGCTGCACCAAAAGTGTCGCGTAATTTTTACTTGTTTCCAAGGATGGAATGAAGATGCAGAATTGTTTGCTCTTCTTCTTGAGAAAATTTCCCTCTCTTAATATCAGGCCTCAAGTAATTTGTCCACCTCAACCTGCAGCTCTTGCCACATCTATTGAGACCTGCAAGCAAGAAAAGAAAAGATAATTATACATACTTTGATGAGCAAAATTTTGTGCATGAAGTGGACAAAAAGAGAGGAGTTGGTCATTTGTATTTTAAAGTACAACCTGCAAGCTGTGGAAGAGCTCTCCAACTTCCATGGCCATGTTTCTGGATGTAGTCGACAAGCTTTTGATCTTCTTCAGGAGTCCAGGGTCCTTTTTTAAGACCATTCTCATCACAACCAGGGGACCTCCCCATGTTCCTGCTCTACTTGTTGGTTTAACTTTGTATTATTGCTTCTTTGTGCTCCTACCAAACTAGAAGCTTATATTTATACACGCTCTTGAGTTCTTGTTCCCATGCATATTCTTAATTGATCACTAACATTAAAAAACGTCTGATGACTTTTGTTTGGTTGACTAAGATTATGACACTTTTCCCTTGTGAATAATATAGGGGATCACATACATGTGGCTAGTTAAATATTTTGTCGCAAGAAAAAAGAAATTAGTGGTGGTTATGTGGGAACTACAGGTTGCTTAATTACTTGATCCTACGTATTGATTTAAGACCTAGTATTTTAAAATAGAGATTAAATTAGATTTTCATTTTCAATTAAAAAATATATCAAATAATATTACTCATTTGAACTTAATTTAACATGAGACTTCGTAAATAAATTAATATATGTCTATACGTATGTAAAGGTTCTATTCCTTTTATAAAAACTCCATGCATATTTTGGCATTATATTGATAAGATAACAATGATTTATTGCAGTTTGTTGTATACTTTTTCTTTGTATTTATCTTTATCTTCTTTCTTTATTTTCTTGTTAAATAAGTCTCTGCTAATTAGGAGAAAAACTGCATATATATACTCACAACTAACTGTATTTATACTTGTCTCTTGCAATCATATGATATGGTGAAATATAATAAATATGTTTTCTTCTACTTATATAAATAACAAACTTGTTCTTTCATTTTGTGATAAAAATTCCATGCAGGCAATCGATACATTTTGTCATTATTTAAATGTCTTCAATTTTGACTTATTTTGGATTTCATTTCACAAGAATCAATGCAATTTTCCGAATATGCATTAACACATGCAGTAGTTCATCAATTGCCTGTGACAGTAGCTAGTAAGGTTGGACAATGGTGCCATGAACGATTTAAGTTTCTCATCCTAAGGGGTCATCGACCTGCACCTTTAGCTCATATATGTATATATGTACACACAATGGTAGGATAGTAACAATTTTATTAACTCAATATTCAAACCCTTGGTTGGTTAATTATCATTTATCTTTTAAAATATATTTGCAAGTGTAAATACTTCTGAAATAGTAAAATTTAAATCTTATCAAGGAGATGAGGATTATCTTAAGATGCAGGAGCTATCCTTAATTTCTTTTGATTAATCTGCGTAAGCCAATGCTAATTACCTACTTGACGCATGACCAGGATTGAAACTAACATAGACCATATCAAAACAATATGCATACATCTACAGATATGATTCCTTGAAGAAAAATGACTACAAAATATATTTGGTCCAAAACAGGTGAACTGAAATATCTATTTAGAGTGGTAGCTAGTTAAATCAAATGTAAGCTAATTCTGTGATTGGATCTACGATGATTACAACAACCAGGATGTAGTAGATGCTTGATGGGAACGAAGCAATTGACCAGAAAGGTGATGACGTTATCAGCGAGAAAATTCTGGTCCAGCAAATGCCCCAAAATTACTCCACACCAATTTTGGTTTAGTGTGTCCCTAAATACATTCTACACACGCTTTCTAATTCTTTAATGCTTTGTCCTTATTCTGCTGGATCTATTGCAAATTTCTTCGCCTTGGAATCTTCTAAGTTTTCTAATGCATGTAAGCTAATAAAGTAAATGGGTTACGTAATAGCACAAGCCATACTATTCATTCTTGGCCGCCTTCATGACAATTAGTTATAATTGATTGATAAAATTTTACTAATTTGAGTTTATTAATTTATAATTTGTATACCTTTTTGTGTTTGCTTATTTTGAAGTTAATTAACTAGTTCTTTCATGATCACCACATAAAATATTATGACATATTGTTCAAGATTTTGAATTTTCTGTAAAAAGATTATTATAAATTTACTATCAATAATTAATATAATCACAATAAATTTATTTATTCATTAACAACGTTTTAAATTATAATAAATTTGTTATTGATTAAATGCAACTGTGATATCATAATTTAATAAATTAAGTAATTATTAGTTTATACTTCTTTGATTTATAAATCTAAGTTTAGTTTATAAATGCTATAACTCCTTTAAGTTGATTACTTTATATGGTTTAAAACCTTGTTAGTTGTGTGTTGCAGTGTTGTGTATTTCACGCTTTTTCGGAGGTTAATTTGCTTCTTTTCTCATTATTACCACTGCTTTGTGCATGATACATGGCAGGATTATATTCCTTGTTTGTTGATTTAGTAGTGCTGCTTCTTCTTTTTATTCGGAAAATAGGAACAATAGTACTAACACGTACATGTACATTGTCCTTCGTGTTAAAAAAACTACGAGGGTAATATTATTAACTTGAAACAGCTCTACTTCAAGTTATGGTGGAGGAAATTGCATGTACAAGGACATAGCGTCGTGTTTATTTGCTACTATAAAAAAAAATATGTTCTGAAGTTGAGATATATCGATCACACAGTAGGAATATGAAGCCCTAGCTAAACGATTTCAGATATTGCATCTTCTCTAGCTAGAAAATGGAAGATGTACATAATTGATCTCTTTTCAACCATAAATGTTCTTAAGTGATGAATTGATAAGGGTCGTGGCTTTCATTCACAGAAGAACAGCTCGTCGAAGAATAAGTTCATAACAAAAGGTAGAAAGCAAGATTTGGGTGTTTGCCGTCAACATTTCCTCACAAAACCAAAAATGATACTTTTAACATTAATAAAGATGCAAAAGATAAAGACTCGGAAGACATTATGTGAATGAAAATAGGTGAGGTAGATTGGAAAGACCAATGTCCTGATAAAAGAAACTGATATGTACAAGGTCATAGACTCTGAGTTTCCTTGATGAGTTGTTAGACCTGATTTCTTTTCTACCAAGGGATTGACTACTCCAACTTCAAGTTCACCAAAGTATTCAGCAATTTTACAAGTCTTCCTAGTGAAGCTAATTGTTCTTAATTATTTTGTTTAGTCAGTAAGGTCATTTCTTGATTGTAAACGTCGTTTTTGGCAAAATCAATTGGTCATATTGGTCTGAGGAACGTAGAAAACTAGAATACTCTCTAGCTAGGTTTCAGTACGTAATCTAACTCATCATTGTGACTTTAAGAAAGGTGCCGGAGTTTTGTATTTTGGTGACAATAAATTGTAACTTATCATAATTTAGAGCCAGTTAAAACTAATTTTAATGAAAACAATACCTGATTTAGTAATAATATATACAAAGATTTTACTGCAGTCATTTTCCTAATGGTATTATTAATTTGTAGCAGCTTCTCTTTGTCAATAAGTAAGCTTTCTTTCTAACCTAAACCCCATCAATTAATTAGTCAACTTAAATTAATTAACTGTCAATGTCAAATGTCAACAGCGAAAGGGAAAGAGACCAATTTCCCTACTAAACAAGTAGTTTATCTCTTATTCCTACCCCAAATTTTCCCAACCCACATTTCGTTACTAAACGGTTATCACACATTGACACACTTAAACAGACACTAGAAGTTTTGGTCCTTCAATTGAGGACCCCTGTCGGTTAGACTATCAACAGTCTTTTGCTTTCAGTCCCAAGATTCAGCGAAACAGACTAATTTTGCTTGCTTCAATGGTTGGATTTCTAGCTGCACATCCGAAATGCAGGTCCCTCCCCCTCTTTTATTGGTTTCAATAATAGTTTTGTACTTATCTCTGTTTTGATCATGAAAATGACTAGCAAACGTCATTTACCTAAAACTAGTTACTCTGTGAATGCAAAATGGAGGAAGGAAGCAAAGAGCTAGCTCTGTGTCTATTCTTCCCCCCCCTAATCCCCAAGAGGGAAAACAAACACTTTCTGTTCCTGGTTTTATTTTCCTAATTTGTAGTTCATGGCTTATTATCATAATGAGAAAGAAATATATGGAAGTGGGACCTATATACTACCTGTTACGAGAGTAACTTGTGTAGATCAACTCTCGCGGATCACCTAACCGGGACTACCAAAACTTAAAGAAATTGCATAGAAAACTATGTTGACTTTAATGAAAGACATGATGCAACTAGTTAGCTTCCAACTCTTCCCAATCATATGCCCAATTTCTTTTTATTGCACATCTTTTCTATAGTATATGAATGTTGTACATATACGTATTTATGAGTCCGCAAGTATATATATAGTTCAGGTCATAATATGCGTATGCTTCTTCAAACATTTGAGACCAAGTTGCAGATTAAGAAATTCAACTTGGTTTGACAAAATTTTGAGTTTTTTTAGCATTTATAAATATCAAACAAAATGTAAGGGAAGTAAACTCAATAGTGATACCAAATACACCATGAATTGAGTGAATGCACGTTTTCCCCTGTACATTTCATTGTTTTGTCCTTCTGAGAAGTTTTATTAGTTAGAGAAGTTTGTGAAATGTTTAATTTTATTATTCTAGTTTGTGAAATGTGCAATTTTATTACTCTTAGACTAAATACCCTCATGTTAATTGAGCAACTGACATGATTTACGTGTCAACAAGAATATATTGAAGCAAGATAATGAGAGTACTGGATAAATTAATTATATACAAAGAGACTCAGGTTATTTTCCACCAATAACAACATATTCTTCTTGAACAATATTGCGTAGGTAAATAAAGTGTGAACGATTGCATTGAAAAATCACACTAGGTAAATTCTCAGGAAAGACTGGAGAGCTCACAAACGGTCCTACTTAAAATCTAATTTCTTTAGACAGAATTTTCCTAAACATGTAATTTAATAACACAATAGTTCACTACAACTATACCTGACAAGAGCTGTTAAATAAACAAAAAAATAATACCATAATTTAATGAGATTTGGCCAATTATGCCTAAATCCTCGAATACTACTAAATTAATATTTTACTATGTCAAGGAAATAATACAAGTGAAATATTACAAAGATAGAGAGATAATTTTTTGCCTTAAGAAAAGATAGACAATTTTGAGATGATTAAAACTAAAGGAGGAGGGTTTATTTTATAAGAGAAGCAACCCCCCACAAATCCATACTTTCCCGATGTAGGATTTGCAATTGTGGGATGAGCCATAATTATTGACAATTCAACAAATCTCCACCTTGGTGAATTCCACATCTTCAAATCTCTCACAAAACTCATCTTTAGTTGTATCTTCAAATTCGCTTCAAAGAACCCATCTTCAATTTTTAGCAATATCGATCAAGTTCAAACAATTTTGGAACTTGACCGTAGTCATTACATTTGTCAACGTATTAGCAAGATTCTCAATGGTCTTAATCTTCTAGATTGCTACTCCACCTTCTTCTCGAACCTCTTGTACAAAATGATAACGGACATCGATGTGCTTCATCCTTACATGGTAAACATAGTTCTTTGCTAAAGAGATAGTGCTCTGACTATCACAATGTAGTTTGATGTGCTTCTGTCGAACCCCTAATTTACCAAGTAATTTTTAAAACCAAATTGGCTCCTCTATAACCTCTATAGCTGTCATATACTCTACCTTCGTAGTTGACAAAGCAACTGTTAACTGTAAGGTAGACCTCCAAATGACTGGTGCCTTCGTAAGAGTAAACACGTAACAATTAGTTGATCTATTCCTGTCCAAATCACTAACAAAGTTAGAATCACAATATCCAACTACACATTGACCGTCTTGCTTATCCCACTGAAATACCAAACTAACATCTACAGTGTTCATAATGTACCGTAGAATCCATTTCACAGCTTGCCAATGTTCCTTTCCAAGATCATGCATATACCTACTCACAACCCCAATTACCTGCAAAATGTCAAGCCTTGTACACACTATAGCATACATCAAACTACCAACAACATTTTCATACAGTACTTTTCAAATGCATTCCAATTCTGCATCATTCTTTGTAGACAAAGATGCACTGAGCTTGAAATGAGGAGTGAGCAGAGTACTGACAAGCTTTGACTTTTCATTTAAGCCAAAAAGTTTTAGTACCTTTCTCAGATACTATTTCTGAGTCAAACAAAGTCTCCCCAATTCCCTATCTCTGCTTATCTCCATGTCGAGAATCTTCTTGACTTCACCTAGATCCTTCATTTCAAACTCCTGATTCAACTGAATCTTCAGTCTCTCAATTTCTCTGAGATTTTTTGAAGCTATCAGCATATCATCAATATACAGGAGAAGATACATGTAGGATCCAGCTTGTAGCTTGCAAAAATACATATAGTGATTGTATTTGCTACTTGTGTACTTCTGCCCCATCTTAAACTTGTTAAATCGCTTGTACCACTGCTTTGAAAATTGCTTCAATCTGTATAACGATCTTTCAAGCTTGTACACTAGCAACTTTAAAACCTTCGGGTTGAGTCACACTACAAGAAAATTACAAATTACTGATAAAAAAGTTTCGTAGTAAGTTAGCAATGGAAATTTAATTCCATCGGTAAACTTGAAAAAAAAGGTATTTTTTGACAAAAAATTCACTGGTAAAGGTGGAGGGAATTTATCGACAAAACTTTGTTGACGATAGTAAAATCCATTGTAAAAATAGGAGGCAATGGTTAACGATAAAAATAAGCGACGAAAGAAATTTTCGTTGGTAAATTACTGACGAAACTATCATTCTGTCAGTAAATGCAAACAACGTTGGTAATATTGTTTAAATTTAAGTAAAACGACGTCATTTTTGTCTTAACAAAATTAAAAAAACTCGAAGCCCCTCCCCCTGTCATTGTTCTGCAATTTTTTCGTCTTCTTCAGTATTTCTCTGTGATTCTCTTCTTCCATCTACTCATCTTCTGTCCTTCTTCCACCAAGTGCTTCCATTGTGTTGGGTTTTTCATCTTAAGGTAGGTTGTCCATTTACTGCTCTTGGGTTAATTTTATTGTCTTCAATTTTTTATATGAACTGTTGTATGTTGGGCGTGTTGGTGTTGTTATGGATTGACTTATGAGGGTTTATTTGGGTTGTTAATGGGTCATTTTTGTTGTTGTGTGGTTATATTGGTGAATAATGGAAGAAGACAGTAGTTTTGAAACAAAGTAGGGGTGAATTTTAATAACGTACCAAGTGTTCGATGAAAGTTCTGTAAAAGGTCTCTAACATCATTTATAATCTGGAATGTTTCTTTTAGTGGTTCATTAGTTTATAGAAAGTTTGTATTATAAGTTGAATTATGTAAAGAGATATATCTCGATTGAACTGCATGTATAATAGTCAATTAAAGATTATTTTAAAAGTATTATAAGATGAATTAGGGGCTATTGAAGTTTACGAAGAATTGTTCAGATTTTGCCCTTGAAAAGAAGTTTTATATACTTTACTCTTGGCTATGAAATGTTAGTCAAGTTGGTTTGAGTTAGGAAGCAAATTAGGTGCTGAAATATGTTCCTTTAAATTGATTTTATAGCTATCGTAAATTTAGGTTGAACATGAAAAATTGTTGAGCTTATATGCCTATTTAGAGTGAGTTTGATTACTCCATTTGAAGGTGATACTTTAAAATCCGTGCGTATTGATTGACCAAATGAAGTTGTACATAGGTGTCTTTGAAAGGTAGGAAAATGTTATAATAGGTATAATAGTGAAGCAATATTCTCTCTTTTCATACATGAAATTTACTTCATTAATATCTAGTTTATATATAATAAAACATATAGGTAAGAATTTACATAATATACAACATTATTAAAATGAAATTGGATAAATCTATCTTTATTGAACTATTGAAATGAAAGTATCTATCTAAAGTCTTCCACTAGCATGATTAGATTATTGACTTATTTTGTTTGTTTTGAAACAATTACCTTGTTGGCTTGACTCTTTACATTGTAGCTTGGTATAGTAGGATTGGTAAATAAGCCTTAAATCGATTTAGTTTGATCCAAAGTAAACTAATTTAATTCAAGTTGATTGAAGTTTAATTTAGACTTGAATTTTTTTATTTAATTTTTTTTAGCTTCAAGTTGGATTCAAGCTCGAGCTCTACAACTTGATCTGACCTAAAACTCAACTATATATATGAAAAACAAATCCTAGTTTTCGCTTCTTCAATTCTTCTCTTATTTGTTTTCTTTACTGTGTCATTTCCATAATCTTTCTTTCATCTTTGTTCTCTGTCACAACACCTTTTCCACTTTCATCATCTTTCTTTTCATAATCTTTCTTCTATCTTTGCTTTCTCTGTCACAATACCTCTTCTACCTTCATCATCTTTCTTTTCATCCCTGTTCCTCTTCCATGACTAATGTTCTTTGTCAGTAATGGAAGGGAGTGCTGATAATATTATTATTGTGATATTAGTGACCACTTTTTGTCTTTGCAATGAAAGGAAGTGTTGTTATTGTGGTATTGGTTGTGTTATCTTGTTATTGTGGTACTGGTGACCATTTAATAGTATTATTATTGCTTCAATTGGATCTTTGATTGGAGAAGATAAGGATAAGAATTAATTGAAGGTGTGAGGGTGACATGTCAAACTTTTTGATTTGGTCGATCATATTTAGGAGAATTCAAGCTTCAAACAGGTTTGAGACTATGTAAAATCTGATCAAGTTCAAACTTAGATGGCATGAGGCAAGACTAATCGAGCTTTGAGTCGACTCGAACCCTAGGAGGGCTGAATTAGACGGATGATGAGCCCAACTTTGCCTAGATTGTTGCCATCCATATGCTATAATATGTACATTTTCTTTTATTACATATCTCAGCTGAAAAATAATAAATAAGAAAAAGTTAAAATGCTCTTTAAAAACATAATTTTAGGGTAAGATTCACTAAATTAATATCACCAAACTATATTGAATTGTATTTTTTATAAAAATTATTTACAAGATTTCCAAGACGAATGTATAATTTTTACTTACTATAGTAAAAAAACTTAAGACATATATTATTGTAAATATCTAAAACTTTTACATATAAAATTTTAAAACCTTTTAACATATGTAATATTTTTAATTAAAAATGAAAAATTAAATCATAAATAATAGAATAACCATTAAATTTTAAATATAAATGAATATTTCTAATTTAGAACTATACAAATAAATTATTATTATTATTTAAAAATACAATTAACTCAAAGCATTTGACACATAAAGAACAATTTTGGATAATGTTATAATAACTATTATAAGGCCAAACTTGAATTAAATTTTGTTAAAAGTTTAGATAATTTGAGTTTGAATTTAGTTAAATTTAGTTTAACCATTTAAGTATAACTAATTTATTGTAATTTTTATACTTCAAATTTTTCAACTGTAAACTAGACTTTACAATTAATTTTGAATCCAAGTAAAACCTAAGGGGCTGTTTGTTTTGTTTTGTTTCTTCTGTTTTTTGTTATCGTTTTTGTAAAAAGAAAAACAGGTAAGTAAAACGTGTTTGGTTTACTCTTTTGTGATTTTTTGTTTCTGAAAATAAAAAAACCACAATAGTTTTACAGAAACCAGAAAACATCGTTTCTCTGAATTTTGACAACAAGTTTTCTTCG
>JAOQMQ010000006.1:7552133-7565863 GCA_027563845.1 Erythroxylum subrotundum
ATACAAAAATAACAAACCGAAGAATGTGAAGGTGAAATACGATAACTGTGTCTGTCACGGATCCAAAGCTGTGTACCGCTACTTCGGTTCTTTCTTGCATGAATCCCTAAGTTATGCCTTGCAAACGCCACTGCGGAGAACACCCAGAGGAAGGACAGACGATGGAGATCTAGAGGAGGAAGACGGAAGGTCGAAACAGAGCGGATGCTTTTTTGGGGGGAGGGGGAGGAAAGGGCGGGACTGGGGGAAGGGGTAAGAAAACACTCGGTTAGGTTTTAAGAAAAACCAAACCACTGAAACGATTTAATTAAGTCATCTACGACGTTTTATTCGACAAAACGTGGGGGTTTTCATTTCGCAACGTTTTATTGATAAAACGTCATAAAAAATGTTATAAATTTATGACATTTTCACAAACATCGCTAAAAGGTGGAACTTTTCGTGACGTTTAAAAAACGTCACAAAAAGTCTGAATATTTTGTGACGTTTTAAAAAAAAACGTCGCCAATGGTATATTATTCTTGTAGTGATATAGATATAAAGAAAACTTTTATTTATGACAATTTAGAGGAAGAAATGTATATAGAACAAGTCAAAAGGGTTTAATCAACCTACAAAAGAGCATTTAGTATGTAAATTAAAAAAGTCATTTATGGGTTTAATTAGTCTTCATGATAATGATATAAAAGATTTGGCTCTTACATAATTCAAATTAGCCACATGAAATGTGAGTATGATTATTTTGTATACATTAAAATCCTTGATGATGTTCATTTATTTTTATGCTATTAGATAAGGATGATATTTTGATTGTTTTAAAGAATATGTAGGATGTAAATAAATTTAGGAAATGTATTTGAGATAAAAGATTTGGGTATTACTAAGAAAATACTATTTGCAAGGATAAGAACTCTATAGAATTGTGGTTATCTCAATGTAATTATATTGAGAAAATGTTAAATATGTTTAGAATGTGTAAAGTTAAACCAATGAGCACGCTATTAACAAACCACTTCAAGTTTTCCCTTAATAATTTTTCCCAAAATACATGCAAAGATTGAAGATATGTCTAAAGTACCACATGTTAATGTTGTGAGATGTTTAATATATGTGATAGTTTATATTAGGCCAAACTTGGCTTGTGTTGTGAGTCACGTGAGTAAGTACATGCTAAAACTTGGAAGACAACATTAAGAAGCACTTAAATGGATATTCAAATGCTTAAGAGGTACGACGAACTACAAAATTATTTTCTGTAGTAAATACAATAATCCTTCAATTATAGGGTATGTGGATTGAAACTATATAGGAGATTCAAATAATAATATATCTATCATAGGGTATATTTTAACTCTTATAGGAGCCTATTAGTTGGAATTCAATGATTCAATATATGTTTGCATTGTCTACAACTTAAGTGAAATAATTAAAATGGTTAACGCTACTAAAGAAGAATTATAACTTACAAGACTAATGAAGCAAGTAACCATCGATCAAGGTAGAGTTTGAGTATATTGTTCCATTTATTTAGTAAAGAATCAAGTGCACCATGCAAAGACCATGCATAGAAATGTAAGGTCTTACAAGATCACGAAATTAATTGCATTTGGTTAATTCTAGTTGGAAAAGGCTTACACTTTAGAAAATGTAACTAATATCTTGATAAAGACAGTTGCCATAAAGAAGTTTAATCATTGCTTGACCTTGATTATTTTCTTGAGATGTTAGACGTGGAAACAACTCAACCTATTTAGAGTATATTTTCTAAGGCAAAGATTTTTGTATAATGACTCATATACACAAACGTACAATCTTAGAGTATTTCTACAAGAATATGCTTGTGTATTAGGGCGTGTTCTTTGAAATGTAGAGTTGAAGACATGAGTAATAACATAATTGGATTAAAGGAATTCCAAAAGAAATAAACAACCTAAAAAATGGGTTTTGTCAGTTCTTATGTCAATGTTAAAATAAACACAGTTAAAAACATAACCTAAGACATGGAAGCATCCACGCTCTTATCGTTTTCTAGAAGAAATAGTGAATTACATGATTTAGGATATGACTATTTTTCAAGAAATGTTTATGACAGACTGTTTTATCTGAAAATATATTTTTAGGTTGAATTTAAATATTGAAAGAATCATAGGTATTATTAAAGGGAAATTTATGTAGGATTGTATTAGGTAGAGTTTACGTATTAATCATCTTTATTATTTTTATTGAATAGTGAAATAATGGCCCTTGATCCCAATGATATAAGTACACTAGTTGATTGAATTTCATTAAAATTTCTTGTGTTCTTATTTATTTCTTTTACACTATTACATTTTTATAATAATGTTATTAGATTCATGTTTATATATTGGGTATTAGAAAAAGGAAATTTATGTAAGATTGTATTCGGTAGAGTTTACATAAAAATCATCTTTTGTGTAACTCTAGTTTGACGCATCATTATTATTATTGAATAGTGAAAATAATGGCCTTTAATCCTAATGATGTAAGTACGCAAATTGATTGAACTTTATTAAACTCTTCTAGTGTTCTTATTTATTTCTTTTATACTGTTACAATTTTTTGTATATATTTTATCAACACAACCTTGATAAAGAAAGAAAATAACAAAAGAAGACTCACAACATGCAACCTTAATTTAATATACTACAATTGAAGCTCACTGGTAGAAAATTAGAAATGTCGTTATCAAAAAGATCTTTTTCTTTCCGCCCATTATTTTGTAGTTACCTATTTTTATCGAATAAAGTCATATATTTTTAATTGTATTGTTATCTTTATAGGACATGATCATATATTTTCGAGTGCATTATTATTTTTCTAATTGTATTTGTAATTATTACTTATTACTTACAGTATTTCAATATATAAATAAATAATTTATAATACTTAAAACTATTTAAATAACATTTTATAATAATTAAGAGGATTATTAATATAATTTAAAAAATTATCACTTAAAAATTAGCCAAAATTTTAAATCAAAATAAACTTTTATTGAGAAAATTGTTAAATAAAAAATCAATAATATGACATACTTTTTGACATGAAAATTTAAGAAATAGGCATACTCAGTGAATTAAATTGGCAGAAGACAGCTAATTCTTGTTGGTTTATATCTTACAGCCAATCGTTTTGGTTGAAGTTTAATGATAAAATAATTTAAAGGCAGTCGTTATCTTGTATATGTTTAAATGTATATGACAAAGTCCATGAGATAATTATACATTGCAAATGAAATTATAATTATAAGATTCATATTGTATTTATGTATTATCCCAAAATTGTTCCTAGTTGTTGTTCTATTAAGACTAGACTTTAATATAATGCCAAAAGGCTACCATATGTTATGTTTTTCCTTATGAAAGAAGTTGTCGATCTTATAGACTAAAGTATGGAGATATTTAAACAAACATGTGGGTGCTTGTTAGAGAACAAGTTCATTGAACATACTTGACGTGATAAACACATTTAGAATATTACTTGTATGTTTATAGAATTCTCATTGTGATGATTATATAAGTAATCATTTGACTTGAGGTCATCCAAGTTATCTTGCATAGGGATTGCTATGTTTTGATACAATTTATGACCTATTTAATCATGAGTTGTATAATCGGTAGTAACTGAATGTAGCATGAACTATATGGAGATAGTTGTGTGATCAAGATAAGTTTCATCACCCTAAAGTAATTAGGGAGAATGATCTGTTGTTCTCGATTAGTATAAATTCGGCAAATCCATGGCTAAGGTGGAATGACGCTTTAAAAATAGTTTGCAAATGTTATTAATTGATTTAATAACCAATGGCAAAGAACTAATATGATTAGACTCAAAAGTGTAGACATTAATTCTATGTTCTGTCTAATTGGAACATTGTATGATAAAATGATTGAATTATATGAAAAAAAATCATGCACGAAAAGGTTAGACAAAATCACTTTGACATTCTTAAATATTTTGGTAGTTATGATGCATTGCTAAACGTTAATCTTGATTTATTATTATAAATTATTTAATTGAAGAATTAAAGATAAATTAAAAGAAGTTTTAATTTATCTAATTCTAATTATGAATTATAATAATTATAATTATAATCATTGACAACATATTTGGGAACCAAATAGGTCTCATATGAAGAATGGTTTGAAGAGAGCAAAGTTATTTTAATCAAGTTGGACTTGATTGTAAAGTTTGAGAAACTTTATAATTAAATATGAGATATTTAATAAATAAGCACCTATTCGATCTTATCTGGGAATAACTGGTATTTAATTAGAATTATTTTTAATTCTAATTAAATTTTAATTGAAATTAGAATTTAATTTCAATTAAATTACTAAAATGTCCAAAACATATTATAAATAGACTGCTCTATAAAGCTAGCACGTCTTGCTTAACCCTCTCTGTAAGAGTTACAAAGTTCTCTAAACTTATTTTGTGGATGCCATTAGAAGCCGAACACTTGTGTGACTATAGTAGTTAAGACGGGTTAATTATAGAAATGGTTCGAGACATATGACAAGATAAATATCAAGCTTCATAATAAGGTATAAATTATGATTCATGCTTTGTTATAATTCATGTGTTAATCATTTTATATAATTAAAGACATCTTGGTTTTTGGAAAATCAAAGTAACGAAAAAGTTTTGTAATTATTCTGCTGTGGTTGAGAGTGGACGGCGGCCCAATTTCCCAACAATTCTTTTATAGAAATAAATTTACAAAATTCACCTATGATATGTAAATAATTAAAAGAAACATAGATTATTTATTAATATATGTAATAATTGATTATCGTAAAAAGAAGTGGAGGATAGACGAAAACCATTCACCAGTCTTTTTTTTTTTTCTCTTGCTTTTTTCTATAAAATCTCTCATTATTCACATTCTTTTTTCAACTTCTCCTACCCTTTCTTTTCAATCTCAAATTGAACCTTTTACATTAACTAATTCTTTGTTTTGATAAATTCATTCCTTCTACTTCTAATTCATTTAACTATTTGGTTTTTAATTTTCAATATTATTGTTATAAATAAAGTATTTAATATTATTTAATTATTGTAAATGAAAGTTATTATCTTTTAACTCTTCAACCATATAAATTTTTTTAAAAAACTAAAATTATAGATTAGAAAGTTCTTGTCAAATTATTTAGTGTAAGTTCAAATATTTCTAATAAGTAATCCACTATTATATTTTATTTTAAATTTTGTTTAATATTCACTTAGAACCACACAATTGTATAAAATATCGAAATTTCATCTTTCTAATTTAGAGACTTTAAATTTTGATTAAATCTTTATAGTATATTGAATTAAAATGAATGAAAATATACTAATAAGATTATTTTACATTCATACCATTAAATAAAATATTTATTTTTATATACATGTTAAATTTTTATATTTTATACACAAATAATAAAATTTTTAAATAAAATAATCATATTGTTTAACTTAATTATTATTAGAAAATGATTTACAATTTAAAACGTATTGGAGGCCATAAAAAAGATATATATTATTTAGTTAACTATTTTGCTTCTTGGTTGAGGTATATTTTAGCCCTCACATTTACACTAAAATTTAATTTAGACCCCTAACGTTTGAGAGCGTTCAAAAATAACTATATTGTTTCAAAATTATCTTTATTAAAGCCCCAATCAACGAAACCGTTAGCCATATAAGAGTTTCACAAGTTGAGTATTATGTATATAGGACCCTTAATCGTTTACTCCTGCACCCTTTAGTGAATCAACAACATTATCTACCATTGCCTTTTCAATCCTGTAATATTTTTCCTAAATATTAGAAGTTCCATGATAATTCTCTGTATGTTTAAGACAACATGGTAGTTTTTTTTAACCGCTTTTCAATCTTTCCTGAGTAGATAAATAATAAATTGACACAATTTATTTATTTGAGAATGAAAATTTAGGACTTGTCGGTTGTCATTGTCACATATTGTAGTCTACCAACAATTTATCTATACAAAATATTATCAAATGGATCACCGAAAAATTTTATCAACGGTGGACTAGATGCCATTAGTATAAAGCACAATTTATAAGCATTCACGTGTGCTTGATAAATTAAATTAGATATGTTATTCTATTGTGTGTGATAAAGACCATCCAACGTAGAGATAACTTATAACCCTAGAAAATAATGAAGGTTGCCGAGATTTGGACTAGAAAAAGATGTTGAAGTTGCTAAAGAAACTACTGAATTGATGATGGAAAAGAACTAAGCTTGAAATTTTGTATTTGAGCTTGGGTTCGGTCTGATACTCTAGCCTGATGACCTAAATGTGTCAAGTTTGAGTTGAGCTAGGCTAGGAAGTCTAAGATCGAGTTCGAATTAAATTCTAATTTTTTAATAAAAAAATTTGAGCCAGATTTAGACTGAGCTAAGTCGGACTAGGAAATTTTTACCATTCATAAAAAGAACATGCAATAAGAATATCATCGACATAAATGGGTACCAAAAGTTTAAAGGTAACATAATCTTAAATGAATAAAAAGGTATAGGCATTGGAACCATAAAATTTAAGTTATGTAAGAAATTCGCTAAAGTGTTGGATCATGTTATGAATCCCTAGTTTAGACTATATAATGATATTTGTAATTTACAATTATTATCAAGATGTATAAGATCAATAAAATCTTTCAGTTGTTCCATGAAAACATCTTTATCTACGAAACTACGTAAGAAAGCATTAGATATGTCAAGTTGGCAAATTTTTCAATCACAAATAATGGCCATAGATAAAATTATGTGAGTAATGGTGCTTTTAACCACTAGATTGGAAGTTTCATCATAATTCACATTGCTTTCTTGAATATGCCCTTTTGTCACAAGACTAGCCTTATACTGTTCAATGTTACCATCAACTCTCCTTTTAATATTAAAGATCCATTTATTCTTATAATGTTTGTACTTGAGATCTAGGAATGAATGTCTATGTTTGATTGGATAAAAAGACATTTTTCAATTCTGGATATGGTTTAGCTTGGTTAAAGGTTCTTGATTTGGGTTATGATGAGGAAAAAGAAATTAAGTTTGCTTAGCATTTATTCATATGTATGGTCTCAATTGCATATAGTGAGTACGATTTTCTAGTTGTTGATTGTTGTGGTTATATTAAGTAAGGTTAATGACTAGGTTAAGACTTGAATTTTGGGTTAAAAGGTAAAGGTGAAACATGTAACTTAAATACAAATTTTTATTTGTTGGTGCTACGGAGAAGGAAGAGTTAGTGATATTTTAGTTTAATGTAAAAGTATGAATATTAGAACAGATAGAAAGAGAGAAAGTAGGAGATAATAAGGGATATAATGATTGCATATCTAAAGGTATTATAGGAGCCAAAATAGTTTTTGTCTTTTGTTGGTTGTAATTAGCCTATCTCCTAAACCGGAAACTCTTTTTCATTAAACCTAACATGTCATACAATGTAAACACATTAGTGATAATATCAACATAGAAGAATGTTGAATGAGAAGGAATTTGTCCAAATTAAATGCAAGTTAATTTAGAATGAAAATTTATTAGTTATAAGATCAAAAAAAGAGGGTAAATAGTATAACCAAATGGTTTATATTCCAAAATAATTTGGATGTTTATTATGCAATAAAAAATATGGTGACTTTAAAGAAGGCAAATTGTACGTTGATTAACATTGCACTTATTTGAAAAGCATAATTCCAATATCTTAATAGAACATGAATATGTGCAAGTAAATTAAGAGCAATGTAAACCAAAAATTTGATTTTTCTTTCTGTGGTGTCATTACGTTCATTCGTATATAGACATGCTATATAGTGAATTATTCCAGAATTTTAGAATAATTTATTTAATTTTTAATATTCTCCACCTTAGTCAGAATGAAAGGCTTTGATTTAATTATGAAATTAACATGAGCATAAGATCAAAATTGGAGAAAACAAAAGTAAATGTTGTTTTTATTTTTAAGAAGATACACCTAAGTATAGTGAATAAAACCATTGATAAATAATAAGACATAATGATGGCTTAGGCTTGGAAAATAAGAGCCAGACCCCATACATTCAAATGTTTGATTTTGAATGGTAATTAACTTCTGTGAATAAATAGAAGCAAGAAGAATTTTTACAAGTTTTCTAAAGAAACATAAAGAAAAAAGAGGGAGAAAGAATTAAGCCTAGAGTAGGGTATATTAAAATCTCTTAATAGTTGACAACTATGGACTACTTAAAAAAGACCCTACTCTAGGTCTAATTCTTCTTATGAGCATATCAATCGTGTAAAAAGGGACACTCGATTAAATTAGCTTTCTTAAGATGAGATTGGTGAAGGGCATATAATCCATCTTTACTGATTTCTTAAAGGAGGAGCACTGATTTTATTACATGGTCCTTTATAAGAAAATAAGTTGGACAAAATTCAAAAAATATGAATTATCATAAGAAAATTCTTGAGCTGATAAAAAGATATTTATTTAAATATGGAATATGAAGGACATTATTTAAATTGAATTTGCCATACATTAAGTGTAAGAAAATAGTAGTTATGTATGATATAGGTAATCCCTTTCCATACCAACATGTAGATGGTCATTATTGTGATACTCACTTGTAGTGTTTAAGATAAGAAGATCGGGAATAGTATGAAAAGTTAATCCCAATATCCTAATACCAAGGTGTTGGAAAATTTCCAAAATAATGATGTAGTGAGATGAATTATGGAAAAGGATATGATTGAAGATGACATTTAACCTATGTATGCTCGTGGATTATAGGGAGAATAAGGTTGAGATCAATAATGGAGATGAAAAACAACACTGTTGAAAATTTACAAGTGGATTCATCCCACATCGGAAAGAGACATATGGTTAAAGTGAGTTATATTTAAAGATATGACTCATAACATAGCGCCTTAAGATTTTGAGTTTAAATATGATGTCATGGTTATATATGGGCTCACTTGGATCTAGTCCAATTTCTCCCTTGGCTCCCTCAAAACCCTTCATTGTTATCAGAGCCAGGTTGATGAAGTTTGATGAATAGGGATTCTTAGATTTAGGTCAAAGTGACTCAAATAGCTTCGCATAAGCTATAGGTTGAGGGGAAGCTAGTCTGATATGGATAGATCCACTTATAAGGGGGAGATGCTGGAAATTTACAAGTGGAGTCATCCCATATCGGAAGGAAAAATATGGATAAATTGAGTTATATACAAAGATATGACTCATAACCTAGTGCCTTAAGGTTTTAAGTTGAGATATAATGTCCTGATTATATATGGGCTCACTTGGATCCGACCCAATTTCTCCCCAGTCCCCCTTAAAACCTTTCGAACAAATGTATAGCTCTTATACTTGTATATCTGATATGGTTCACGATTCTTTTAAGCTATATTATTGTTGCTATTTAGTTGAAACCTTATTAGTTAAGGAGAATACTATTATAATGGAATAGATGGTGTGGGAAGAAGTAGAGTTGAGTTTTTCTTGACAATAACGTTAGCAACAAGAGTAGTATAAGAGCTTTTTAGAAATATCTTGTAAGCTACGAGTTCTTCATGTATTTTATAAAACACAACTAGATGAGAACACAAATTTAAAGCTGTAGTGATGTTATGGTAGTCTAATTCAATTTTATGGTAGATTGTACATTCAATGCTACCAAGGAAAGGGATCTCTTATCTACACCAAGTTTGTCAGTTCAAATCTTTACTTTATAAAGATACTTTAAGAAGATAAGATCATTCTTTTTTAGCTCTCACAATTCTATATGATGTAGAAGCTACCTATTTTGTGAGATTAACCCTAATGCATTTGATAAGGCCTGCCAAACATTAAACTGATGATATATGGAAATACATCTTTGAAAAGGGAGGAAGTATGTGAGAGTAATATTTAGTCCTTTTTAAACCAGAAATCTTAAGCTAGATTAGTTATTTGTTGAGAAGGATCAAAGGCAAAAGGGATAGTTTATGGTGGTGAAAAATAATTGGATTATTAAAATTTGTAGAAACAGGTAATTTAAAAGAGAAAATAATTGAGACTTCCGTGTGAAGAATTGAGACTTCCGTGTGAAGTTGTTAGAGTGTCCCATATTGCCTAGACATGAAAATGTTAAAGGGTTTATAAATGGTAAGGGTCAACTATCCAAACAATTAGTTATAGTTATTTGGACAATGGTTGACCCAAGCCCAAATCTTGATAGTGGACTCTACATATGATATTAGAGCAGGTTTGATCCGGATTATTAATTTCCTGGTTGTTCGTCTGGACGTCCAATCCCAGCGGCCCGGTCCGGTTACCACTGCGTATATTTCAAGTGACAACTGGATGTCCAGTCCCAGTTGCACGTGAGGGGGATTGTTAGAGTGTCTCATACATAAAAACGTTAAAGGGTTTATAAGTGGTAAGGGTCAACTATCCAAACAACTGGTTCTAGTTATTTGGAAATGATTGACCTAAGCTCAATTCTTGATAGTAGACTCTATATTCTACCCATATTTAAAAATTCAATAGAAGTAATATCAAGTAAAGTGGGGTGAGGAAAGGAAGAGAAGGTAGGAATATACTGTTGGCACAAGTTGTGAATTATTAGATGTTCATGAAGAGAAAAAAATTTGAGGCTTTAATACCTTGTAAAAACATAATACAATTTTTACAAAAAGTATGAAGGCTATTTATATACAGCCTTTGAATAAAAAATAAATACAATTGAAAAGATAAATATAAAAAAGATAAATACATATAATTTTAAAAAATACAAACAATCATATATGAAGAAATTTAGATAAGATAATGAACAAGTTGAGATATAGTAATTAGACTGATCTTATGATGATTATTATTCTTAATAAAGAAATTGAGATAAGATAATTAAGAAATTGAGATATAATCATCAAGCTAATATTTTGATGATGCCTATCCTTAATAATAAGTACTTTTATATGAATTAAAAAATATAAAACTTTTGTTTGATCATGTTCGTTCTATTCAATAAATGATAATAGAGCATTGAAAAATAGAGTTCGGACAATGAATGAGAGAAGATTTTTTTAATTTTAGGCTGTTATAAACACAAGAAGAACCTCCTAGTTAGACCTAATAATAGTATATATATACATACTTAACAAATAGTGATTGCAATGAGAGAGTGAAAGTGAATCTTTTGAAATTTAGATTATTATGAACAAAAAGAAGAGAAAAAAATTGAGAGTAAATTACTAGTGAGACCCCACGTATCACACGTAGATTCTACATAATATTAATAGTCTTAAAAGTAAAAATAATTAAAAATATATGTCAATATTAATATATTTAGTTAATTGAACTCTATCAAAATTTAAAATTTCATCAATTATGAATCTAATTTAAATAAATTAAAATATTATAATTTAAAAACCCTTTGAATTTCTTCAATGATGAAATTAGTTTAGATAATTTTAAAGAAGTATACTTTTTTAAATGCTTTCAAATATTAAAAATTATATTAAATTTTAATAATGTTAAAGAATAAAACTTATCTTCAACCTTTCCTTATTCAATTTTAGGAAAATTTTGAAGTTTGGTTTTACTTCTGTTTTTCTATTGTTGTTTTTGGTTTCTATTTTCTGTTTTTAGACTTGTTTGTTCCCTAAAAAAACAAAAGCCTGTTTGGTTAGATTTGTAATATAAAAACTGAAAACAAAAACCTATTTGGTTGATATTTCTAATAAAAATCTGAAAACAAAAACATGTTTGGTTTTATTATCATGTTTATATTTTTTGTAATTATACTATTATGTGTAACAATTATAATATAATACATTATATTTTTAAATTAATTAATTATCATTATAGCTAAAATTAAATATATGCAAATAAAGTATTATTAAAAAATTACACATTAACTGTATACACATGAAAACTAAACATAATATACACCTCAATATTTTACAAAAAGTCTAAGTAAATCTTTACTATTATCTTGAATACCATTTTGGACCCCAACATTACTAAAATAATACTTATTAAATGAAAAATAAGGTGCAAAAGTGAAACCTATCGGTAAGAGTTTATTTAAACCTCTTATAATACGTTGAGTTACAAATAACTCCTTTGGATAAAGTTTGAAGCAACTGGTTTTAAAAATATGTCAGCTTGGTTGACATTATCCAATGTTAACATCACAACATAATGCAACTGGTTTTCAGTTCGTGAAGACAAAGCTTATGAAGACACGAATGTCTTCAGGATAAAGCCTCCATTAAATGCCTCCACATGCCACATTAAATGACACTCTACTCTAATAGAGAGTAGACTAAGTCTTCTGTACTGTAACTAATTCTTGGATTTATGTTTATCCATTGTATTTTCTGTTAAGATCTGATGTATACCTGATGTATATTTATACCCCTTTGAGATGAAATCACAACACAGCAATTACGAATCATTCAGATCTTTTATGGTATCAGAGCTTACAAGCTTAACAACATTTTTTTGATTCTACAGACTACCCATCATGACCAACGAAGCTGATTCAACCACCACCATTCAAGATGCTGCACTCCCAAGGAATGTCATTGTCTTTCAGACTGGTATATCATCTGAAGGCAAGCTGACAGAATCAAATTACCTTGCCTGGAGGGTCCAAATCAGGGCTCTTCTCCTTGGTTACAATCTTTTCGGCTATGTAGATGGATCGACTCCATGTCCCACTGAGGATGGACCACACAAGTTGTTATGGATTCGTCAAGATCAATTTCTTCTTCATGCTATCTTGACCTCCGTGTCGCAGCCGGTTGTGTCGCTGCTAGGGTCGGTTTTGACCTCTTGTCAAGCATGGGATTTGCTTTCAAGCACTTTTACCGGGAAATCAAGGTCTCGGTTAATGTCGTTAAAGGAACGACTGATTTGTCTTCAAAAAGGGAACTCCACTATTTCTGACTATTTGAAACACATCAAAAATATCGCAGATGAAATTGCGATCATTCATTCACCAGTTGATGACACCGATTTGGTTATACACACACTCAATGGCCTTTCCACTGATTACAAGGAAGTGAGTGCAGCGTTGCGTGCTCGAGAATCTCCCATCAGTTTTGCCGAGCTCCACGAGAAACTCGTCGATTATGAAAACTATCTGAATCGTCAAGCTCGACTTCTGGATCAGCATTCTCTCCAGACTCCATCTACACATATTGTTAATAGAAATCACCCGAATCAATCTACAGGGCGCCACTCTAAACAACAACACTCATCTAGTGCTTCTGACAACATATCTGTCCTGTGTCAATACTATGAGAAACCTGGCCACACTGCCAAAACGTGCTGGAAACTCCATGGAAGGCCTGCTCGCTTTCGTCATGGCTCGAGTCGGTCAGCGCCAGCAACTCACCTCGCTCATAATAATCCGTCAGCTCCTGGCCAATGGATTTTGGGTTGTGGCGCATCCCATCATGTGACAAACGACCTCTGCAACTTGTTGATTCACTCTCCATATTCTAGATCTGATCAACTACAAGTCGGTGATGGTTACAATATGTCGATAGCGAACACTAGTAGTTTAGCTCTTTCTACTAACTCAAAGCCTGTTGTTTTTGATCGTGTTCTTCATGTGCCAAATGTTAGCAGTAATTTAATATCTATCAAGTGCCTTTGTACCCGAAATAACCTATCTATTGAATTGTTTCCTGATCACTTTCAGGTGAAGGATCTGCGGACGAGGTCG
>JAOQMQ010000006.1:7565963-7584582 GCA_027563845.1 Erythroxylum subrotundum
GTTGCAATTTTTGCACTCGCGTCATAAATTCAAGTCTCGTCCAGTAACTTCTGATTTTTGTGTCTCATGTCAATGTGGAAAGAGTCATAAGTTGCCGTTTTCTGTTCAACATTTAAATTGTTCCAAACCTCTTGACATTATTTTTGCCGATGTATGGGGTCCAGCTCCAATGTCTTCTTTTGATGGTTTCAAATATTATTTGATTTTTGTTGATTCATACTCGAAATATGTCTGGCTATATCCTCTTAAGCGTAAATCAGATGTATTGCTTATTTTCGAAAAGTTCAAACGTGCTGTCGAAATTTTTTTCGATACGTCTATCAAAACCTTGTACACTGATAATGGTGGGGAATTTATTAAACTTAAACCTTTTCTGTCGAGTCATGGTATTACCCATCTTACTAGTCCTCCCTACACACCCGAATTAAATGGTTCCTCTAAAAGACGACATCGACATATTGTCAAAACTGCCAGGGCACTCTTACATCATAGTGGGCTTTCGTCTTCGTTTTGGTCATATACGTTTCTGACCTCTGTTTACCTTATAAACCGTATGCCTACACCCATTTTAAAAATGCTTACGCCTTTTGAAACACTCTTTGGTCGTACACCCACCTATAAACATCTTCACTCGTTCGGCTGTCTATGCTTTCCTTGGTTGCAACCTTACACTTCTCACAAACTTGAACCTCGGTCCAAACCTTGTATCTTTCTTGGTTACTCGCTCACTCAGTTTGCTTACCTATGTTTAGACCCGACTTCGAACCAAATTTATTACTCACGTCATGTCATTTTTGTCAACGATCAATTCCCCTACTCATCTTTGATCTCCTCTCAGTTTACGCCACCCACTACTGCCGCACCTGCTCCTTCATTCACTCCTCTATTACTTCCTATAGATCACTTGGCATAGTCTCATGGGGTCGCATCGTCCTCCACTGCAACGCCTACACCTACAGCCCAGCAACCTTAAACAACGTTGTCTACGTCCCAGCCTTCTACCATCACCCCTACAGCCCAGCAACCTCAACCAACGTTATCTTCTGTACCTGAAACCACGACAACCCAGCAACTTGAAACCATGATATCCCTTGCACCTCAACCAACGTTATCTTCTGTACCTGAAACCACGAATTCCTTTAACCCACCTGAAACCACGACAACCCAGCAACCTGAAACCATGATATCCCTTGCACCCCCTGACCCACCACAACGCACCCACTCTATGATCACTCGTGGTATGAACAAAATATTCAAACCCAAATTATACACTATAACCAAACATCCCTTACCTAACACAGATGAACCTCGCACCATTACCCAAGCCTTAAAAAATCCCCAATGGCGTGAATCTGCTAATTCTGAATATGAAGCACTGAAAAGGGACCACACTTGGACTTTGGTACCAGCTGATGAGGCTCATAGTGTTATTGGTTGTATGTGGATGTTTCGGACTAAGCGCAATCCTGATGGCTCCATTGCGCGTTACAAATCACGTCTTGTTGCTAAAGGTTATAGCCAGTGTTCTGGCATTGATTACACAGAAACATTTTCACCAGTGGCAAAGCATCAAACCATTAAAATTGTACTTTCGTTGGCATTGGCAAATTCTTGGGCGTTACATCAGATGGATGTTAATAATGCATTTCTTCAGGGACAACTTTCTGAGATCGTTTATATGAGGCAACCGCCAGGCTTTGTTGATTCAACCCGTCCGACTCATGTTTGTAAGTTACATAAAGCTATTTATGGTCTTAAGCAGGCTCTAAGGGCATGGTATTAGGAACTCTGTCACTTCCTTCTCCAATATGGTTTTGTTACAAGTCAAAGTTACTCCTTTCTATTTGTATTTCATCAAGACAGGATAATGATGTACTTTTTGGTATATGTTGATGATCTTCTTCTCACGGGTAACTCCACCTCTCATCTAGATCGGTTCTTGGCAGCTATTTCTGGTTGCTTCTCGCTAAAAAATATGGGCTCTCCGACTTATTTTCTTGGAATGGAAATTATTCCTACGACAGGAGGTTTGTTCCTTTCTCAACAACGTTATATACATGACTTATTAACTCGTTTCCGTATGGCAGATTGTAGCCCGTGTACCACTCCTCTATGCACCTCTGCTTCACTTAAATTGGATGATGGTTCGGCACCAATAGATGCAACTTTATACAGAAGCATTTTGGGCGCACTTCAATATGTCACCTTGACTAGACCGGATCTCAGTTTTCCGATCAATAAACTGTCACAATTTATGCACAAGCCTTCTGAGTTGCATTTTCAACAGCTGAAGAGAACTCTTCGATAGCTCAAGCATACTTATAACTTTGGTCTATCTTTATCTCGGCCAAAACAACTTTCACTTCATGCCTACAGCGATGCTGATTAGGGCGGGGATGCCGATACCAAACTCTCCACCGCTACTTATGTTATCTATCTTAGTGGTAATCCCATTTCTTGGAGTTCTAAACGCCAACGAACTGTTGCCCGCTCCTCAACTGAAGCAGAATATAGAGCCATTGCCAATACAGCTGCTGAACTAGTATGGATTCGCAATCTACTTCATGAACTTCATGTTCCACTGTCTACTACACCACGTATCTACTACGACAATTTGGGTGCTACCTACGTGAGTTCCAATCCTGTGTTCCATTCACGGATGAAACATCTCTCCTTAGACTATCATTTCGTCCGTGAACTCGTTCAACAACAATCCCTTCAGGTATCTCATATATTAACAAATGACCAAATTGCTGATGCTCTAACGAAATCACTTTCACGGAGCAAATTTGAACAACTAAGGTCCAAGATGTGCATCGCTGGTCGCGATCTCATCTTGCGGGGGCATAATAGAAAGTAGAATAAGTCTTTTGTACTGTAACTAATTCTTGGATTTATGTTTATCCATTGTATTTTCTGTTAAGATCTGATGTATACCTGATGTATATTTATACCCCTTTGAGATGAAATCACAACACAACAATTACGAATCATTCAGATCTTTTATACTCTATGCTACATTAAAGAGACGTGAAGCAAGGCTTCACAATAAATGCATGAAGACAAAAATGTCTTTGTAAGGATAAAGCCTCCATGCCTCCGCGCCACATTAAATGAGTAAAGACAAAAATAGCTATAAAGTCATGTGCTCCATCCACTTTATGCAAAGAACGACGTAAATTCCAAGAATAAAACAGCTACAAAATCGTGAGAGTGTATCTCTTCTTTATCATCCCAATCCAAGCTCCCCCACGCTCCACTTCCGCACTCTTCTCCTCTCCTCTTCGGTCCACGGCGACTCCACCACACGCCATAGCTCCCTCCTCAACTACTACGCTCTCCTTGCCTTTAGACTCGCCGGAGATGGCCACCTCTACGGCTTTGCCATGGTTGCCGAGTTGGTTATTGCTTCTGGTATCGACATGGAGCAGTTTGTTGCTGCTCTGAGTTTAGCTCCTGTTGCCAGCGGGATTTCCCGAAACTTTCGTGAATGAAATGTGGAGATTGTTGTTGAAGTTCTGAGGAGAGTTGAGCAATTCGGAGGGCGGATTAAGGCTATGGTGGCGTACAACGTGAAGCTTATTACTCCAGAAGGAGAGAAAATGATAACAGTCCCAGACGATGTGTACATTCTTGACCTCGCAGAGGAGGAAGGTGTTGATTTACTGTATTCATGCAGGGCTGGTTCTTGCTCGTCGTGTGTAGGGAAGGTCATGTTAGGGACGATGGACCAGTCGGATGGTAGCTTCCTTGACGATGACCAAATGGCAGATGGTTGGTTACTGACTTGTGTTGCTTATCCCACTTCTGATATTGCTTGAAACTTTTTAGTAGTATTTTTGCGTTCTGGTATTACGCGAAAAAAAATTCTGCTTTAAAATCTTATAAAGACGTCTTTTTTACGTTTTTATAAATCTATTGCATTTTTTTTTAATTTTTAGAAACAAGAAACGACACCTTTACTCATCCAAATGTGATTTAATGAAATTTTTTTTAAATCACAACAAAAAATAGAAAAAAGAAACGGAAACAATCAGGAAATGAGAGATGCATTATTTCGCAGATAAAAGTCAATCCCGAATAAACTCCTAAACCATCCCACGCCAGTCTTCCACGTGGCGCACTAGGCGCTTTATATAAATTATTCCGTATCATTTTGGCGCCCAAATTGTTTTCTCCAAGGAGTCCCTTCAACGGCTCCTCTGAACGAAAACGGAAAGCACCGTAGCTCTTCAGAGAGAGAGATAAAGAGAATCGACCGCGAAATTTCTAGGGTTGTCTTCTGCGCGTCGAGATGCAAAATCTAGGGTCTCGAAGCATGAAAAGCTTCGATCAATTCAAGTCTTTCTCAGGATCCGCTAAGAATTTCTCATTCTCTTCCCGCTCGTCTTCGGATTCCATTTCAATGGGGAATTTCACTCATTTGAAGATCGCCGCAGGTTTGTTCCAAGAATTTGTGTGATTTCTGTAGTTTACTGGAGAATTTATAATATTTGCGTTGAGTTGTGTTGTTGATGTGCTTGTCTGTAGAGAAACTGGTGAAGGAACAAGCTTCCGTGAAAGCAGACCTGGAAATGGCGGTATTATGAATTTTTATCGATCTAAATTTGAATATATAACATGTATTTGTGGATATATTAAAAAAAACCTTTGGGCTCCTAGCGTAAGTGTATGCAAGCGTGGACATAAGTTTGTCTTTCATAACTGAAACAAGTTCTTTATTTTTAATTTCATTGATTTTTCACCTTTTTGTACACAATGTTCTGGAACTATTTTGATACACAATTTTCAATTTAGAACTCTAAGCTGAAGAAATCAATGGAAAGTGTCCATGCACTGGAAGAAAAGTCGCAGAATGCCTTTAATGAGAACGCTAGGCTTAAAGTAAAACAGAAGGAGGATGAGAAGCTCTGGAAAGGATTGGAGTCAAAGTTCTCTTCAACTAAGATACTTTGTGACCAACTGACTGAAACTTTACAGCACCTAGCTGGTCAAGTTCAGAATGGTAGGGGTTTTCTGTGCGTTTGGATTTCTTATCGACTTGTTGACAGTGATAACTACCTGTTAGCTTCCTTCTACAGCTGAAAAAGATAAGGAGTTTTTTGAAGAAAAACTATCCACAAGCTCAAATGCTATCGACAACTTGAATCAGGAGCTAAATTTTCTATCTGAGAAACTAGGCTCGGCAGAGAACATTATTAGAACTCGTATGCCACTGTTTCTCCCTGGTTATTGAATTAAGACTTTTTGAGTCATGAGAATCTTATATAACGATCCTTTCTTCTAAAAGGGCAATTACTGAGGAGCCATTTTAGAAGTTTTCTGGACTCTGATGTTGGGCCTTCTTATTATGCCCATCATTTATTAGTTGGATCCTGATGTAGGGGAAAAGGAACTGGAAGAGCTCAGGGTTGAAAAGGAAGAAAGTAACAAGATATACCTGGAAGAAAAGTGCTTAACGACTAAGCTCCTTGAGGAAAAAGGTAAGTAAGATCGGAAGAGGCTGACTGTCTGAATCCCTCAAACATTGCAGACGCAAAATTGCACCTCACTTAGTTTCTAATACTTTTAGTGCGTCACTTTACAAATATATAAATTTCCAATGTGGTCACCTCATTAGTGCTTCTTGAACATATCAGCACATGAGGATAACTATATTACATTCAGATGTAGAATAAATAGCTCATCTTACAATTTGCTTATGTAAATATTTTTGAAGTTGGAGCCTAGGCTAGTCCTAGATATTGATAACTGTTTGGTAAAGGCACTCTTCTCCATGTATTGCTGTGCAGATGCTATGTTAAAGGACTTTGAAGCAGCTATTGAGACAAACAGAGTGTCAATTGACAGTCTGAACTCTAAGCTGGAAGAGGCGAATCTTACATTGAGACTGAAGGAAGATGACATCAAACGTTTGATGACCATTCGGGAGAATTTGGAGAAAACAAAGAGTGACCTTGAATTGAGCAACAATGATCTTGCTGACAATCTAGCGTTGTCAATTGAGAAGATCAAAACCCTTGAAAGTTTTGTTCATGTATTAGCCACACAATTGATTGAGCTGGACAGAAAAAGTTGGACTTTTTCAGAAAAGTTTGATCAATTGAATTCTCTGTATGATGGTTGCTTTAAGTTGGTTCAACATGAGCAAGACATGGTTGTTAAGCATGCTAAAAAAGAGTACAATGAACTTCATGACAAATTGCTGTGTGCAACATCAGAGAAAGAGTCCTTGCAATCCGTAAATCTGGGACTAAACAACAAGATCATAGAAATTCAGAAAACCCAAGAGACTGCTAAGACACAGCTTTCTGAGGAATGTCGTTTGGCAGGAGAGAGAATCCAAGTACTTGAGTCTGAAGCTGCAGCACTGATGTCAAAAAAGAATGAAACAGAGATCTTGGTTTCCAAACTGGAGAGGAAAATTGATGCTTTTTCAGAAAATTCAAGATTGTCTGAGATTAAAATGGTTTAGATTCTTCCTTTTCATATGTACATAGGTATGTATGAGCATCTATTTCTATTAAACTAAGCTTGATTGATTGCATTTCGCAGCAAGACTTGTTGTCACAAATTTCAGCAATAGAAATGAAAAATAAAGCCAATGTAGAGAAATTACAGGCAGAGATACAGAAAAAATCAGAGCAAATGGATAATTCCAGAAAAGAGACTGAAAAATACAAGCAACATATAGATTCATTGGAGAAGCAAGTGGCAGAGTTTCAAGGCATTATAGAGGAGAAGGAAAAACTGGTTTTGCAACACAAGGAAAAAGCGACAAAGTTAAATGATCAAATGACTGAGGTTAATAGGTTAATCAATTTGTGGAGTTGCTAAGGCCTTCAAGGATATTTAAGATTTTGTATACCTTTGCAGAAGCAAGCATTGTTAACTGCTGCTGAAAGCAGACTCTTAGAAACAAAGAAACAGCATGATGTGATGCTAGCAGGAAAACAATTGGAGTTGTCAAGGCATTTGAAAGAACTATCTCAGAGGAATGATCAGGTTTTAGATGCTTCGTTTCCCTTATTTGATTTCATAGATTTTGAATATTCACCTCAAATATTTGAGTTCATATACTGTGGATATTTACGTTTTATTTACAGGCAATCAATGAGATTAGGAACAAGTATGAGATGGAGAAGAATGATATAGTTAACATGGAAAAGGAAAAGGTCTGCTTTTGCATATAATTATTCATTACTTTTGGCCTTGGATCATCTTCTTTATAGGTTTGACATTTCAGGCAGACAAAATTGTACTGGAAATCGAAAGAAAGTGTGACCAGAAACTTGCAGAATGCAAAGAAGAATCAAGAAAAAAGTTGATGTCCATTCAAGAGGAAAATGATGCTCTGGTAGGATGCCAAAGTTATTGCCAACATAAAACTAAAAGAACCTTATGGTGGACCTCTTGCTTGTTTCTAAGTGGAAAACTTTATGCCAGGACACATATAGCAATCATGGATATTTGCATGAGTTCTTTATTTAACTCTTACATTAAGCACTGGTAGTGTTTTAAATCAGTGCGAAGCTTTCTATATACGATTAGATTCACTGTTTTTGCAGATTCCCACGTGTTAGTTTGATGCTGGTCTCTTAAGTTGCAACCTTACAGCTGCTCTATGAATTCATTAGTTATGTGAACTTTTTGTGGACTGGAATTGCTTGTTGTTTGAATGTTCATATCCAAGTATTTCAAATCCTATATATTCCACAGGTTTTACGCATTCAGCAGGAGCATGACAAGATGGAAATGAGTCTTAGAGATCAACACAATGAAGACCTCAAACGAGCTCAACTCCACACTGATAATGAGCTGAGAGAGGTATAGTCAGGTTCAAATCTGATGTCAGTTCTAAAAAAACAAGTTGCTAATGTTTTACAATTTTTTCAGAGAATAAAACAATTGCAAGATGAACATGAAGTTCAAATAAGAGCTTTGAGGTGTGAGCATGAATACGAGCAGCGGAGGCTCCTAGAGGAGTTGGATCTTCAGAAATTCAAGGTTCGCCTCATAGTTCAGCACTGTGTTCCATTACATTATCAAAAGGCTCTGAGTTAGTTCTTTGAAATCCTGAAGGAGGACAGACAAAGAGCTTTGTTACAGTTGCAGTGGAAAGTGATGAGTGACAAGCCACAAGTTGATCAGGAAGCAAATTCAAAAAAGGTAGGTTGTTGTTTTCTCTTCTAGTTTTTCTCATTCTGTGAATGCGGCCTGTGCATTTCCATTACATCACTCGACGAACATTTGCATTGTTTGCACATTTTTTGCGATGCGAAGGCACTGCTTTTTGTCACCTATAATAAAGTTCTTATAAGGTTGAATTTCCTCGCATCATCGGATAATTAGCAACCTTAAATCTTAAGTTTTGAGCTTCTTTGCGTTCCTTATTGATAGAAATAGATGAGCCTTCGGATTAATTACAATGCTTTGAGACTGCTATTTATTTCTCACCGGCTAAGTTATTGTGTCTGATGTTGCGATCACTAGCTTAGCCTTCTTCCTATCTAGATTTGTCAAATTTGAGCAGTGATTATTTCCTTTCAACTGAATCTCGGTGCATTTTGAAAAATTGTAGTTAATCTTTTCTATGGTTTAATGACAATAATTTTATAACGTTAATCAATATTGTGATTTATTTTTGAAAATTCTGTCTATAATGCAAAAGTCTGCATGCTTTCGGTTTGCAAGTACAATATTCTTCCTAAACCACATGACAGGTAGAATAATTATCATAGATAGATTCAGAATATGGAAGATCTTTCACTTGTGTGCTATGATTTTTATTATTTTGCAGGATTATTCTATTTCATCAATTAAAATGAGAGATCCTAGTGATTGTTGTAGAAGTCGGCGTATTTTTGTAAGGAAAGGGAATGGAGATCAGGTGACGAAGATCAATTATTTTTCCCTCTTCAGTACAACCACTTCAGCAAAAGGAAGTACATAATTCAGTTTATCTCACCGCATTTATGTAGGGTAAACAGTTCCCAAGGGGTGGTCAAACACCTGTAACAAAAATATTGAATAAAGTAGAGAATGCCAACACAGGAAGTGTATCAAGTATTCCTACTCACCACAAGAAGGTGAAATGCTTGTCAATCTTTTAAGTTAACGTGCTTTTACATCCTTCTATGATTGTCTAACAACAACAAACAATATTTCACTTACCCCCGTGGCATAGTAGGTGACTCGCCGTGAATATGAAATTGAAACTACCAATGGAAGAACAGTTACAAAACGCAGAAAAACAAAAAGTACCGTCATGTTTGAGGTATGGATCAGTCTTCTTGGTAGCCCATTAAGCCTATGTAGACGACGGCAAAGAAAAATAGCATGTTGATTCCAACTTCCTTGTATGTTCAAATTAGGACCCAAGAAAGCATGAAAAGAGGATTACACCAAGGGTGGTAACTCCCAAGACCGCTGGGAAGGTAAAGTCACAGTCAT
This sequence comes from Erythroxylum subrotundum, assembly GCA_027563845.1. Classification (NCBI taxonomy): domain Eukaryota; kingdom Viridiplantae; phylum Streptophyta; class Magnoliopsida; order Malpighiales; family Erythroxylaceae; genus Erythroxylum; species Erythroxylum subrotundum. Next base: position 7,575,417 of record JAOQMQ010000006.1, read on the forward strand.
GCTTTGTTTTCTGCTGTGGGTTGTTTGTTCGGTATGCTTCACTAAAACCCTTCTTTTTTTCCTGGTGGAGCACTGATTGATCACTGACAATTTGTAAGTTAGAGAAGTTTTTGCTCATTATCTTCTTTGGATATATGTAGCTTTATTGGAACTGCCTTTTTCTGAGAATTGCCTTATATTTGGCTAATACCGATCTATATGATTGATTATTTAGATTACAGTGAGTTGTTGCTTCCCCAGTCACGTATTGTTGAAATGTTTAACATGAATATTTTGTATGCAGGGAATTAAGGGAGGCGTTCGTTCACATCCTTCAAACATAGGTGATTTGTTCTCAGAGGGATCACTAAATCCATATGCAGATGATCCCTACGCATTTGACTAGAGGTATTTGCCGTTGATCAAATCACCCAGTTTATTATGAACTGAATTTGAGTTGGTACCTACTGCCTAGAAATCTGCAATATCTACTTACCTGATTCCAAGAAAGCTGGTTACCCATCTGTGACAAGTAACTTGAATTAACTATATGTGACGTATAAAAACTTCAGATCCACCACAAGTATATGCTTTTGACCAACAGGGTGCCTCTTTAGGCACAGATTAGTTAAGTGGGTTATGAAATTCACTTGACAAATCCTTTTGGGTATGCTTTCTGTAAAGATTTTTTTAAAGGGAAAATAAGCATTCTTGGTTCTGTATCATGTCTAATATTAACCATGGATGGATAATAAATTGACAATGATATTAACCATGGATGGATAATAAATTGACAATATTATCTATGCTCTCTCTAGTTGCTATTTACATTGACCCATCTTATAATCCTCATAGGTCAAAGAAGAAGTCTCTTCAGAACCACTATGTTAATACCATACTAGCATTTTGGATACGAGAGAGGCGCCCAGCTTAAAAAGGCAATTGGCATCAGGTGATGTTGGTGCTGACCTACAATTGCCGCCTTTAGCGGCCAAGGATCTTGAAAACTTCTACAAGATAGCCAATATATGCTCGTGCTTTCCGTAAATCTGTAGAGATAGCTTGTAATCCTTTGTGATTAGTGGTTAAAACGCTGAAGCGTGGCAGTTAAACTAGACATTAGTGTAGCGAATAATGAAAAACTGATTGGCTTTGGGCCAATGTAATTCAGCTAATACACTTACGACCTTCATTTTGGATCTCAAATGAAACCATATCTTTCTCTGATATTGAATTAAATGGCTCGTAATTTTAAGATTAAAGGACTTGGGGAAAGGAAAATAGAGAAATGAGAAGAGTCTTGATTACCTGCTTTCTTTTCTGTCTGTGGGTTGGGTTCAGATCTTTTATGCTCGGTATTATGTTTTAACTCTATTTTCGTTTCAAAATGATATCATTTTATGGTTAGGGTTCAGATCTTTTATGCTCGTTATTCTGTTTTAACTCTATTTTCGTTTCAAAATGATATCATTTTATGGTTATTTACATTTAAAATGATGTTATTTTTGGAATAAAAATAAGGTTGGAACAGAATACAGGTACAAAAGAATTGATATCCTATGGGTCTGTTTATTTGGTGCAACGCTGCAAGCATTAATGATTTAACTCGTAAACATGAAGACAGAGGCCTACATTCGATGAATGCCAAAAGGATTGTGCCTCTTAACACTTTGAGGATTTCGCTTCAATTCCTTTACCATTTGTCTTGGTCCGTTCTTCAATTTGTTATGGCATTAACATGGCTCCTAATAAAATCCTAGACCATGCACATATTTAAATTAAAAAGAATCAGAGAAACTACTCTCACATCATGATTTAGATTAAACCGGATAAAACTTATTTCTTAAATAATTCACATAAATGATAGAGATACTGATAGGGCTTTTATTTGATGTATTAATGTAGGAGAATTGTATAGTGCTTTGGAGTAGATATTTGCTAAATTACTGTTTTTATATTATATTTAGATGTTAGGAGTTATTTTGGAGAAAAGAAGTTATACCACCATTAGCCAAAAGAAAATAAAATAAAAGAGTGAAAAAACACAAGACCAATGGACAAAACGTAAAGTAGAACAAAGCAAAACGCAGCAGAGGGCAACGCAAAAGAGAGAGAAAACACACAGCCTCCAAAGCAGCCTTCACTCACGGGATTGAAAAAAGGGCAACCTCCATTCACTGCAAAGCAAGCAGCCTACACCAGACAAAAATGCAAGACGCAGCCTCCACTCCACCCCAATCATGGAGTCAGCTTTCAACAACACAACCTCCACTCACCATCGCAAGAGAACAAAGCCTCCAACAATGCAGCCTCCACCAGAATAGAGCACGTATCCTCCAGAAAAAGAACACAACCTTCAAATAAAGAATCAGCCTCCACCAAAACCAAAAACGTAGACTCCACTCACGCACACAGCCTCCAACAACGTAACCTCCAGATGCAAAATCAGTGAAGCCATGCAAAGGAGAGGGGCAAGCACGCTGATTTCTGCAGCAATTTAGAGTTGTCTTCCTCATTTATATTTGATTCTTTCATGAGTTTGCCTAGGGTTTACGCTTTTGGATTGCTTGGCATCACAATGTGTGGCTAGAACCTTAATTTCTCTTAGGGATTTGATGTTTTGGTGAAGCTTTAACATTGAATATTGCTGGAATTCATGATTGAATATTCATATACTTGTTGATTTTTCTTGGGTTTATTTGTTCTTCCTTTGGATCACTGGAAGTTTGCTTGGTATAAATTCACTTTTGAAAAAAGTTAGTTTTGCTAGAAGATTGAAGGAATTTCAGCTAGGATTTTCTTGTGAGTTAGGAGACCCAAGAAACTTAGGAGGTGAAAATAAAGGGTTTGGGTTTGGAACTTAAAAAACTCAAGAAGAACTTAAGTAAGAGATTATTAAGTGATGTAGAGTGGATAGATTAATTCACCTTTAGGAGAAGGAGATTAATTACTCTTAATATTCACATACAAGGTTAGGATTTTTTATTTGTATACGATAGCTAATTCAATATTAAGATTAGCAAAAATATAATTCCCTAAGAGAAAGTCATTCCTCATTAAAGTTAATACTTTTAATTAGTTAATTGCTGCACTCTTTTCTTAATTAGTTATTACATAGATATGTCATATTCATAGTTATTTTGGTTGCATTGAATTGGGTAATTGCTTAGAAATTTATTTGAGTTTTTTTTAAATTCTTTACATTTCTTTTAATTTCTAAAAATTTCACCAACCCCGATTTCAAATACCGTTAGCTAGTGTAGATTTTAACTTTTTTGTGATCCCTGTGGATATGACTTGGTTCTTAGCGATTTATTACTTACTTCGATAACTGTGCATTTGCGGTTTACGATCAAATTTTTGGCGTTGTTGTTAGGGATTAATGTTTGAATATTTACTTCTATAGCTAGTTTAATATTTACTTATTAGTTTTCTTTTTATCCCTAGAGTAACTTATTTGTTTCTTTTTCTTTTTGCATTCTCGTTTTTCTACGCAGCTTGTGTGTAAGAGGTTGTATGCCCCGAACTACTAGAGGGCAAGAAAGACATTTTGACGTAGAATTGGAAAGAACAGTAAAGTTAATTCATCGGCAAAAGAAAATGAAAAATCAAGTGGAAGAAGTTCAAAGAATTCAAAGAGAGAGAGATGAAATGGCTCAAAGATTAGCCTAGTTAGAGGCCAAACTTGGTGTATCTAATTTGAATGGAGGAAATGGAAGAGGAGATAATGGACATGAACAGGAAAAATACACCAACTTCCTATCAGGGAATATTTCCAGCTTACAATGGTTGACAATTATCACGGTATCCAGAGACCTAATGTTCATGCTCAGAATTTTCATATTTCACCCAGACTCATCAATTTGATTCAAACAGATAGTTTGGAGTGGCACCAATAGAGGATCTAAATGATCATCTTGCAATCTTCTAGGAATTATGTGATACTATCAAGACTAAAGGGGTCACGCAAGATGACATTAGGCTCACTTTGTTCCCATTTTCTCTTCGATACAAAGCAAATAGTTGGGTTCATTCAATTTCTACTGGTAGAATGCGAACTTGGCAAGAGGTTGCACAACAGTTCTGGATTAAATTTTTTCCACCTAGTAAAGTTGCGAAGTTAAAAGCTGAGATCAGTACGTTTAGACAGCATGAATTGTAACCATTGCATGAAGCTTGAGAGAGGTATAAAGACCTTTTGAGAAAGTGTTCACATCACAGGTACCAAGAGTGGGTGCAAGTGGAAATGTTCTACAACGGGTTGAATGGCCAAACTCGAACCGTTTTAAATGTAGCAGCAGGTGGTACTATGATGAGAAAAACATCTCAAGAACCATATGCATTGCTAGAAAATATGGCGTCGAATAGCTACCAGTAGCCCTCCAAGAGAATTAATAGAAAGAGAGGAATTTTAAAAGTGGACCAAGTGACTCAATTATCTGCTCAATTGGTAGCTCTAACTAGTCAATTTTCAAAATTCATATCAAAGGAAAGACATAATGAGCAGGTGACAGCTACTAGTCAATCATTCTGCGCCAATGATGAGGGGTGGAACAAGCCCAGTTTGTTAACCAAAGAAACTTTGGATTTAAGTCACAACCAATGGGAAATCAATATGGTCAAGGCTACAACTCTAAGGAGCAATATAACTATGGTATTTAAAGGAACATGCCCCACCCACCAGGATATGGACCACCACCTGCGAAACAAAGACCCTCTTTAGAATAAATGATTGCCACTTTTGTAACTGAGATAAGAAACTGTTTTCACAAGAATGAGAAGGAGATGGATGAGTTAAAGATGCAAGTAACCAGTATTGGGACTTCAATGAAGGATTTGGAAGTTCAAATGGGACAACTTGTAAATACTATTTGGAATTTGACTCATAGGACATTTCCAAGTAATACTAAAACTAACCCGAGAGAGCAGTGCAAGGCCATCACTTTTTGAAGTGGAAAAGAATTGGAAGAGGTGAAACCTAAAGAAAAGAGCTCCACTCAATCCAATGATAACGAAGGAAAGAATACTTGTGAAGAGGCAAGTGCACCTACACAAGTTGAGAAGGAAGTTAGCTCGGAGAAGCAACTAAAAGGAAAACTGCAAACAAAACTCATCCCCAAGCTATCATATCCTCAAAGATTTCAACAGAAGAAAATCAAAGATCAATTCGCAAAATTCCTTGAAGTCTTTAAGAAAACTGAGATCAACATTCCCTTGATTGAAGCTATTGAGTAAGTACTGAATTAGGCAAAACTCATCAAGGACATTGTTACCAAAAAGAGGAGATTTGGAGACTATGAGAGTGTATTGATGATCGAGTAGTGTAGTGCAGTCTTGCAAAAAAAGTTACTGTGAAAATTGAAAGATTCGGGAAGCTTCACAATTTCGTGTGAGATCGGCAACACATATTTTGGTAAAGTGCTTTGCGATTTAGGGGTAAACACAAATCTCGTGCCTCTTTCCTTCTTCCAAAATATGGGATTAGGAGAAGTTAAGCCATCGACAATTTGCCTCCAACTAGCCGACTGTTACCTCACTTATCCTCGAGGTATTGTAGAAGATGTTCTTGTTCTTGTAGACAAATTCATTCTCCCTGCAGAATTTGTGGTGCTCGACATGGAAGAAGATAAGGAGATCCCGATCATACTTGGTCGACCATTCTTGACTATCGGAGGCGTAGTGATTGATGTGCAACAAGGGGAATTAACCTTGCATGTAAATGGCGAGAAGGTGAGGTTCAACATATATAGATCACTCAAACATCAAAGTGATACACCGAATTAAAACCGAGTGGATGTCATGTCCTCTTGTATGGTAACATCTTTTCCTTCCCTTATATCTAAAGACTCATTATTGACATGTTTGGAAGGTATGTTTAGAAAAGATACTATAGATGATGAGGATACTTGTTTTATGATGGAATTAGATTCTCTTGAATGCTCGCAAATTTTTTACTAAATCGAGCCTTTGTTTTTTGTAACTGATGCTGATGTTGTTGTTGATGTGAAAGATGCACACCCATCGATTCATTTGAAACCCTTGCTTGAAAATTTGAAATATGCATTCTTAGGTACTAATCAAACTTTTCCTATCATTATCTCATCTTTATTGACTCCTTTAAAAGAAGAAAAACTGCTTAAGGTGTTAAGGGAGTTAAAAAATGCATTGGGTTGGTCAATTTCAGACATTAAGGGAATTAGTCCTTCTGTTGTAATGCATAAAATTCCTATGAAGGAGTCATTCTCCTCTAGCATTGAACCCCAAGGAAGATTGAACCCAACAATGAAAGAAGTGGCTAGGAATAAAATTCAAAAGTGGCTTAAGGCTAGAATCATTTACCCAATTTCTGATAGTTCATAGGTTAGTCCTACTCAGGTTGTTCCTAAAAGAGGTGGATTCACTGTAGTTAAAAATGATAACGATGAGACTATTTCCAGTAGGACAGTCACTGGATGGAGGGTGCATGAATTATAGGAAGTTAAACAAAGCCACTAGGAAGGACCATTTTTCTTTTCCATTCATAGATCAGATGTTGGACAGACTTGCTAGACATGCATTTTAATGTTTTTTAGATGGGTATTCGGGATATAAACAAATAGCCATAGCACCTAAAGATCAAGACAAGACCACATTCACTTGTCCTTTTGGCATATTTGAATTTAGGTGCATGTCTTTTGGTCTTTACAATGCTTCTGCGACATTTCAGTGCTGCATGATGGCTATCTTTTCTGATATGGTTGAGAATTTTATGGAGGTCATAGAGGTCTTTATGGATGATTTTTATATTTTTGGTGATTTATTTGATAAGTGCTTACATAATTTGTCTCTAGTGTTGAAAAGATGTTAGGATACCAACTTGGTGCTTAATTGGGAGAAATGTTATTTTATGGTAGGGGAAGGAATTGTGTTGGGTCACAAAGTATCTACCCATGGCATTAAATTGGACCGGGCCAAAACAACAACTATTGAAAAGCTTCCTCCACTGCCAAATGTAAAGGGTATCTATAGTTTCCTTAGACATGTGGGGTTTTACCGAATATTCATCAAAGACTTCTCTAAAATCGCTAAACCCCTTTGCAATCTCCTGGAGAAGGATATGAATTTTGAATTCAATGAGAAATGCTTGAAGGCTTTTGAGTTGATCAAGAAAAAGTTGATTTCAACTCTTATAATGATCACATTTGATTGGAAACAATCGTTTGAAATCATATGTGATGCGAGTGACTTAGCAGTGGGAGCAGCTTTAGGCCAAAGGCGTGAGAAAGTGTTCAGGGTTATCTACTACTTTAGCCAGACTTTGGATGACGCCTAACAAAATTACACTACTATAGAGAAGGAAATGTTAGCAGTTGTGTTTGCTTTGGACAAGTTTTGTCCATATATCATTGGGTCTAAGATTGTGGTTTTCACAGATCATGCGGCAATCCAATATTTTTATGCAAAGAAAGATGCCAAACCGTGACTCATTCGTTGGGTGCTGCTTTTGCAAGAGTTTGATGCGGAGATCAAAGACAAAAATGGGACAAAAAATGCAGTTGTTGACCATCTATCTTGATTAGAGCTTGAGGAATCAAATACACCATCACCTATCCAAGAGACTTTCGCGGATGAGCAGTTATTCAGAGTCAATTAAAAGCTTCCATGGTTTCCATGGTTTGTCGATGTGGTGAATTATTTAGCTACAGGTTTGATTCCTTCAGATTTAAATCCATCTCAAAAGAAAAAGTTCCTATTTGATGCGAAAAGTTATCTATGGGATGAGACTTTACTGTTCAAGAGAGGCCTCGATCAAGTGATTCAAAGATGAAGTGCAAGAAATTTTGGAGCATTATCATTCATCACCATATGCAGGTCACATTGGCCCAACAAAAACATCAGCAAAAGTTCTCCAATCTAGTTTCTATTGGCCTACGCTTAATAAGGACAACTTTGCTTTCACTAAGACGTGTGACCGATATTAACAAATGGGTAATATCTCACGACATCATGAGCTTCCTTTAACCAACATTTTTTAGGTAGAACTCTTCGATTTGTGGGGTATCGACTTCATGGGACCATTGCCCAAATCTTGTGGACAATCCTATATCTTTTTGACAGTGGACTAGTATCAAAATGGGTTGAAGCCATAGCTTCACCAACAAATGATGCCAAGGTTATTCTTAGATTTCTCAAGAAAAACATTTTCATAAGATTCAACACTCTAAGGGCCATTATTAGTGATGAAGGTACCCACTTCTAAGTAATCTTTTAACAAAATATGGAGTTCATCACAAGGTTGCTTTACCCTACCACCCACAGTCAAATGACCAAGCTGAAATATCAAATTGAAAGATCAAGGACATTCTTGAGAAGACGGTGACCCCCAACCGGAAAGACTGAAGCTTGGTGATGCCCTTTGGGCATATAGGACGGCCTTCAAGACTCCAATTGGCATGTCTCCATATCGCTTGTTTTTTTGGAAAAGCTTGTCATCTTCTAGTGGAGTTGGAACAAAAGGCTTATTGGGCAGTTAGGAAGTTAAATCTTGATTGGTAAAAATCGGCTGAAAATTGGTCTCTACAGTTATGTGAATTGGAAGAATTTTGAAATGCAGCGTATGAGAACTCCAAAATCTACAAGGAGAAAACTAAGAAATGGCATAACCAACACATCATGAGGAAAGAATATGCCCCAGGAGAGAAAGTTTTGCTTTTCAACCCGAGATTGAAGTTTTTTCCAAGTAAATTGTGCTCTAGATGGTCAGGGCCTTTTGTTGTGAAAAATGTTACCTCCTATAGAGCAATTAAAATTGAAGGAAGTGATGGAAGAGCATTCAAACTGAATGGGAAAAGATTGAAACATTATTATGGTCAAGAGTTGAGAAACATTGCAAGCATTTCGCTCAAGAACCCATGATCAAATGGCTATGTTAAGCAATTGACGTTAAATATAGCACCTATTTGGAGGTACCCTAATCTTATCGTTTCATTTTAGTTCTTTGTTGTTTCAGTATCTTTTTATTGCTTTCATTTGAGTACCTTATTTGCTTTTTATCTGTTTCATTTTTTAGGAATGCAAGATTGGAGCTGTGAATTCTGATTTCAAGTCGCTGAGCCCTCTTTGATCCAGGGAGTCCTTATTGTAAACGATCTAGAAGGGGGGGTTGAATAGATCTTTAAAATTTTTGTTATTTTCTGCAATAAAATCA
>JAOQMQ010000006.1:7612571-7623711 GCA_027563845.1 Erythroxylum subrotundum
AAATTCAGCTTCGTTTAAACTCTTGGCGATATTAATGCATCAGCAAATACTAGCCCAGAATGTCTCGTCTAACAGTTTGAGATTTTGCCATAGGAGCCGACCCATGCTACTAAGATTTCTTCTTTTCTTAAGATTTAGAAGTTATATAATATTTAGTCCATATTGATTATAGTTTGATTAATTGGTCTTCCCATATTAGTCTATTTCATATAAAGCAATTCACAGAATCACGATTCGTATAACCTCATTATTACCTCTAATCAAAGGTTAAAAAAAAACACCTTGATTATAAGACAAACATGATTAGTCTATATGTATGTATGCATGTTCGTACGTATAACACGTTTTTCCTGCATATATTATATATATTTGGCTCTGTATGCTTAAAATGGCATAAGGACTTATTTTAAGTTACGCGGATTATAGTATAATTCTTTTGTCGATTTCAGTTCACCATTACCTTCTTCTATACATTAATTTCAATTAAAGAAATTAACTTAGACACTTTAAATCTTAAAAGAAGATATTTGTTTGCTTAATATTATTGATATGTTAGAAATAGTCTTATTTATCAAAATTCACACTTAGATTTAACCTACAATGTACCACATAAATCCAAAAAAAAAATTAGTCTTAGGTGATAATTGATAATATATAATGTAATCAATGTAAATATTCTCTATTCAACTCATACCTTGTATTAGCTTCTTTCTAATTAATATAATACTTTTGTGTGTAAAAAAGTACAACTTCTTTATTGTAATACACACCATACAAATAACAAACAATTCATTCCCTGTTAGTTTTAACTTAGTGCCAGAGATAACTTTTATAAGTAGTTTCAATTTTTGAGTAAAGTTTTTATTTTTGTCATTCTCAAGTGGCTTATGTACTTTTTTGGTAATTTTGTTACGGGTCTTCATAATGCAAAAGATTTGTTGCTCATTTCCTTTTTATTTAAAATGAATAGTGATTTTACTATAGATAAAACTATTGCTACGTTACAGCGAGTTCATGACATTATGCCTACAATCATATTTACAATATGACAAAAAGGTTCCTAAGTATAGCAGTACATCTGTCTATAATAGAGGAAACAAAAAATATCTATAGATGCCACCTACACTTCATCTCTATAGAAAGATTATGCTGAGCATTGTGAGCCAATATGCAAGGTCCACTTTGATTAGCTATTCGAACAACAAGTTGGTATTTCTTTTGTTTTGTGAATCTTCTTCTATTCCATTCTCTCCAAATATTGTAAATGGGAATTGTAAAATTTGTTTTTAAAAAGAATGGAATTTCTTCTACTTTGCTTAGAGTTCTTGATGATCCAACTTAGTACCTGCTCCCATTCATATCCACTGTTATTATTGGGTAGCATGTCCAACAATCTACTCTATATTGCCTTGGAGAAACTACACAAAAAGAAGAGGTGCTCTCGGTCCTCCACCCTATTGCATAATAGACATAAATCATCCTCACTATCATGCCATTGGTTATTAGTTATAAGTCTATTCTTGATTGAAAGCCAAGTGATAGAAGATGGCTTAGGGCAACGGGTATTCCTCCATAAAAGTTAAAGCAAGGGACTTCTATAGTATAATTAGTAAACAATTTATGACATGAGTGGTTGGAGTATTGACCATTCAAATTCAGTAGCCAAGAAATTGTATCCTCACTTTGTAATGCTTCTAAGGGAGGTAAATGATCAACAAAGAGTTGGAATCCCCTAAATTTTCCATGTCAAATCTACTGCACAATTAGTGAGGAAACCTTGAGATGTATTGACATCCTATTCCTTAGGTGTTGAAATTCTGCAGATTGCACTAAAGGACTTACATTAAGCCAATTGTCAAACCAAATCTATGTCCTCTTATCATTTCCAATTCTGTGTTTGATGCAAGGATAGATGATATTCCTTAGTTTCATCATTTGCTTAAGTATCCAAGAGCTCTCCTTTGAGAAATTAGCTAGCCAATACATCAGATAAAATTCATGTATCCATTTTATCCAAAGAGCTTTCTAGTCAATAATTAATCTCCATATCCTTTTCCCCATTAGAACATTTAACATATTGGAGATAAAAATGATACCTAAGCCACCAAACTTTTTTTAGAACTATAACTTCACACCATTTAAGCCTAGCTTTCTTAGAATCATCAAGCTGACCAGACCATAGAAAAGCTTTCATTAGTTTGTCCATCTCCTTAATGGCTTTCTTTGGAAGAGCAACATGTGAAGTCCAACGAACATGCATACTACTGAGCATAGAAATTATAAGGTTGAGCCTAGCAGTATAAGATAGGAACCGGTTCTACCATGCCAACACCTTGGACTTCATCCTTTCAACGATAGGTAAACAATCAACAAACTTTGGCATAAAGCAGGTGATAGTATACCCAAATAACTGAATGGGAAGGACTCATTTCCCTTTTTTATCACAACAGAAGATTCTGCTTACGAAAATAACTGTAACATTTGTGACTAGACCTTCATTGAAGTCTCTATGCACTTACTGTTGGAGTTATGTAAATATAGTGCCCTGGAAAGCAAGTGTATTTACATGTAACTTAATCTTCTTCAGTTACAGTTTTGTAATGAAATTATTTATTATTAATAAAATAAAAGAGTTTGGTTTTAATAAGCATTATACATCTAGTCATAAGGTACTGAGATTCTTTTGTAAGTAATATACATATACATAGAGATGTATGGGAAATATATATATTATAAAAATCTAAAATAATAAATTCACAGTTGAATAATCAAGTTGGTCGCTTGATTATGGTTTAGATTGTAGTATTGCGATTTATCTCCTTGTAAGTAAAATAGTTTACTTCAAGGGAATGATGAGTTTCATATCATGATAATAGTCGACTATCGATAATGGCACTATTAAATGAATCTGAAATCAAGTATGTTTTTAAGAATAAAGTGGGCCGTTACTTTAATCTTAAAACATACAACTTAAGCATTCGCTTATTATGGACCACAATCTTGATGAGTGGTGAACTCATATGTGTTTCATTATAATTCTTGATATGATCGGAATGAATTTTAACTCATGGCTTGCAACTTGTTGTTTGTACTATATATAAAAATATAAGATCCTATTACATTATACCTATCATAACAAAATATTAGTCTAAAGCTCTAGGTACATGTTTTGTGACATGTAATTGTGTCATGCAATCTGCAATGCAATGATAAAATTTTTGAGTCCATATTTTATATCTCTCTCCTATGTAAGAGAATTCCCATGGAAAGAGAACAAGTAAGAAAAAAATATTTTGTTTATCTATATTTGAATATAAAATAATATTTTCCAATTATACATTACTATTAAATTTACTTATAGAGAATGACTAACATTTTATGTAATATGTATGTTGCTAAACAAAACAATGACTATAAGATTTATATATGCTATGCTTTGGAATTTTGGTATATGGAATGGGTTACTGCACAAAATATTAAGGTAGGTTCATGTTTATATGTTATGTGCTCCCTTTAAAATATAATATATTATTGGTGATGCATATGACTTATAATATAAGTAATTGATTGAAATTCAAAAACACCTTTACAATTAAGTGATGTCAAGTGATTTCAATTCTTTACACCGTTAATAATTGGTTCCTATAACCAAACTTTGAATAAAAACATGCACGTAAAACATCGTCCAATAATTATCTTTAATGTAGTATAATATTGTGGATTGTTATTTGACAAGTAACTTAAGGATTACTCTAAATATTTATACCAATTTATTTTTACTTGAAATTTATTTATTTGAAAGGTCATTATATGCATTAGGATAATTGAAATATGTTTAATGCATTTTTAATTGTCAACAAGTTGATTTTTCTTAAAGATGTGTTTATTGATAAGGAAAACGAATTGTGGACTCAATTAGTGGATATTCTATTTTTCTATGGTCAATTATAAGGTGCTTATTTTAAGAATAATTGAAAAGGAAAATGCATAGAAAATTCTTACATTATCATCCATCACTATTAATATAATTTTTTAGTTAAATATTTTAACTAACAAATTAAAAAAAAAAACTTAAGTTAAATGTTTAATTATATGTCTCTAGATCGTAAAAACCATAAGCCTTTAAAAGAAAGATCACAACCATGCAATAAAAATTATGCCAAGACGATGTAGAAAAGTGCCATAACTTGACTCCTTAAATATAAGTGACACCTTAAGTTTAATAAGTAAATACTAGAAATTAGCATAAGCAGGAGTATACCTTAAAACAAACTATAATATAGGTCCATACATCTAATAACTTGCATATCAAGAAATACCATTGATTATTAAAATAAAGTGACACATTCATTTTAGTATGAGAATAATGTGACTAAGTACAAAAAAGATATCATATATTGATAGAAATTATACCATGATCCAATACATCATATATCGCACATATATATAAAAAAGATATCATTATTTACTACATATAAGCAACACCTTTACTTTAATATGGAAATGCTATGATCGAGTACAAAGAATATCATGTATTAATACAAACTATATCAAGGCTTCATTCATTCAATGCTACTTCTATATACAAAAGTTGTCATTACTAGTTAAAATAAGGGGGATTACTTATCTTAAAAATACTCTTAAATGCTAAAAACATAAGAGGCCACTTTCTTTGACCCTAAATCCTAAAAATAAATACTTACAAATACAACATTATCCATTTTATAATCAACAACATCTCAATAGAATTCCCGCTGAACATTATCCATTTCATGTCAGGGTAAAACTAAAAAAATATGAAAATAAATGATTACCAATCTATTTAAACAATAAAGCTACATCCTTACAATTCCACACGACCAAATTACTCTATTGTCTTCATGATTCTAAAGAACAATAATTAGGGTTCAAAGACATAATATGTTTTAAGGTTTGAAGATAAAAGGGCATTTTATTGGCTAATTTGTTAATTAAATGAGATTTAGTATTGTAAGACGAAAGGGATTTAAGTTTCAAATGTAGAAAGGGGATTTAAGGATCAAAATTCATCAAAGAAGATTGAGGAGATATGTTGGATGCTGGGGAATAGATTGGTTTTTAAAGAAAATTTAGTTTAATTAAAAAATAATAATGAAACATTTTTATTTTAAAATTAAAATAAAAGAAATCTAATAAATTAAAAAATATTAAAGATCTTTCAGCATCCACATAGGCATCATAGTACAACTGGTATGTTACATGTTCCTTGCTAACAAAGTCGTCATATTCATCTCATAGCAAATAAGCACAGTTATGCTTAAGGGTGTAAATTGTACTATTTTGTAAACGTTGGGGTCTGAATTAGTATTTCAAGTAACAGTATGGGCTATCTTACACCATTTATGAAATGTTAGGGAGTGAATCACACATTTTGCCTTTCTTTTAAGGCTTGTTCAATTTTCATTTCATGTTTGGCCACATAATAGACGAAGAGAAGAGTGAGAAGGCATAAGAGGCTTTATTTGTGGGCCTCTTTTGCTGGTTGGGATGCATTGATAGCAAAGGATTATACGAGCAAATATAAAAAAATTTGGGGATAGCATATTTTAAATTGCTTAACCTTTTGAGATTCTTTCAATTTAGTACTCAAGCATTTAAATTTTTTAATTAAGTGACCAACCTTTTGTAACGTTAACAACTTAATTCAAAATTTTAGTTTTATTATTAGCATTTTATTGTCTTGTCTAATAGAGTCTTTTTTTTTTATGGTATTTAAGTGTCAACGAGAAAAATTAATTGTCAACTATTCATTCATATGGACTAAAACACCCAATGCATATCCTCTTTGGCACGTTGAGTTGGATGTTTTAGTCTACGTAGATGATTCGTTGGAAATTAAATTTTCACATAGAAAATACTTTTCATGACAAAAAAGATTCTCTTTGCTAAATTAGTAAAATACTAACAAAACTAGCGTCTTGAACTAAGTTGTTAAAGTTATAAAAGGTTGGTTTAATTGAAAATTTTAAAAGTTTTGGCACTAAATTGAAAAAATTATAAAAGGTTGGGGAACTTTAGAATTTGTTATCCCAAAAATCTAAGGTAGAATTATTTAACAAAACATTGTTGATACTGTTAAATTAGTGTTTAAATTAAATATTTTCAAAATTTTAGGATTTATTCAGTACAATTAAATTTTAATAAGAATATTACGATTTAAATTGCTTTCATACTTTTAGATCTAAGCATATGGAAGAAAAATATTCCAAGAAAAGGGCTTGTTATTATTATTAAGCCGATTAGCTTATCTTTCTTTTAGTCCAGTTCAAATTCTTATGTGACTGACTTAATAAACCCATTAAGTTGATAGTCCCATTTAATTGTTTAAAGCCCAATGTTTTGTATTTGTTTTATATGTTACAAGAGGATCCACCAAGCCCAATTCTATCTAACTATAATCCTCAAAGCCCAATCTATCCTATTTTAGACTTTAAGCCCAAGTTTTGAGTGATTAATAATTTGAAATATAATCAAAAAATTTTATTTTTTAAAACTTTAATACGATCATTATTTTGTCTAGCAATATATGTATTAGACTTTATAAGTTCTAGTTCCAAATAATGATTTAAAAAATAAATTAGACACCTTTAATGTGATTACATTTGATGCAAAATTTCAAATCTTAAAAATCAATAAAATTGATCCTTTTATTAACTAATTTTATCTTGTCATTTGATTGTGTAATCCAATAACATGTGTGAGTGGAAAGTAAGAATATCCAATCAAAACTGAATTAACTGATAATCAATAAAATTAAAATTTTCTAAATCTAATTTCTCAAAATAAGCAAACAAAAAAAAGAAGTGATCAAATCTGATTTCAAATGCAATAGAAATAAAGAGAACGTTCGATAAAAAGCTTAAAGCCTAAAGTACCAGAAGGGCCCTTTTCTATGCTAGTACTTGTCATGTTCACTTTTAAACTCATCTTATTATGCCTAAAGACCTTGGATGCTTCTTATTAATGTTAATAATCATATAATATGTATTAATTAGCATTGTGGGATTCATATCTTTTTTTTTGGTAAATATTCATATCATATTTTAGCCATACCTTCAACTTCATCAATCTCATTTTACTTTTAGTATATTTAGTCCTTTAATTAAACCCATCCATTACATTTTTATCATATTTAGTCTATTAATTCAAATTTATCATATCCATTTTATGTTAGCATTTTTCACATTTAAATGAAAATAGTAATTTTCACTTCATTCATACTATAATTAGGTCATTTAGATTGTTTTTATTCAGTTTATCTCATCATATTATAATTAGATCATTTAAATAATTTTTATTAAATCTATTTCATCATATTATAATTAGATTATATATATTTTTTAAAAGTTAATTTCATTATATAACAATTATGCCATTTAAAGCATTTTGATTAAACTTATTTAATCATATCATAATCAGGTCATTTAGATTAATATTATCATATCAATATCACCTTAGAATCCATTATATGCATGTCCATTTTATTTTTCATTAAAATTAAATCAAGTTCTTTACATTCAATTTTCTTAAATAAATATGTTTACTTTTATACCCTTACCCCATTAATTCCACAATCTTTTGATTTTTCCGCAAAAATACGAAATCTATTATAGGTCTAAGTAACTATTTAGACATGCAGGAAGAAGTATACAACACCTTTCCTATTTTATAATTGACTTCCAAACTTTTATTCTCATATTAAGATTTTGTAGTTCCTTTTAACTTAGATTTTTCTTAACCTTTCCTTAATAAAGTAGGATGGAAACTCTACATCAACAACATCTTAGTAGAAGGCCCACTGAGATGCAAAGTCTGAAAAGGTCTAAAAGTACGTAATCTTACTCCTAACAGGTAGAGATGATGCTTCCGATAGACTTATTGGAAAAAGATAAAATAAATAAATATATAAATATAAAGAGTAATAAAATATACATATTAAAATAATAAAAGTAAAAATAAAATAGACATAAGAGATAATAATAAGAAAATATAAAGATATATATATAAATAAATACCTACAAATAAAAATATAAAAAATAATACAATAAATATAAAACAAGGTAAAAATAAAATAAAAGTAATAATAAAATGAAAATTAAAATAGACATAAATGACAATGATGATGATGATGATGATGATGATGATAATACATACATACATGCATACATACATACATACAAATAAAATATAAAATAAGTAATATAATAAATATAGAACAAGGTAAAGAATAATAATAAAAATAGAATAAGTAAATAAATACACAATAAGAAAGAAGACATATAAATACATGAAATAAACAAGTCATCATAAAAAATTGTTTAGACTAGGTAAGAAAATATTTAGGCTAAATAACTAAGAGGAAGTACTACATATTAAATATTTAGGTTAAATACAAGGCATAAGACTCAAGAGAAGAGGCTTAGAAGACCTATGTAAAAGAGAAGGATCTCTATATATGAGATCCTTTATCTGTATCCTAATATATGAGATCCTTTATTTGTTCAGGGTCATGTCGTTGGTAAGTTCTAGCAGAGCAATATCATTTTTTATCACCTCTCCTCAGTTCTTCTTAGGCCTTCCTCTTTTTCTCTTATAATTCCTATGTATAATTTTCTCACTTTTTTCACTAAAACATCTAGATATCTCCTCTTAAAAGATTCAAACCATTTAAGCCTTGCCTCCTTTAATTTTTCATAGTATTTGCCACCTTTAACTTGTTACTTATCATTACATTCCTAACCTTGTCTCTTTTAGTGAGATTGTACATCCAACGAAACATCCTTATATTTGTCATCATTACCTTATGACTATGCACCTGTTTAATGGGTTAATACTTTGTCCTATAAAGCATGGTCGACCTAATAACTAAATAATATAAATTATCTTTGAGCTTGAGTGGTATCTTCTTATTACATAAAACTCCTTATGCATTCCTTCATTTAAGCCACCCTGATCTGATATGGTAAACTATGTCTTCATGGATCTCTCTATTGCTTTAGATGATAGATCCTAAATATTTAAAATACTCTTTCTGTGTTATAACTTCAGAACTAATCTTCACCTCCACATTAGAAGCCAATCTATGACTTGAAAAGTTACGCTCTAATTACTCAATCTTAGCCCTACTTAATTTAAAGTCCTTGGATTCTAACGTACCCCTCCAAAATTTTAACTTAACATTAACACCCTTTTTTTGGTCTCATTCACTAAAACAATGTCATTAGAAAAATAACATACACCAATGTGATGCCCTTGGATATTCTGTATGATGGACCCCATTTCCGGAGCCCAACTATCCGGAGTCACAAGGCGTGAGCGGGTTTCCTTTTAGGGTCATGTCAATGAACCCTCACTCCAAAAGTTATCAATTTTATTGGAAAGGTAGAAAAATGTGTTAAGAATCCATTGCTTCAAGAATCACTTTATTTGGAGGTCGGATGATGAAGTTATGGCCAAAAGAATCAAACATGTTTATGTCATCAATTATATTAAACCTATCTTGGCGCGATTGTCATAAGTTTCATTAAAGATGTCGGATTGAGGTCATTTTTAGACGGTATCAAAAAAGACTTCGAGATCTACAACTTTCATGTAGAACTTGAAGTGAGATTCTACCTCTAAAAGGGTCAAAATTGAGATTTATTGTAGTTATCCCGTAAATGTCCGTTTAACAGACATTATCGGGCCTGGGGTGCTTTCCAGACCCGAGAAGGTCCGTTAAATGGACCTAATGTCCGTTTAACGGACATGGACTGGGCAGGGGGCCTTTTTAGGCCCAAGAAGGTCTATTTAACAGATCTAATGTCCGTCTAACGGACATTGGGGATTCCTAAACCCCTCCAATGCCTCTCCAATGCTTCCAACATCCATTCTAACACCATATTCACTCATAATCTCACCAAATTCCACCCTTCAAGTGCAAAACCACTTCATATCCATTGAACTACTAAATACATCTCATTAACTCTTAAATCTCAGCTCCAACGATTCATCACATACATGCTTTCCAACTCCAACATGCTATTCTAACACTAGCAACAATTGGCAATCTCAACAAATTGATTATGTACATCCATCATACTCAAACTTTAAAATAACATAATCATACAAAAAGGAACTTCTCAATTTCTCATTCTCATTTCTAAACAAAGTCAATGTTTAAACAAGCTTTACTTACATATCAACATACACATCAAACTTAATACAAAATACAAAAGATACTCATGTTTGATATGCCTATAATGCTATCCAAATTAGTCACTAATTTAGTACAAAAGATTTCTAGCTATATTGGAGTTTCCGAATGCTTTGCAAGGATCACTAATCTTCTCGATCTGCACCTGAGGAGGGAAAATTGTGGGTTGAGCTACATAGCTCAGTGGCTAATATATTTATAGCCATTAGCAACGAGCCACACAATCAAACATATATATGAACATTCATATAGGCATACACTTCTTATCTTAATCCTACAATGAAATTTCAACATTCACAATTCATAATTCAATACATCATCACATACAACATATGGGATGTAATTTAACATCAAAGTATAACACTCAAATTGCATCATAACTTAACATATCAAAATACAAATGCACAAACAATTGGCTCGAGGGTTCCGTGGAACAAAACAGAGAAACCAAAGTTTACCCCGTGAACGAAATGAGTCTACTTTTCGGATCTCGTGTGCCACAAGCGGGCAGTCGAGAGAAGGCTTTATGTTGACGTGCACATGACTACGAAACGGTTCCACTCTTGCCCAAACACAATCAACTTTCATGCTCAATTCAATCATTCACAAATTCATATTCTCATACTTTTTCTTTATACAAAATTCCATGACACAATTCAATGGCATAACTTGATCATACTCACAATTTAACCATATCAAAATATCATACATCTTTCAATGCATAACATAACATAAAACACATCATAGCAATTCACACATATGTACATTGCCCATTTAGACAATAACCATAAATATTTTACCCACCTCATGACTCTGAAAATCCAAACTCAATTGTGCTCTTCCTCTTAAATGAAATTAACACAAACTAAGCCCAAACTTAACCTACCAATTGTTGGACCCCGTCTC
>JAOQMQ010000006.1:7710857-7731733 GCA_027563845.1 Erythroxylum subrotundum
CATATTCGTCTGCTTTTCATTCGTCTGCTTTTTGACTTATCATCAAAATTATTATTAAGGTCATCTTGACTTAACAAAAGGTAGTTACCTAACATGATGAACTTTATATATGAGGATGATGTAAACTTACTTAGATTTGAAACTTCAAATTATCGTCAGGGATGACATGTTATCACTTGCAGGACAAGTCAGTAAGTAATACCATAAAGAACAAGATATGAAACTTGGACCAAATTAAAATAAATGAAATGTTATTTAAAGAAGGTGTATAAATTAATGCATACTCTAACTTTCAAGTAGTTGAAGTGGGACACTGACATAAGATTCAATGAATATAAAGAGATGGAGAGGTTTAGGATGAAGAGGTAAGGTCGTTTTGACCCAAATAAGATATCATCAAAAATTAGGAATGATCAAGTAGACGAGATTAGTGATTATAGTATAGCATGGGTTGTGAGAGTTCTGAATGGAACACAACTAGTATGCATTAAAATTGAAGAAAATAAGCGATTAAGACATTCAGAGGAGTACGAAGTAGATGATCACTAAATGGTGATCAAATGCATATTGGAGAAAGTTATAGTTGTACAAACAAAGACATGTTCTTGACGAAAATTTCTTCTGTATGTACTAGATGTTTTTGCATCCAAATGCTAATTATAGTGTTAACACGCAACTGTTGGATACTATAATCAATGTTGAAGATTGCAAGCAATTTAATTGGAGACATTTCATCCTAAACCATTTTTACAAGCACGCTTGAATATTTCATCCATTTGTGAATATTAGAAGTGTTGTGCCTTATATGGGTAAATGTATAGCTATAGATATATAGACTTGTACAAAATGTACAATTCATTAAAAGTGACTTTAATTTATTATACATTAGTATATTTGTTATCTAGATAGACTTTACAGGAATAATACTTTAAATGAGGGAAGATGGCAAAGATTAAATCTTGAAATAACGTCAACATTAACAAGACTTTAGGTGCTGATAAGGTACATATTATATCATTTACCATTAATGAATTTGTACTTGTAGGTTTACTGATAGTAACATTGTCCAAAATATTAAGTTACATATTTACAGGAATAATATTAAGATGAGTGTTAATGTTGTTGTTGTTATAATATGTAAATCATCTTAGTTAATAGTACTATTATATAATAACATAAAATTATAATAAAATACTTAATCTAAAATTAAGCTAAATAAATTAATCTATTATTAATATTAGTAATTTTTATTTACACTTTTTGATATGTAACTAAGTTACATATTTACAGGAATAATATTAAGATGAGTGTTGATGTTGTTGTTGTTATAATATGTAAATCATCTTAGTTAATAGTACTATTATATAATAACATAAAATTATAATAAAATACTTAATCTAAAATTATTTTAAATTAATTAATCTATTATTAATATTAGTAATTTTTATTTACACTTTTTGATATGTAAAAATATGATAATCAATATAATAATAAAAAATATCAATTTCTATCTTTAGTCTTGGAAAAGTAACTAAAAACACATCCTAACTAACGCAGGGATCTGCTATACAAAAATCCGTGCTGATCCTGGTGCAGAAACAGCATGACAGGGGTCGGTGGCTCCTGTAGAATCCGAAGGCCTGAGCTTGAGAGAGCAGCGAGGGAAATCAGACTATCTGCACACTAGTTCTCTTCGCGATACACGTGTTGAACCTTCACCTCCTATCTATCTTTAGTCTTTTAATAACAATATAAGAATTTAATGTCAATTTGGTATATATATATATATATATATATATAAAGGAAACAAAATTAAGGCACTAATTACTTCCTTTTCCAAACCTGAAAAGTAATCCAACAGCAAACTTCTTGATGTGAAAATGAACGAGATTAACAGAAGTGGACCAAAAGCACTGAATAAAAGAGAGCAAATCCAGAAAAAGGAAACCCACTATTCAAAAGTGATTGTTGTCTTTCCTTTACTGAGAGTGACACAGTTATTTGTTCAGTATGTAACTTTGTAAAGCTGTCAAGTACAAACGTAAACGGATGTTTCTTCTAAATGCTTGTCCTGTGTGTCGTGACACCTGTCCTTCTCGTATTAATTTCAATAGTTACAGTTGAATTCAAAATGAAAAGCATATTAAACATTCCTCGAAAACAAGATTATACAAGTCGCGACCAACATCAATATGTCCCTGACAGATCTGATCTTGTGGTTAACTGACTTGCTGCTCTAGTTAATTTTATAAATTTCAATCTTATCAAACCCACATTTTCATTAACGCGAACTGGAATAAATGGAAATTAAGAAAGAAATCCAGGCTGACATAGTACAGAACTCTGAAACAAAACAGATACTTCCAAGTTGCGTCTTTAGGAACTACAGTACACTTTTTAAGTTTAGATGAGCAAGACAACAACATGACAGGACAACAAAATCATACAGTTGGGTATCAGCATGATAAACAAAGTGGAACAAAATTCTTCTCTCCCTATGCATTCTTTTTGAAGCTCATGGATGCCATCAATATTCCCTAGAGGTTAGAGTATCAGCAGCCATTCTGATGGGATAGGTAGAAAATATGGAGAATTGTGGTGCCTAGCGGCATTTCTTGGCGGAGTAAAAATTACATCATTTCTTCAAGAGGTTTCGGGAGAAAATCCTTTTGCAATACGGGCTGGTACGTAACATCATATGGGGTCGAACTGCTTCAACCAGTGAAGAGTAAAGAGGACCACCCTGTTTTTGAGATGAAATTTTTATTGTATGTGAAACCAATATATCAAACTACAAAACCATATTCTAAAGTAGGTGTTAGTTTTCATACCTTGGTAACGGCTAAAGCAGATTGAATGACATAGTTGGCATATGGATCTTGCATCAGTTGTTCAAAGTGCGACACTGAGAGTAGTTCATATATGATCTGTGATCGGTTTTCTTCAAAATACTTGAGACATTTTTCAACCACGTGACTGCTGAATTTCTGTGTCGAGAGATGTATGTAGTGACCTTTGAATTGAGAAAGCAAGTTGGTGATAGCAGATGGGCTCTTCAGTTCGATAATAAATTGCACGACATAGTTTCTGGAACATGTCAAGGATTTAGACCCAGAGGATTCACAACATGCTGGAAACTAACTAATTTTTTTTACCTCACACTTCTGTTTAGCTACCAACAAATGAAAAATGAACAAGTCGACCATACGTTACAGTAAAAGAGCAAACGAGTCTTATTTAGAAACTAAAATTCCTATAACCAAGTTATCAATCATGGTAACTATCATCATGTACCAGAAACATGTCAATATTTTCCAAAAGAATCACCTGCCTTAAACTGATTTCAATGAAAATCACACAAAAGAACAACTAAAACAGACAAGCATCTTTTCATAACATATAATTTGGTCTAGGTTGTGATAGCATATTGGTTTCAGTGGACAAATAGAGAAAGATAAGCATTCCAAGTAATTCAATCGCTTTGATGCCTTACCCAAAAGGATCTTGAGCAAGGAGAAGCCCGTTTTTAGAAATTTCGGTTATCAACCTATCTTGACTTTTCCATTTGGAGTGTGCAATGCATCGCTGCATTACACAGCATCCATGTCGATGAGTTGCAATCTCAACACAAAACTTTACAGCCGCATCAAAAATAAACTGCAAAACATTATGAATGTTAAAGCAATAGCATAGCATGCAGCAAATAGGCATCTGCGAATAGACAGAAAAGAAAATTAAACTTAGTTGTTCGACACGTTGGTGCAGCTCAAGAGTTCCCAAAATTTCTGAAAACATGTCATGCCTTTGATTGATGTTATTGTCAACATCTAGAATCTCAAAGATAGTTTTGAGCTCTCACTGATTTTTAAGACCAAAGTTTAATATATTCGTGCTTTTGTTTGCATACACCACGCCCCACATGTGACGGAACTACATTTTCAGCCACAACGCAGTTCTGTGAGTTCTAATCTGCCAATATTATGACCAGTTAAAGGACTGTATATTGACCCTTCTGACTGCTTCAAGCATTCCCCAAACTACTTCCGTCTACTTGTATGATCCTATGCCATGTTTACTTAATTGCAAGTATAGCAAAAATAAGCTATGAGAAGAAGAGAGTTTTCCCCTCCCTTCACATTGTTATCCAAGAAAGACAGACTGAAAGAAGTTTGACAGAAAATGTTTTACACTTGAAATCAATTTGGCTAAAAGCATGTAGTACCATTCAGTAAAGTTATGCATAAAGGTCACAGGAAGTAGATATATCTACAAATTCAACTTAGACTAGCATCTATGAAGAGCTCAAACAGAAAGAAAAGTTCAGTATGATTTTAGACACCATACGTAATACGTAATGGCAACATAATCAGAGGAAAAAATAAAGACTGCACCTTGTTATCTTCATCACTAAGGCACTGCAAGCACCGCTGAATCACATGATTTCCATTCTGATCCTTGGTGAGATCAAGAAATCCAGGTTTCAGAGCCAGAACTACTAACGAAATTTGCTGCCTTGTCTTGAGAGTCTCAATCAACTTCTGTACCACTCTTGTGCTGTACAATAGTGAAAGGAAAATTTTGAAGATACAAATATATGATCAGTGTTTAAAATCACTGTATGAAAAGGTAAACTATTGAGTTCATAGAGATTACCCGTATGTATTTAAGCAGATGTTAATTAGCTTTCCTGATTCTTTGGTGACCATAAGAACAATCTGAAATCTTTGTTCTTCATTGCACACATCCAATAATTTCTGAATAACATAATTGCCAAACGGCTTCAACATGAGTTCAACTGTATGATCAATTATTTCATCAAAGATTATTTGAACGTCTCGGCTTGTTCCCTCATCAAAAATCTTTTGTAAGAACCTGCAACCATTTTGATCTTGTGCCAGTAAGTATATGTATCCCTGGATCTCGGCCAAGGAGCTAATACTTGGAATAGCTGGCAACGGGGTAAAACTACTTAAACTCTGATCATTTTCGCACATCCCTCCACAAATATCAAGTTTAACGTTTTTTCCCCGTAGATTATACACATCACTGAAGCAATTCTTTTTGGTACATCTTATTTGATCTCGTCCTCTAATAGCAGAATGATCCAAACCTGTTTCTTGTATAATGAGACCATCCTCACAGTTAAAGGCTTCAATACCAGCAGTTCCTTCAAATGACAATACAGATTGAGAAACCGCACTCCTTGTGACTGATCTAGTCCTTTCTTTTAATATTATACTTTTTGACAACGGATTGAAAATATTTACATCTAAGGTGGGATGCATTAACTGAGGACAGGCCGATGAATCCATGGCACGTCTGCCTCCATCAGGATCCATATTGAAATGCTCAGGAAGGACTGATGCCTCATTGAGGCAAGGCCTACTAGCAGATTGTTTCGAAGCAATCATTCCCCCGATACTCCAATCCCTCCCCTGTTCCATCCTTTGCTGCAACAAATCAGTGCTTCGGTTATTGCACCGATCAGAACCAGAGCACAAATCGTTAGACTGACCACGAGCAAGAAAAGACCCCATTGTATGGCAAACACCCTTATCGCATCCACCCTGAAAGCCACGGAACGTACACCTAATGTCATCCTCAGAACTCAAAGCAACATAACGGGGAGAGGATTTTGAACCTCCAAAATTAAAATCCCCATTGTTAAAGCCATATTTTATAATATCATGCTGTACAAACCCACCAAGAGAGCCGTCACCAAATCCATTGGGGTCCGCCTTCGTTTTCATGCCACCGTTTCTTTCCTCTGCAATAGTCATACTATACAAATTTTCGGCCAAGCCATCTTCGTCCACCAAATTTTCATCAATGCTATAAAAGTCACGAGATGATTTAGAATCCAAACAGAGTCCATTTAAGTAATAGGGACTTTGATACTTGGCCTCCTCGAACACAGGAGGAGGTGAACCGTCCGCAGGTGAACAAAACCCATTAAAAAAAGAACTCGAAGATGGCGAGTTCTCAGACGACAACAGATTAACTCTACTGAAGGGAGAGCCACTCAAAAGAGGCTTAGACTTTTGATGACGAAGAAAACTCAAATATGGCACATTCTGACCTCCATTCAGCAACTCCTCACTCCTCTCCCTACTCTCTGTAACCCTCTTCTCTCTCTCGCCCAGTTTAAACATGATCAAACAAAAAAGACAAAAACAGGAACCAACGTATCGGACACAGTATCAACCGAAAAGAAACAAGAAAACTCCTTAATCAAAAACCCAAAACCCACATCAGAAATCAAAATAAAAGAAAAAGAAAAAGGTTAAAACGCTTTGGCAGTGTACAAGGTGGTCTACTCTTTTCCTACTATTTTTATCAAAGGAAGAAGGTAGGAATATGAAGTTTTTACATATGGCTGTTATTGGGAACTGGGGCATTAGAAAGAGAGCAGGAATGTCTATGGTCGGTGTTTGGCTCCATAGTCTCGATCTGACGGTTTTTGTTGAGAGGTTTGTGTACGGACTGTGTTACACTGACTGTTCACGCTCACGCCATTCAAATGAAGTGGAGTCGGCACACTATTCATACGCTCGACTCGCTCACATTCACATACACACCAGGGATTGGTCTTTCTGCTGCTTTTGTTAATAAAATAATAATTGTTTTTGATTAAGAAAATCCCAATTTCGTTTTGTGTCAACTGATTCTATTAAATTAAATCTGTTTGTTAACAGTATCTCGTAGATTAGATGAAACTGATTCCCTTGATTTTCTCACTACATATTTGACTTTGCAAGGGATTTACTTCCTTAACAACGTTCTTTCACATGATATGATATGCCGATTCCCTCCCTCCTTCATCGTGGCATCTAAATACTGGTATGATTTTTGAAAATTTAGGAATATTAATATTTTAAAATAGAAAACACAAACCTTATCTATAATTTAAATAATTTTTAAATTCAAAAATTCTTTAAAAATTCTTTATAGAAGACAATCTAACTTAAATATTAAAATCGATAGAAATTATTAATTTAAATTAGTTTCATCCTTTTAATAGTTTTTCTGTTATTTTTAACAAAAATTTAATTAGAATTGTAGATAAGTTTTAAATATGGCATATGGAAGAAACGAACAGCATCTTCTGCGAGATTACGGCGGTGTCAGTTTGAAAATTGAGGCATTTTCTACATTCTTTTGGCATATTTTGCGAATTTTCCTGTTTTAGGAATCGTCCTCGGCTTCTGGTGCGGCGATTGGCTAGACAAAGAAAAAAAGGTGCACGAAAAGACATGCACCATCTTTTCTTTTCTTTTTTCTTTAAAATTTCTTGACTTAGGGCAAAACATCACAACTCAACATTTCTTTAGTAAGTCAGACATAAATCGCACCATTCCTTTATGACTGACAAATGATTCATCTAACTGATTTCAGATTGGATAAATGATTCAATTAACTGCCTTCAATTTGAATGTTAACACGAATTCCGTGACGGTAAAGATCATTTTAAAGTCTTTTTTGGATTTCCAAAAATAATTAGAAGCCCTGTAGCTGTAGGTCAGAGCACCCAATAAACACAAGGTAAGAAACAAGATAATAGAATAGTGATGACAATTTTGAGCTAAAGAATAAAAATAATACTGAATAGGCCAAAGCATCTTGCCAAAGCAAGCAAAAACCACAAGAATACACAAACCGATTAGCAGATACAACTGTTTGACAAGTTAAAGCCTAAGATGAAATTTCTGAAAGGTCAAATAATAAAACGAAACAACCCTCTCTAGGATGTTAATAGAGAAAAAAAAATAAACAGACACAATTGACAAAATCACAGTTAGACTAACAAAGTTAAACCAAGGCAATGGTACTCTCGCCGCCTGGAGGCTTGCGTACGCCACCCAAGTAGTCTCGGCCCTCTACCTTCCCATCAGAAAATATGTCATTGCCGCTCATCTCTCGCAATTTTGCTGTGCTTAGATGCTTCTCCTCAGATGATGGAGGGACATGGCCTTTAAATATATCATTTCCTGAGAGCTCCGAGTACTTCTTTTCATAAATTTTCTTGGCTGTCTTCGTCAACTCACTAGTTGCCTGGCCCCACCACGTTCCAAAATTCAAGCAAGCAGAACACGATGAGACTTCAATGGAGTGATCTACAGATAACTTATAATCTAAGGGGAGACTCATTTCACAAGCTCCGGCAAACACTATCAAATTAAAGCTCAAGGAAAACAAAGGCACGTCTCTTGATAGCATCAAGCTGGCTGTAATTCTATACAAGATAGTTATTTTTTGAAGTTCCCAATAAATGTTCATTATGCGTTCCACAAAATTTGATAGTACTGAATATGAAAAGTTTTATCATGTAGTACTGAACATGAAATGTTTATGCCTTCCAATCAAAAGAATGTAGAAATAGAACTTCTCACAAGAAGATGCAGACACAAAAAGATATGCAGATAAGCCAAGTAATGAGAGAGAGGAAACGATGGAGCAAACTAATTTATTGATGCATCCACAAACATGTATGGAAATTTTGACTGCAATTCTTACATCCTGAGAAGTAGGCTCCCCTAGTTCAATGCTTTCTTTCAATGCCAAAGCACGTGCAGTTGTTGGTCTTGGTAAAATTTCAGGAGGGGAAGCAAAGATGTTATGTCCACTTAGCTCCTTGCACTTAGCATCTGAAAGTTGTTTCTTCAACTTTGCATCAGCCTCACTTTCCAAGGTACCACTCAGCTCGCGCTGTTTGGCAACTTCAGGAAGAGTACTAGGCTTTTTAGGGGAAACACTCTGTTCTTCAGTAAATGAAATATGACTGATTCCAGCAATAGCTTGCTGCAAATTTGGAAAAGAAAAGTCAATTACTGTATTAGATAATTTCCAAACTAAACCAGTATAGTTCAGTTTGGTTTAATTAAAAGCAGTATAAACTAATCAAAGCTCATATCTTGAACCTTTAGACAGTACTTCCAACAAACCAATAGTCAAACTCAACTACTACAGAATAAAACCTTAGTTGATTTGACCTCCAGTATTGAAGTACAAATACGTAATGATCTCTATACTACCTGGTACATGCGTAATCCTGTTCTACTATTTGGGGTAGGATCCGGTTCAGATGCAGCTTCTTCTCCTTTACCAGAAAAAATGCCACTGCCTGTCATCTCCTTCATTTTATAACCTGAACAAGGTTTCCTGTAAAACGAAAAGAAACGCGGGCAAGGATTAAAAAGAAACAAATGTTTAGTTCCAAATCTAAAAGAATAAGAATTCCAGTAATGTTGCTTTACATCTCAATCAGGTATTCTAAAAGAAAGAAAAAGAAGCCAAATTGGGTAGAGATAAAAGGGTGTGGTCATATTTCAGAAACTAATTTGCCCCCGGACAAGAATTTTTAAGTTAATCAGTTGCACAAACTTCAGGCTCTCCTTCGTAATTGCTGAAGCCTGGCAGCATAGATTAATCCTTTCCTCGGTAAAAAAATGTAAACTGATAATTAACAATCAACAATGAGCCAAAACATTCATCTAAACTGCCCCTAAAAATTTAATTCTGAACCTAGGATTTCATCAAATAGTATCACGAAACAGATCTACAAAACCAACGAAATGAAACACTAAGGATAACGGTCTTAGAAAATTGACAATAACAAGTGCGCAAGTAACAAATAAAACAAACAAGATATCTGATCTGAGCTAAATAGATCATCTTTCCAATTTTCATAAAGGAGTCCGATGTAAGGAAGTTTGATCAGCCGAGAAAGATCAAAGAGAGTTAAAGAAGATCAAATAAGCGAAAACGTAAATGAGAGATTTTTGTGATATATCGGGTAAAAGCAAGTAAAAGAAAAAGAGGGAAAGCTATAAGTATCTCAAAAACACGCAAATTACAACAAAAGTTGACATTTTCCGAAAAGCAAATAAACTCAGTTAAGCTGGTCCATTCAACATTTTGTATTTGCTGCCTCCAAAAGAAAATGGAAAAATAAGAACCAGATCTCACCATTTGTTTAAGCTCTCAGCCTCCTCATCCGTGACTTGACCTCCAAAGACCACCTTACTGATCCCATCCGACGGCTACAAATCATTCAATCAACTGAAGGATTAACTAAAAGCGCGAAATTGCGTTTAAAAATGCTCAAGTATAAGAGAGACGGTTAAGTACCTACCTGGTGAGAGCGAGCGCCGGAGCCGAAGGTGGGGGAATCAGCGGGCGGATTCTCCGACCACGTGAGCAGATCTGCGGTGGATGTGTGTGGTTTTCTGACCGGAGTTGTCCTCTCCATTTTGCTCTAACCTTATTTATTATCCTCTTCTAGTCGTTGGTGTTGATTTGCAAATACTAGTTAGTAAATAAGCAAAACTAACTGAAGCTAAATGGTAATTGGCGTTTGCTCTTTCTCTTACGCTATTAAGTGTATGTTTGTGTCTTGTAATGTATGAGAGAGAGAGCACAGTGAGGAGTTGGGTTTTGCTTTCCTAATCCTCGCTCTTTTTGAAGGAGAGCGGATGGAAAGAATGGATATGTGTCAATTGTCGATAGTGACCTTTGCTTATCTGCTCCTTTGATCTGGAACTGGGCTGTTGTATATTCTTCTTAGTACCCTTCAAAAGATACAAAAGAAAATCGCCCACCCTAAACGCCCTTATATTTCAACTTGATAGAGCAGTGAGGAGGTAAATAACGATCTGATCTCATTTAGCTTATCAAAAAGATGTCCAGTATTCCGTGCGGGCAGATTGTTTTGCTGGCTTGTGATGACAAGGGCAATGTGGTGAAAAAAAAGGATTCGATGGTTGTGTTGTGTACTTTATTCAGGAATTTGACGCAATGGTAAAGCTATAAGCTCAAAAGCCGAAGCCGTCTGTTCTGTCATGTGTGTCCGCGTATCGCACTGAAAGCCCACTGCCCACCCAATCAACGGAATCTGAAAGTTGAAAATTCTAATAGACCTCCAAAGGTTAACGAATCACCCCAGTCCCAGTGGGGTGAGCACGTGGTGGTTGTGGAAACTTTTTTCTCGTCCAAGTAAGAATTTTTGGATTTGGGATTTTCTCTCCTTTTCCCTATTTTGATGTCCAAATATAAAATGCGAAATATATTTTGATAATAAATTAGGTAACCAATCTGCTTTCAGAACCTTATTAATGAACAAACAAAATATGCTGGCTTGAACTAACAGATTAAAGTAATAATGGACTGTCCCATCAAACCCACTGTGCTTTATGCACAATTTATCTCAAAATTTGTCACACCTGTTTCGGAAATATTGTATTCCTTGTGCCTAAATAAATTCTAATAATTTATTACAATAAATTAGGTGACTAATATCTTAAAAGTTACAATAGAACATAATAATTCGGAACAACGGATCTACTTTGTTATGTTTCTACGTAGATTCCTTGAAGAAGTTACAACCTCGACTCTACTTCCTAGTACTAGCTTGTTTCTAACCAAATAAAAATTCTAATTCAAATGATGAGTTGTCGACAATAAAAAATATATATGTGACATCGTCATTGCTGAATTCAAGGTTAAGAAATAGCACCATTTGACTAAGCATCAATATCACCAACTAACTATGGATTTAAGAAAAGTTTTGTGTATGGACTATGGATGAAGCCAAGAAAAGGGCATGTCGGCAGGCAAAAGATCGTTCTTGGGAAAGTTGTAACTATCTAGCATATATACTAAATGGGTTCTGTATTATTATCCATGCAATACTTCAGGAACTGGAATAGTTTTCCTGGCCTTTCAAAGATATGCTGTTCAGAGAGTGACGGTGACAGAGAAATGGGCCACAACTTGGCAGAGACAGGTGCGGAAAAAGGCATCAAATGTAATCTACTACTCCTTCAACTAGTTGGTAATTACGACATGCGCAGTGATGGAATTATTGGTTTCCAAAGTGAAGCTCGCTATAATTACATGGCATTTTTAAGGCCAGATTCAACGAAAAGAGGTATCGGCCGTAGATGAGCCCCATCAGTTCTTAACATTTTATAGGCCTCGGATAAAGTAAAAAAAATAGGCCTTATCTTTGGACTCTTATAAAAATATAAAAAAAGTAAAATATAAGTCTTTTATTGTTCTTTATAAAATTAAGAGTGCGTTCTATTTTATTTTATTTTATTTTATATAAAAATAAAAATTAATCATATTTTACTGCTTATGAGTATAGACTTTGGCGGGCACTCAGGCTGCCCTTGCCTAGGCCAACCCCGGATGAGCCACCAATGAACCAAATTCATTAGGTTATGTATTGTTTGAACCAACGACTACAAGGTTAAGAGCTACAACAAGAAGTGTCAAAAAAAAAATCTCATTTTTGTTGAAATCATTGTTCTTCTTTTAAGATTGTATTTCTACCTGATCTCTAATTGTTTTAATTAGCTTTTAATACACTCTTTTAGCTCCAAACTCATATATGCCACAAACTCCTTGCTTTTTTCTTCCTTCTAATTTTCTCTTCTTTTAATAAATTGAATCCTAAATTGTATGTTTAACGTAGTCCTAACACGAGATTGTGTGAATGCTATATTACTTTATCTCATATTCTGAAACTTTTTATATGGATCATCATCGCCAATACACAAGATTGTGTTAATGCTATATTACTTTATCTCATATTCTAAAACTTTTTATATAGATCATCATCGCCAATACACGAGATCATGCAGCATTATGTTGGTGAATATGGTTTGAACATGGGAACATGTTGGTTGAGTAAGGGGAAACATAATGTCCCCTCTTGAAACATAACTTCAATACAATAGCATATAGGTATAATGTTCCCTAGATAAAAGATTTTCTAGAAAAATATAATGCGACATTATGGAAACAAAATCAATAACATGGTGTCATGTTTCCATCGTATTCTTGAGTATTTCTTAATATCTTCTATAATTTCTCTAAATTGACTTAATTCTTCTCTAAATTCACTCTTTTTCTTTAGAAAGGCTAAAACAAGATCTGACATAAAATATAACTCATTTTGAATATCAAATCATATAAATATATCCAAAACAAAAGCACAATATTATAAAAAAAATCGTACTAAAGGTAAAAATATATCTAATATATGTCAAACTTCCTCATACTTAACCATTTGCTTACCTTAAAACAAATCAATTTCATCATCTTAACTTAGATTGGAAGCAATTCTGGAAAATTATTAAACAAATCAAGCATACCAATCAAAATTATCCACCACTAATCCAATCACAAAGTTCATCAAAATGTTAGGAAACTAATTGCTTGTATTGATTCATAAGTTTAACTCAATTCACTTTATAAATTTTCAAACTTCAACCTGAATCACAAAATTTAACTATATGAATAAGATGAATATATATGAGGAAAACTGCTTCAACTTTTGATCATATTCACATCCCTTATTAATATAAAAGAAAATATAACATATTTAATTGTCACAAGAGCATTTAAGAACTTGTTTGAGAAGTTATATAACCTTTTAATGCAAAAGTAAACACCTTATTATAAATACTCTTGGTTGCTTAAATAGGTTACTATCTTAAATGGATACTAGCATCACTCTTTAACTTCAACTTTTTTATCGATATCAAGCTAGCACAGTGAAATTATTTAATACTTAGAATATTCATATTTTTTAATTTTTTGTGATAATAAAAATGCTAAAAGATCATATTTATTGGATGTGTGTCCAATTTATATAAAAAGCATCATGATGTTAATCAAGTGTCTATTCTCTAAATTCATAAAACAATGTAGATGCACTTAGTCATCAACACTCATAGTTATGGTTGCTTGTTAAACACAACAAAAAATAATACCTAACTATGTACAATAAAATTTGTTGTAGTAATAAGAAATGATCACACCTACAGAGAGTGTGTGATTAACTTTTGTAATGAATGAATCAGTGTATAAGATTGAGGGGTTTTGGTTAAATTCAAATGATGCAATAAACTAAAACTAAAATATAGAAAACAAATTAAATATAACAATACAAAATTTCAAGGATTAGTCAAAGGGTTTTGAATCCCATTCTTACTTTAATCTCATCTTTCATATGAATGTGCACAATCAATCGTCATATTGTTCTCGTACCTCTCTTTGAAACTATTAAACATACATTAACAACAAGGTCTGTTAATCCCAGTTTTTTTTTTTTTTTCTGAAGTTGTATCTAATTAAATAAGCTCTTTAATTAGGTACAACTATCAAACAACTTATAATAAGCTCTTCAAATTTTGTGTGACAGTATCATCATGTAATAGGAAAACAAGTTAATCTAAGCGTTAACCACATACACTCGTGTCATTTAAGCTATGCTATGTTATCCTTAATGATGTGTGACCATTAGTTTACCATATGTGAATTAGATTTACCACAGTTACGGATTGCAATCTAGATTCTAGCAATGAATCCTTACATGAATAATCTAGCAAGCCTATCTAAAACATTCATACACAAATCTCAAAATTTAGACACATAATAATATAGTCAATTACAAAAGAGAGTTAAGAAGAACATCATTAATGTAATATCCTACCTCTTAAAATTGTTAAGAGATTAAATTATTAGATTGAGTCACATGAGTTATTTCATTTAAGAATTTACGAGGTGCATTTAATTCACGTGCATAATATTCGTATACACATATGAATCATGACTTAGAAAACATTTCAAGATAATATATGCACTTAATTGACATATTTCAGGATATAGAACGAAAATGAATGTGCATTCCCAATGTTTTGCATTTTGATTTACCAATAACATGAATTGATGGATTATAATTAGTGAATTGGGAATTTATTGTTACAATTGAGTAATTGATGAGGTGATATGTGCATCTAGTCTAAGAAAAATGTTAAAGAGTAAGACAAATTGATACATAGGAATTTAAGTTGATTAGGCCTATGAAATGGTGGCGTGTGGCATTATGAATAAGTGATAAATGGCTTAGTTAAATGGATGACAAGTGGCTTGCGTATAAATGCAACAAGTGGCCCTTTAAATTTATGACAAATGGAACTTTAGACTTGTGACATGTGGAGCAATAGAATGGTGAAATGTGTAGCTTTACATATATAGCCTTACAATTGGTAACATGTGTAGCCTTACAATTGGTGACATGTGTATCCTTACAAGTAGTAACATATAGAGGCTTAAATGAGTAACATGTGGAGCCTAAATTAAGTGAAACATGAACTAATAGAATAGTAACATATGGAACAATAGAAGGATAATATATGTACCAATAGAATGGTGACACATGGATTAATGGAATGGTGACACATGGATTAGTTTGACTTTCTTTGAATTTTCTAGAGAAAATGGAAGAAAAAGGAAATAGAAGTGAGAGTGAAGGTCGGCCATAAGGTTAAAAGAGGGAGGAAAATGAAAATAAGAAGAGAAGGAGACAAAAAGGGGAAGAGAAGAGGAGATGGAAAGAATTTATCAAGGTAAGTTGCAATTCTAGTTTCAATTTCATCTTTTTCTTTCGATCTACTTTTCATATCTTTAGAGCACGAATTTGAAGAAACTCAAAGAAGGAAAGTTGTAAATGTAGTTCTTAGATTGACCTCTGTGAAAGTTACTTGATAAAATAGTGACTATATCTTGAGTTATGTTTGTTTCCCTAATACTTCCTGTGATAGACCCCTGCACAAGAGCCTTGTATTATTTCCTAATTTTTGAGGACCTTAGATTCCAAATTAGTGAAAGTATAAAACATGAAAAATGATTATTGATGTCTTAATAATGCTTATGTGAAATAGTTTGGTTAGAAGATGTCTTGATAATGATTTATTATGGTTTGAGTATTGGTGCCAGTCTGTTTCTTACCAAAAATATGACATAATTTGGATGGAGATTATATTTTAAAGGGAGATGTTGTTTGTTTAATTTTTGGATATAATAAGACTAATGGAAGTAAAGTTTTAGGGGGCATAAGAATCATGGCAATTGGATCTTTGTAGAGAGAGTTATGGTTAAAAGAAGACAACTTGTTCATAAAGAAACATTAGGAAGAAAAGGATGTAAACATTGCACATAAGGTTAGGTTAGCTTAATGTTTGAGGAGACATTGAGCTGAACTAGTAAGTTATTTATTGACCTATTAACATATGTTAGAATAAAAATTATGATGATTGGTTAGGGATGAACTTAGTTGTAGTATTGACGTTGAATGTGTGCTGGGAATTTAATGAATGGATTGGTTATGTTATGTTTTGATTTTGATGCTTGAAAGACCATAATTTGTGAACTACCATGTAGCGCCCTAATACCCCCTAGAAGAATATGTGAATGCCACACAAGACAGTACAAACAAACCAAAACATTTCGCGGAAGCATAGCATTAAAAAAAACATTTTCAAAACATATGAAACATTTCACACATGCATTTCCAGAGTCTCAACAAAGATACAATACGTATCATAATTTTAGAAAACAACCTGAATTAAGGTTATTACAAGCCTTCAAACAAAAATCCAAAGTTATATATAAGCCCAAAACAAACTCAAAAATACATATTTGAGCAACACAAAACTCAAACTCCTTTGGCCATTGCGGTTGACTTGTCCCAGTCCTTAAGTCCTTCTCTTTGAATCTACACGGGACAAATCCACCGTGCTATACTTATAGCTTAGTGAGTAATAACTAATCTGTACATAAACTGACAAATCATCACACTGAATTATGTAACAGCATCAACATGCATTCAAAGATTTCTTTAACAGTAAGTCAAGAAGAAAGCATTTCAGAATGGAGTTTTATAAATAACATAACTGCATAACACAAGAGGGTATAAACCCTTCAGAATCAGAACATAATTTAGTTTACGACAAAAACAAATATCAGATTACAAAATCAGAGGACTGCTAAATCCATTTACAGAAGCAGGTAATGGGATTTATACGGAAGAGACCAAAGTCTCGCTAACAGAAGACACCGAATTGTCGATAACAGAAGACACCGAAGTGTCACAGAAGCAGCTGCAGACCCTTCTAGGTATGCCTATTTACCCACAACTAGGACTTAACAGATTAAAAAACATAAATGTTTGAAATTTAATTTACATGTCAATCAATGTTTCATACCATGTATCCAAGCATATAATATACTTACAGCTTTGCAAATCATTTAATGTTGCAAATCAACAGCAAACAAAACAGTCAAAGCAAAACTATCAAAATTGACCATCTAAATTACTTACAAAAATTACTATCTAAATTACTTACAAAAGCTCCCTTATTGCTTATTGCCTCGAAGTCCCGACAATATCTAGAATCAGTCGCTATATGGGTTCCTCTAAAACATTTAGTAAAAACACTTATCACTATTGTGCATGAATAAGAATTCATTAATGCACATTCATGTATGCTGAATATGTATGATGCATGTTTATGTCAAAAATCTAGGTTTCTTATCTTAATCTTATTACATCATCAATCATGTGAAACCATACTCAATTTCCTCAATCTAGCTTTATTTCACATTCAATTTTTGGGTCTACTTTGCTCAATTATTCTTATCAGGAAGGTGAAGTAATTAGGTAATACTCCCTTCTAGAAAGTTTTCCATCTTTGTCTTAGGTTTCCAATGATACTAAGTTCGTCCAATTTGGTTTAGTATACTGAAAATTATACTCAAAAGATTTCAGGTTGTTCTTAAGCTTCATCAGAATTCTTATCTCAACTTCAAATCAGATTCTTAAATTCTTAAAGGCAAAATTAAAACTCGATTTCTTTAGATAATTTGTAGCCCTATGTCTTTAGTTTACTCCAAATCAAAAATCATCCCATTTGAATAACTACAGAGAAATATATGCCCAAAATATCGAAATATGTTTAGTGTAGAGAAAAGTTCGTTGTGGTGAACTCCTCCAGAGAGGAATTCTCGCAAAACTCTCACAAGTTCGCCGCGGCGAAACCTAGAATTGGCCGCGGTGAACTTTCACAGAAATGAAATCCTTTAAGTTGGACTTTCTCTCTCTATTGTATTTTCATTCTTATTACATTTTCCTATATGCCTTCACTTCATTTAACACAATCGACACTCTAATCTATCCTCATTTTAGCTCAACAACACAAAACAAAACAAAGATCTAGGGTCCATATCCAATATCAGAATTCCGATTCTCATTCATGTTTAATTCTATTTTTCTGCATCTGTTTCATTTATGGCAGTAATCACTTCACTAATTTCTCATTTAACCCATTCTGAATACCACCCAAATCATCTTAAACCTTTCCACTTTACTAAGTTTCTCTTTTAAACTACATGCAATCAGTGTTACAACATCTGCACAATATTATCACTTTCACCGAATTTGTTTCACACACAACTCATGCATGTGCTCATTCTTTAACACATAAAACATCATCCAACTCATGCATGTACTTATTTCCAATACACATCATCAGAATTATTCATAGAACTCGGAAAGTTAAACTTTACTAACCTTGTTTCCAAAAAATCACCAGGGATTCGGTGATGGTTAAAAAGAGCAGACTAGAGGGAGAAGCAAACTATCAGCAGGACTAACTTATTTATGCTGCAAAGGACATTATTGCTATAAGAATCGAAACTAGTGTTTCGGTGGAGAAACAAACAACAGAGGAATGAGAGAGCTGCATAATTGGTTTTGTTAAACAGTGAACTATGTGGCTTTTTTCTTGTCTCACATCTGTCACTTAACCAAGTCTGCCACTTATCACCACACACACAAGCCATTTGTCATATACATATTTTTCCACGCGTCACACTAGGATTGGTCCAAAAATTTATAATTTTCTAAAATTCACCAAAAAATTATAAAATATCCTAAATATACCAAAAATTGCCAAATCACATTTTAATCATTGAAAAAACTCAGTTATGTAAAGCATACTATGCATTGAAATTTCTCAATATTCTAACCCCTAAGATCGTGGAAATGCTTGGCAGAGAGGAAAATTGTGTTTTGTTTTCTTATTGAATCATATAAGAATAGGACCCTATACATTGGTGTGATTAGATTTGATTGGGGGCTTAAAATGAACTTAGTTTGATGTTGAATCAATTGGCTAAGTGTTTGATGAGATTAGGTTCTTAAATGATATTATAATTTAAGGATTGGATTGTTTGATATCAATGTACCTCAAGCTAGAATTTATAAGTTATTAAAGGAGTGAAGGTGTTCTTATGAATGCAAATGTGATTCAAAGGATATGAACAATGTGAATTAGTATAAATTAATGAGAATTAGGAAAATTGTGTGAATATAAAGCATTAATAAAGGATTGATGAATGTATGATTGATGAATTGAGGGTAACCAAACTTACATAAGGCATAACTTAATTGCAAACAAGTTATGGACATGCTATAATGAATGAATAACAAGATTTGTGATTAAGGACATATACCTGGGAAAATCAATTGAGCATGCATCGAACATAACACACATAAATGTGCATAGTTGAATAATTATATGATTGATCAACTTAGTAATATCTGGATTATGTGTGTATTGTATGATTTAGAAGCACAAATTGACCGAAACAGTATCCAGACATTGTCGGATCATCAAGGCAATAGCTATTCTGGAGCATACTGTGAGTTGACCTAGATGCATAATCTCAATTACATGTGTGTTTCAGTTTGAATTATGTGAGTTAACCTAGATGTTGTTTGAATTTTTTTATTAACTTTCAGATATTGAACTATTACTGATATAATTAGGAAAATTTGAACCATCAATTGTTCGAGGAGTTAAATATTCAGGACTGTATAGGAAGTACTTACTGATTGTATGTGAATGTGAGAAAAATGTGTACTCAACTGAATGTTGAATGCCGGACTCCGATCCGATGATTGTGATAAATGACTGTGCACACCGAATGAATGTTATTGATAGCATATTGTGTGAAATGATGCATTCCATCACATGAATATGCAAGATCAGATAAAGGAGTTGTGACCAGAGTGACCAACGTGAAAACGAGCTTAAAGCTCAAGAAATGTGCACAAGAGCCACAGGCTCAGTTGATAATGAGCACGATATTCGTAACAGGTACGAAACAGTTATGAAATGAGCCCGATATCCACAATAGATACGGGACAATTATGAAATGAGCCCGGTATTTACAATAGGTACTGGACAGTTAAATAGGTACTCGGTCACAACAAAAATAAAAATAAAAGTGGAGTCTCATATGCATTGCATATATATATCTTTACATGTATCACGTGAATAATTGCAAATAATGATTGAATTGAGTTGATATAATGATATACTATGTTTGTGTACATGTGGATGATATGAATGATTGAATTATTCTGAAATGATTATATGAAATGCTTGTGTTCATAACGGACTTGTTGGAATATGTTGTATATTGCGGTCAGGTACTAAAATCTGAATGATGTGATAAATGGGATTTGATTATAAATGATGTGAGATACTGATTGAACTATGTAATATACTTGTGATATTTACACTACAACAAAAACGACATACGGTAACAGGTGATAAGTGTTATTAAATATGAATGGTAACATTAATGAGTATGCTATGACAGCCCATGTTACTAAAGATATGATGCTTTAGTAACAATTTTGACATGTTATTGTCGAGTTTAATATGACATTTATTGATAGCTATAAATGCGTTTATATTATATTTTATAAATGCTATAAATTAGTTATTTGTAACATTTTAAAATAATTATAGACAAGTTTTTCATGACATTGATCGAACGTTGTTGTTGAGTTATTATAGCATTTATTGATACCTACAAATGATTTTATATTATATTTTATAAATGTTGTTAATTAGCTATTTGTAACATTTTTGAACTGTTATAAATTAACTTTTTGCAACATCATTAACATGTAGTAGATATGAATTTTGTAACATTTTAAAAATGTTATAGATAAG
>JAOQMQ010000006.1:7738008-7748901 GCA_027563845.1 Erythroxylum subrotundum
TCCCATCAAGAATCATCTCATTTAGATAACTTACATTTTTCAGCTTTTACTTCTATTATTTCACAATTAATCCATCTCGCATAAGGATTTTCCTTTGCCTTAATATAATTAATTGCC
Source organism: Erythroxylum subrotundum (assembly GCA_027563845.1). Taxonomy (NCBI): domain Eukaryota; kingdom Viridiplantae; phylum Streptophyta; class Magnoliopsida; order Malpighiales; family Erythroxylaceae; genus Erythroxylum; species Erythroxylum subrotundum. The sequence goes on from JAOQMQ010000006.1 coordinate 7,738,126, forward strand.
AAATAATCATCGATAATTACTCGTTTAATAGTCTTAGCTTACAGAAAATTTCGGGGTCCAACAATGAGAAAGTGATTTAAAATGAAAGTTTGAGAAGAAAAATGAAGATTATGTAGGGAATAAATATGCAGAAAAATGAATGTGCAGAAAATGTGAAGAACATGCGTGAATTTTTCTGCTTTAATGTTTGAGTTTTAATCTGGGATTTTGGCTTTTTTGTGGATAATTTGAGTTGAAATGGTGAAATTAAAATGAGGATTGTACAAAAAAATTAAAGTGCAGGAAAATGAAAGATGAAAACGCAGAAATGACTCAGATGCATGAATATGTGATGTTTTTTATATTTAGTGTTAATTATGGTTTTTAATTTGTTTAAGAATGTGTTGAGCTGAATGGGATTTGAACTAACAGAATTGAAACACATTGTTTTACATCTCCACCAAAAATTATGATCTTTTGAAATCATTTGGGAGATATTGAGCGATAAATTTGGGACGAAAATGAAGAACAATTCTGAAAAATTTATGAATGGAGCATTTTCATTAAACATATTTCGGTATTTTGGCAATATATTGATCTGTAGTTATCCCAATAGAATGATTCTTGATTTAGGTTAAACTAGAGACATAGGGCTATAATTTTTCTAAAGAAATAGAATTTTAATTTTGTCTCTAGAATTCTAGAATTTGACTTAAAGTTTGGTATAGAATACTGTTATAGTTAAAGAACAGTCCGAATTATTTGGAGTATAACTTTTGACATACTGAACCAAATTGAATGATCTTGGTGTCATTAGAAACTTAAGAGATGGGAGAAAAATTTTGTAGAAGAGAGTATTGACAAATTACTTCATTTTCATTGTCAGATTGATCATGTACAGTAGACCTGAAGGTATGTTTCAGGAAAATCTGAATTGACGAAATAAGTTATGAATTTCGATTTTAATGGTTTTATTAAGGTATAAACCATAAGTATAAATGATACTTATGTGAGTTTGGAAATATGAATGTTTACATTACGAGAATAATAGAGCAACCCCAAGATTGTCATGAACATGCATTGTGCATATTTCATATACATACATGTGCATTAACAAACACCTATAATTGTGCAAAAGTGTGATATGTGTATATTGCTTGATATAGAGGAGCAATTGGGACGTCAACATCCAGACATTGCCAGAACTTTGAGGCAATAGCTTTGGGAGCAATCTGTGAGTAAACTAGACGGTTTCGCTCAATTAATTGTTTGCTTTAGAATAAGTTTTGAAGGATGATATGAATTTGATTTGATTATGTTGATACTGGACAATGAAGGTCCGAGACTTGATGCATGAATGCGATATTGAAGTACTACTTGTATATGAATGTGACGAAATAATTGCTTCTTAACATGATTTTTGAATGCCGGACTAAGGTCCAAAGATCAATGTAAATATGATTGATTGAACATATAAGATGCATTCCATACATGAATGCATGATCAGATAATGATAGTTGCCACCTGAGTAGCCACCGGAAATGAGCTTAAAGCTCCAAATATGATTAAGAGCCAAAAGCTCACTATGTAAAATGAGCCCTGTATCTCCAACGAATAAGGGACAGTATAAATGAGCCCGATAACACAATAGATACGGGACAGTTTAGGTACTCGGTCACAACAATGTAATAATTGGAAAAAAATCACATGAGCATTTCATATACATTTTAATAAGTATGTTTGATTGATTGAAATGCAAAATTGTCTTACCCTTAAGTGAGAATGTGATATGTGATAATTTATGCAAAATGAAAAGATGTGAACTATATGTTATATGTGTGATTTGTTGGATGAATTGAGTGAACCATCGATGATGGTTACCTCATTGAATTCGGAAAACTTACCAAAATTGTAACATTGATTTTTCAGAACCGAGAGACGACGCTACAAAAAGTATAATCATGTACTTTTGGGAAAAAAGAAGAAATGACTCAAAAGTCGGTCAGCTGAGATTGGAAAGATTAGATAGATTTTTGTATAATTTCCTCTTTCATGTAACATATTTTGTATTAGGATTTGATGATGTTCATAATCGGATGATATTGAAAATTGTCAATGTAAATATTTAATTTTATGAAATGAAAAGAGAAATTTGGGTTTTAAAATATGGTGTGTTTTTAAATTATGATGTCTTATAAGAAAATAAAGAATGATGATATCATGTTAATAGTAATGGGGTGTTACACTTAGCTACTGAAATGTCCATAAAAAGGAAAAAAATATGCTCTAGTGGAAGAATATGGGCAACAACAACATCATAATATTGAAACAGACTTATATATTTCCTTTTCTTTTTCTTTTTTTTTAACTCTAATTAAAGAATTGGATCATTTTTTTTGTTCAATTATTTAATTTTTGCAGACAATTAAATATCATTATAATATATAGCATTCTAGATGCTAGATTTAAATTGAGTTTAATATAAATCAGTACCGGTATATATACATCCATGGGCGGAGCCACAGTGGGGGCAAGTGCCCACTGCTTCTAAAAAATTTTAAATTTAAAATTATTATTTTAAATTTTAATTTCATAAAAAATTAAAATTTTACTCTCATTAATTTAATTGGTGACAAAAAATAATAAAATTATAGATATATTAAGATATCAAATAAAAAATAAAATCTGAGTCCATCTATTTTTATTAAAATTACTATTATTTGAGCCCATGACTTTTTTAAATGAAAACCTACAAAGAGAGAGATAAAAATTACATGCTTCATTGACTTTTTTTATTCAGTTTTTTTTTTTACCCTTTTGGCTTCTTCATCACTCTACTTTTTGACTTTTTCACTACCACACCCAAAGCGTAAAACAATAATCTATATTGAACGCAATTGAGGAAATGATTCCTCTATAGGCCTTACCCCGTTCTAGTGTTGATAGGTAAATTCTCATTTCTTTTCTTTGGAAGAATGTGTAGTACGTATAATTTAGAGATGAGTTCTTGTAAGTTGTAATAGAGTTGGTACAGTTTTAATCTTTATATTCTTTTAAACTTTTAATGAAGACGTAAGATAATATTTTTCATTGTAGATGAAAAATCGTAGCATATAAAGTCGTAAAAATGAACAAAAACAGTGCAAACCATTTAGCACTAGTGACAATAAGGATAAAAGAAGTATCCTAGATGCCCTTATGAATAAAAATAGATGGGCTCATATTTTATTTTTTATTTGATATCTTAATATATCTATAATTATTATTATTATTATTATTGTCACCAATTAAATTAATAGGGCAAAATTTTAAATTTTTAATGAAATTAAAATTTTTTCAGTAATATAAAAATATTTTAAATAATTTACCCCCACTTAAAATAATTTCTAGATCCGCCCCTGCATACATCTGTTAATTAGTCAGCCATTTGGTACTTTTCATTGTCTAAAATATTTTCCTTACGTTACAAAAATATCAATAGTCGATTAGTCCCGAACATTTGGAAACCGACACGTCACTCACTTTCCACTGGTCCATACATGCCCCCAGGCGCACACGGAAATGAAATCATCTAAAAGAACTATTTTATTATATCCACCACTCAGGACTTTATCAGAACCATTTTCTTTGTCTTGCTCGTGAGAGTCCAGAGTATGGCCACCGCATTTACGTCAACCTTTCCACCGAGTCAACTCGGTTTCTCCACGCGCCGGTTTGTTAAACCGTGGAGTGTAGTTACGGCCGTTAAACTCATTCTCAGGCCAAAGGTTCGAGCCTCTTCTACGACCTTCATTGAAGCCAACCCAGCGGTTTGACTCTTATCCTCACCTTCTGTTTCCATTTGCTTTTATTGCCGAATAGACTTAATTAAATAGTTAGCTCCCATCTCGTTTCAATTTGCTTGGAATTTCATCAGTAGCGGTCCTGTCAACTGTTTAAAGAACAAATTTTGATTTTAATCATGAGATGATGGAGTTGTGTTTTTTTTTAAATGGTTTTTCTACAGGATCCTGTTGCAGTCCAGGAGAAGGTTAGTGGCACCAGGAACATATTAGCTTGTCCTATATGTTTTCAGCCCTTGTCACTAATAGGTGACCGCATCTTATCAGTGTAAGCTATTTCAAGGGTGGCCTTTTGAGGGTGATACTTTTCATTGCTTTCATATCATTGAATGATTGTAGCTTTGTTTGAAAATTAACGGATGCATTTATCAGAGATTCAGCACCTGGATGTAGTTTGGTTTGCAATTGTTGTAAGAAGGCCTACTCGGGCAAGGACACGCATCTTGAATTGGTAGCAGCCAGTGGGGCCCAGAAATACGGTGACACCATGCCATTGACCACTGAGTTTTTCAGGTGTGCAAATGGGTATATATTGTATTGATTGGAACTGTTATATTTATATTTACTTTGCTTTTAGTATCTTAGATGCTTTTCACTGAACAGCTACCACTACTGAGGGTTCTGATTTGTATTTCTCTTATCATTGCCTTTCATGACGCAGACTTCCTTTGATATCGTTTCTTTATGAGAGGGGTTGGCGTCAGAATTTTGTGTGGGGTGGTTTCCCAGGTCTGGAGAAGGAGGTAATGTCACAGTTTCTTAAACATCTCTACTTCCCTTCCTGGAACACCACATACAACTAAAAAATATGTATTACTGAATTACATTTTACTAAATCATAAAATGACCTAGTCATTCTTAGTGGCAGAGAAACATGTCTCAGCATCTTGCTGGAAAATGCACAATGAACTTGTTTCAAATGCAATATGTATAAAATGCATATACCTTTAGCACTGTGTATTTAATTTCTTATGCGTTTAAAAGTTCAGTAATCCCTGCTGTTGTTCAGCACTACAGTACTATTCCCTCATGTTCGAGCCCTTATTTGCATTACAGTTCGAATTGATCAAGGATTACCTGAAGCCAGTTTTGGGTGGAAATATTGTGGATGCTAGTTGTGGCAGTGGCTTGTTTTCAAGACTTTTTGCCAAGAGTGGATTGTTTTCTCTTGTTATTGCCCTGGACTATTCGGAAAACATGCTAAAGCAGTGCTATGAGTTTGTCAAACAGGAGCAAAGCTTTCCTAATGAGTATGAAAATTGAACACTCTTTTCCAAACTCATCTTGATTATCTTTTGTCTGTAAAATTTGAGCTTATTTCAACAAATTGGTAGAGCTTTGATTGGTTTTGTTGCATTTTGGACATTATTTTATCGTTATTTATGAGAGTTGATTGTTTGAATCTCTATTTTTGATAGAGTAAATTGGTTTCAGGAACTTAATATTGATCAGAGCGGACATTTCTAGACTTCCTTTTGTTTCTGGTTTCGTTGATGCTGTCCACGCTGGTGCTGCTATTCACTGTTGGCCTTCACCAATCACGGCTGTATGTTTTCCCCTTGACTGGGATTTTCAACTGGTTTTTTAGTTTGTTGTATATATTTATACTACTAGGATGTGACAAGCTGGTTAATTTGACTTCGGAAAGACATGTTAAGTATATAACAATTCAGAAGATGATGTGTTTCATAGGTTAATGCTAAGAAATTATTCTAGGTCTTGATGGGGGTACATTTTGCTATAGATTTGTATATAGTGCTTCTCCCCTCATAGTTTATTTTATTTTCTGCTGAAAATTGGCTTTTACCTTAATACAAGTTCATATGTCAATGTCTATTTCAATTTCTTGAAGTCTTCCGGAGGTGCGCTCATGCTGCTAATTCTTAGTTTTATAAGTTTGTTCTACATGTCTTACCAGACCTTTCTAGTGTGGAAAAGTCTAGGATAAATTGAATCTCCTGAGCTTTATTTTTCCGACGTTAAACGTGCATAACTCATACCCCCATGCTGTTGAAGTGGTAGCTACTTCTTTACTTACTGACGACTTCAAAACACCAGATATTTGTTAGGAAACAAAAAAGTAGTATCTTGATTATGTTTACAGGAACTTGTTATCTGGGCTTGTAGGTTGCAGAAATAAGTCGAGTTATGAGACCTGGAGGAGTGTTTGTTGCTTCTACGTACCTACTTGATGGGCCTTTCAATTTTGTTCCATTGCTCAGACCACTCCGTCAGGTATGTATTTTCAGTTTAGAATTGAATGTTTGCACACAAGAATCTTAATGAACATATCTTTTCATCGAGGGAGATAATCAAAGTTGTTGCCTGAAGATGTCAATTGAATGGTTGTGAGTAGCTCTTTACAAGTTTAGCTAAATGGAACTTGGTAAAATCTGTGGCTGCCATCAACATGAGTTCGATTTGTATCTTAATCCATTTTTTTCATTTTCCATTGATGAGAACTTTGGTCCAAGACAATAAATTGGAAAGGGTAAACAAAAAGAAAATGAACGAAAGGAACTTGAAACTTAATGGCTCTTCTAAGGATTTTGGTTGAACAACCATCATTCTATCCTTGTGGACAGTAATATTTACACAATCTTGTAAAAGGATAATAGGCATGCAGCTTGCATGAAATAAGCCATCATGTTCAATGTCTTCTGAAACTTCTGATGGTGAATAGATTTTTTTCTCCTCGTAGAACTTAGCACAATTATCAGGCGGCCAAGTCCTCCTCGATGAGCGGGAAATAGAAGACATCTGTACAGCATGTGGCCTTGTTGATTTTAAGTGCATAAGGAACAGGAGATTTGTGATGTTTTCTGCTACAAAACCAAGCTAGTTATTTAAATATCTTGCTTGTACCAAATAAAAATAATAATAATAAATCCTATTTGAGGTTGTGGGACTGTTACGCTCTGCCTGCGTGCAGATCCACATTTGTAAAGTGATTTGTGTATTAATATTATGTGTTCTTTCCGCTTTCCAAGGGCCACATGTTATGCGCATTTGTTTCGGCGAATGTCGTTTATTTGGAAATTGAAATGGTATTAGAATTGTTTCAACTTTCAGGCCTCGGCTTTACTTATTTTGCCGAAAAGTCAAAACTTCTCATGAAAATCACAATACTTCTTTGGAAAGCCCATGCTCATAGTCACAGGAAGGGTGAAATTCGGAGGAAATACTTTGGGGTTGCTTGGAGCTTACAAGTAAGAGCTCAGGTCACCAAGACACCCTTTTTAAATAGAATTCTGAATTTTCAAGCAACATTTTGTTACTCAAAGAACAAGATTAATGAAAAATTGAAGGCCTTACACAGCTTCATCTTGTGCCCTTTCATGATGGGCTGATTATGAAACATCAACACGTCCATCGTTGTTTGAACACTAGCCTTTATATTTCACCTTCTGAGTATGATTTTGACTACACTTCATCCAGGTACAAAGGATGTTTAACAAATTTAATTACAATGCAAAGTAGTAAAAAGAAATTCACTATTAGTTCGACAGAACCTAGACCCGAGAATGATTTTCTCCCAAAAAAAGCCATATGATGTATATTCTTCTATGTACTTCAATGCGATGTGGTGAACCCTTCTTCTGATTCTGAGAAACTAATAAACGACATATCCGGATGGATTTATAAGGGCGCAATATTTTCTTGTAGCAGAAGTCAGCTTCTCAGCTTCAACCTGGATTGACAATGACATTCACCTAAACGGTCCAGTATTAACCAGTTTTCTTTGCTTTCTCAAAAACAATTGAGGCTATCTTCTACTGTCATCCTAAATCAGAAAATGTCAGCTGGCGATGAAGTAACATATTCTCATCATCGTCATCAAAATCTAGGCCATCATCTCCTTCATAATCCACATCTATGACAGTTCTATCCGTACCAGATGCTTCTTCTGCTTCAGACAACCGAACTCCACGAAATTCTTCTACTCTAGGTGAATTATCTCCCATTAGCTGTTGCATTTCTAATTGTATCAGTGCTTCCATTCGAGCCCTCTCCCTATCTCTTGGGTAGGTACCGTACAGGAATGAATAAATAAGACAACACAGAGCCATTGGAATTCCTATTGCTGTGTATAGAGCCTTGGCCAATGATGCAGCATTCCCTCTATCAGTAGCAATCTGTTCGGATACACTGGACCCTTTTGGAAGGGGTTTATAACCATAAACACGTTGAGCCAGTATTCCAACTGTTGGAGGAGCAAAAGATGACAGTATGGACTCAAAGGATCGGTCCAGTGCATATACACTTGTGCGGGATTTCTCAGGGACAATTTCTGCAAAGATTGGACTAAAAGACCAGGCAAATATCATCAAACCAGAACTCAATTGTAGAACCAATAAAACTAAAGATTCTGCTATGCACACACAAATATGTCGCTTTGGTTCTTTTCACAAAGATGTTCTCTCATCTATTGGAATGAACCAAAAGTCATATTGCATCCCTTTGGATATGAACATAATGGTTTTATCCCATACAGAGGTTAGGAAACAAAATCATATGAATCCGTTGGACCACAGATTATCAACAGATGTCATAAGCATGGCAAGGAAATGAAAATAGTTTCTTGGAAAGAGAAAGCAAAAAAGAAATGAGGAATAGGAGCAATGGCTGTACTTGTTTGTAGCCGGAGCATTCCAGGATGTAGTTAACCCCATGACGATCAAGATGAACCCATGCATGATTGGGGTTGAAGGATCATCAGGTAGAACCAGGAGAAGCAATGCCGCTAGTGGAATGGCTGATGCTGAGCTTAGCTGCGCCAGTATGATTCTTCCAGAATCAGGCATATGTATAGAAAGGAAATCTCCCATTTGCCTCCGAACAAGCCCCCGACAGAACCAGCTATCACGAACAAAGCCATGAGAAATGCAGTTTTCTTGTGAGAGAAGCCAGCAAGCTCCAACCACATGGGTGCAAATGACAGAGCTGACCAGGGAAATGAACCCGTGACACCCTGGGCCACAATGATCTGGAATGATGGAACTCCTATAACATACTTGGCTTCCTCAACCAGGTTCTTCACTTCTGACCAGAAGGATTTGCTTGAATCCTGACTTCTATCTCTCCTATCATCGGGAAAATGTGGGTCGTTGGCAAAGAGGTAGACGAGAACACCTACTACAACACTGATCACTCCAACAAGGTGGAATGAAATCCTCCAACCAGGGATTCCCATGAATGTCATTGGAGCCATTAACAGTGAAAGGAAACCTCCAACAACTGAACCAAGATTGGCGGTTAGTTGCAGCCATCCAAAGGCTGTCCCGCGGTTATGCTCATCAGTTAAATCAGCAACAAGGGATTGGATTGCAGGTGCAACAATTGCTAGGCCAATCCCATTTAGAGCTCTCGATACAGCCACCTGTTGGCATAAGCTGAATCACTTAAAATATGACTAAATCAGCACCAAGCTAAGAACTAATTCTTTTTGTCCTCTTCCAAAGAAACATTTAATGTTCGCTGATGATTAGACAACTCGGTGAAATTAAGTCCCAGATGCAGAATTCCAGAACTCATACTTCTATTGGACATGTGTCAAATGCATGACTAATGGATCAATTGCTACTGAAATTCACACATCTCCATCAGAAGCAACAACAAATTACAAAACCAAATATCATACAAAAGTAGAAATTTGAATTAAGGAAAAGGGGCAAGCTTGGTTTAGTTTTACCTGGAAGAAAGTGGAGGAAAAAGCAACAAGGAAAGTAGCAGCAGCCCAAAGAAAAGCTCCGACGGCTATAACATGGGCTCGGTTGTACTTGACAGCCAGATATGCAGCTAATGGGTAGCAAGAGGACTGCACTATTGACCTGAATAAAGTTAAAGATCCTAGCCCCGTTGGGTCAGTGTGCAGATCGGCACCCACCTCCTTGTAGACTCCTGGTAGCAACGACTCGTCGGCTCTCTCCATGATCCCTGCCATATTCACCAACATCAGTGTTACAGTCTCCGCCTTCATCTTTTGACTCAGATGTCCTTGGTCATGGGGTTTCGTTTTATGTATGGCAGTGGATTACACTTGTAGGAAGAGAGTTGGTGGTCGCACTCGACCATGAATTGGCACAAAATGGTGGGCGTTTGTGGTTATGTGTCAGATTCCCAGAAATGGAAGGTCCAAGTCCGCGAGGCACGCCACTTGGCTTGGGTATTCATTTCTTAGAGCATACAAAAATTAGGGTGTTCAAAAAAACCCGCGAACCTGTGAACCAGACCTGAACCGCATGAACCGAACCTATAGACAAGGTTAACCGAACCTGAGTTTAGGTTCAGTTCAAACCAAACCTGAAAAATCAGGTTCACGGTTCAGGTTTAAGTTTCTAACTTACAGTTCTAGGTTTAAACCTGAACCTGAAAGGCTGAAACACTAAAAAAAACTTATCATATATTTGGATATAATTTATGAGGATATTAATAATAATAAATTCACTAGTACTTACTATATTTATTCTTGAGTAAAAAAAGAAGAAAAGGAAAAAAACTACTTTAATTCTATGTTATTAAATGTTAATCTTGAATATTGTTATTATAAATAACAACTAATGCATAAGACTCAATACTTCTACTTCAAATAGTAATTAATATGTGTCAAAGTTTTTTATCAAAGTATTAAACTATTAATAGAAAAATTCATTGACTAAAATAATATAATCATTTAGAGATTAATTGAAGATATTAATAATAATAAATTCACTAGTATTTACTATATTTATTCTTGAGTAAAAAAAGAAGAAAAGGAAAAAAAAACTACTTTAATTCTATGTTATTAAATGTTAATCTTGAATATTGTTATTATAAATAACAACTAATGCATAAGACTCAATACTTCTACTTCAAATAGTAATTAATATGTGTCAAAGTTTTTTATCAAAGTATTAAACTATTAATAGAAAAATTCATTGACTAAAATAATATAATCATTTAGAGATTAATTGAA
>JAOQMQ010000006.1:7751039-7761634 GCA_027563845.1 Erythroxylum subrotundum
ACACTAAACAAAAGTCATTAACGTTAATGTTAACATGGATTAATACAAATTATGTATTAAATATTAAAAATAAAACTTAAAAACTAGTTTAAATAATACTAAAGTTGCACGTTAAAAATGATTTTCCTCAAATTTTTATTTCATACCATCTTTGTTTCGTGATAAGAAGAATTATACTTAACTTTTTTTTCTCTTTATCTTTTAATTCTAAAAATTATAATATCCTTTTTTCATAAGTGTTGATTTGATTGTTAATTAATATTTTTAGTGATTGACAGTTGTCCAATATAGGATGACGTCCTCTAAATAAAGGAAACGACTCTTACACGATGTTCTTCCGTACTAATCGAAATGTTTTGAGAATTTTGTTTTAACGTAAAATGATGTCGTGCAAGGATCAATTTTTTATTTGATAACATCATTTTTATTAAGTGGCCAGACATAGAAGGTGTCACGTGTATTAATTAGATAAGATTCGATATCATCTCACTACTTTTTAGGTTTTAACTAAAAATATATGGGAATGAATTCGGCGTTTAAGAAAATTTTAAAATCAATAAGAAAATATTTAATAACGTTTAATTATTGAAGATTGAGATTGAAAACACTTAAACCACCAAAACATAAAGTAATATAATGTCAACTTTTATCTGTAACATCGTTTAAAAATTTTGATACGACATTAGATATCATAGATTTTTGAAAGTAATAACTTATGAAATATAATTGTTAGAGGAAGACAAATGATTTTCTTTTAGACTCTTCAAGAGGTAGTTTAAAAATAATTTAAAATTCGACATTATCATTTTAATTAGTTTCACTTTTTAAAACACGGGTATTAAATTTTTAAATTTAAAAATGAAAATAATATTATTTTAAATAAGAAATTCAAATCATTTGAAAGAATTGAATTTGATCTAAACCTTGGTCAATTGTGACATAACTTAAAACTTGATTAATTTAAATTGAGTTGAGTGAATTTGTCAAACTTAATTTTAGTTTTAATATAAATAAAGTTCAAAATAGAAACAGAATTTTGTTAATGGCCCGCTGTCACCACATTTGATCTTCTGATTTAGACAATACATTCAACGAAAGAAGGATTGTAAATGCGTAGTGGAGGACATGTGGGGTTCATGAATATCACAAAAGACCTGTCGAGGCAGACAAATTTCTTGCCTCAATGTTTGCTAGAGCCCCATTGCATTTCATTTCGTGAAATCTTAACATAGCATCCGATGGCAACTTAATATTAATATGAGAACGATGGATGGATCGTTTTAGGCAGGTTGTCTCGTAACAAAAAATTCACATCACAGTAAACTGTGGGGTGGGGGTACGTATGCGTTATCTGGTACGTCTGGTCTCAAACTCTCTAGGGATATGCGCCCCAAACACATGCACTTTCTGGAAGGAATCTTGTAATCAAAATATCGCCAAGAACTACTCCAGACTTGGATTTTGGAATCAAACCAAAGTTTAGTATGATATGTTCATGGAGAGAGAGGAGCCTTAGGAGCAAAGTCTAGGATGACTAGTTAAGGTATAAATTTGACCTTTTTTTTAAATTTATTATCAAGTATACGGTTGCTTCTGCATATGTTCCCTTCCAACCAAGGACTTTTCTATATAGTGGGTTACCTAACTGGGTTTCAGATAGAGACGTGACTGGGATATCATATGCCAAATTTCTTGAATTACTATAGTTAATCTACATAATATAACTAATCCTTGCCCATTTCTTTATGTTTTAGCTTTATGCTGTGTGTTAAAATGTGTAGCACACGAGGACAAATTATCATGCACTTTTCACTCTTTCTGGAAGAGAAGAAATGCTCTTTGAAGTAATTGGAATTGTTTATTCCTTTTGAACTCAACTAACAAGAGACTTTGGGCGTCGAACATACATAATTAAACATGTGGATGTGTAATGCATGATTCTTGGTGGCAAATTTCAAAGTCGTATTATGTTTTCATGTGATGGAAACTCTCCCATTTCATAATCAGGAAACATTGTCAAAAAGGAATAAGAATAATTCTCCTGTTAGATGTTAATAGTCTAACATTGCAGCATGAGTCTGGCCTAAGACACGAGTTACGGTTTCAAGTCCTTGAGGACCTGTACATTTGCATCAGGTTCCAAGCTTGTTTCATCATTGCTTACGTATACTGTCTTGCACCAATAACACTTGAAGTAAAGATATATCTAAAATCAAATTAGAGGGAAATTGATTGGAAAAGAAGCAATCGATATAAGAAGGAGAAGGAAAAGGTAGATAGACAGTAGCTGCTTTTTTCTCTTTGTTAACAGAGTTCCAAAGGATCGACGCTCAAGCTTACTGGACAGTCACCCGACTTCCTCCATAGGAAAGTTAATTTGCGAGTGAAAAGAAATGTGATCATGAGATATGGTTTTTGAATATATAACAAAACTTAAATTCTAATGAAAGCATCATTAAGTTTCAGTCTCTCCCACATGACCCTTGTAGACTGGTGAGGTGACGAGGGACAAGTGATAGAGAGGAACAGTCATGATTGCTAAAACCCAGATTATTCTCTGGAGTGGGCCATTTTGATTCCAAAAGAGAAGACGTCACGTGTCGCCACACCTCTCAAAGATCTCCTCATCCTCATCGCCCCTCTCTAATTGTCATGGGAGGCTAATCAGCAATCACAATTACTGTGTTTCTGCAGTGATGAGCTACCCTATGTTTTGGTACCATCCTCGCTAATTCTCACGCTTAATCATTTCCTTTACCCATCATAATGAGTCACAAAAGATTTGTTTTATTAAATTCTCTTTCTACCTCCTTCCTCAGAGTTTCTCATTCAGCTCCACAACCTCTTTTATTGCCTAAAAGATACACACCATGTGAGGGAAATCTAGGAGAACCAATCAACAATTGCGAAAGAACTAATCATCACTGACTTCATTAATAAATTTCATCTTATTATTTTGCCATCGATTAGTACCCTTGATGAAAAACAAACTAAAAAGAAATAAAACCAACTTGAGATTTATTTAATGCCATCTACGTACTTACTTTTGCTTAATCTAAATATATATTATTATTACCTTCCCTTTCTAGTATGAGAATATCAGATAAGATCAAAATCCACTATACATGACAAAGCAAGATCTTTTCCCATTATATTACACTCATGAAGGACAGGAGTGCGTGGGTCACGTGCTCATCACATATATTGTAACAGCTTCGCTAAATTACATACATGCTGTCCGGATTGATTCTGCTGTTGTTTTTTAATTGTCTACCTGTGCGCAGATTACTAATACTACTTAAACGCATACGTGGCGTAAAACAACACTTAGTTTGATGATGATTTCACCTAAAATAAAATGAGATGTTTGTCCTCTGATATGAAGTCGCAACAATTAGGATTGGTCTGATCAACCCTGTAGCTAATAAGCTAGGTGAGCAGGCAAGACCTTCTGACCATGTTTACGGAGAGTCGTTGGTTTCCAATATTTAGATTATATTTATATTCTAAGTGAATACCATTTGTAGGGAAAATATAAGGTAGAAGTGCAAAACCTTTGAATCTTTCCATGTCCTCAAGCAAACGACAGTTGATAGTACTTGGGTCTCATGCATTCTTTCTTAAGTAGCAGCTAGGCTTCTCTCCGGAACTCTACTAGTTAAGGAATCATAACGAATGAGAAGCAAGCAACAGAAGGAAATAATGGATATTCTCAATTTGTTGTTCATGTCTGTGCGGCATGTGGAATTCCCCTTAGTCATTGCCACTGATTACTCTCGTGTTAGCCTTACTCCTTAACTGACATGATTGATCGATGTCCATTAATGAGCGTATTAGAGGATGAATAATTATACTTCCTTTTCTGTTTTGATTTTTATAATTGTTTTCGGATATGAGTGAAAGGAGTTTAATAAGCATTACTAGATGATATCAAATTATAGAAGACTTTTCAATACCGGATCAGATCATTTTATTGGTGGAGCTTTTCCATTTCTAATTATACTAAATAATTGAAAAAAAAAACTTGTTTTTGGTTTTCATTTGAGCAAAAAAGTACCAAATGACATTAATGCCAAACTAAAAGATATGTTACATTGAAGCGGAAAGTATAATATTGGTAAAAAAAAAAAAAGAAACCAAATATTAGATAAAAATTATTATGATAACATGTATAATAATTTATGTGACTGAAAATTAGATTATAATTTTAACTTAAATAATATGAATATGTATGTTCATTTAATGAATATAATAAATATAAATTAGGAATCAAGTTATAATAAAAAAAACTAAATAATCAAAGTAAAAGAATGGTACAGACAAATAGAGAAAAAGTTTTAAAGGTATTAAATAAATTTTCTATAAGAAATAGTGTAAAGACATGCAAGTTTAATTAAGAGTGTTGATCCATTGAGTCAAAGATAATAGTAAAATTAAAAAATAAATAAATGAAGAAGCAAGTAAGTAAACAATTTTTTAATAGACAAAGGGGAAAATATATCTGTAAAGTTTAGCATAAGATCATATTATACGAGTCTTAGTTTTTCTAAAGTATAATAAAGTCCCTTGTTATTGAAAGTGAATAATAATAGCCCTTATTTATATATGTTGTTAATTTAATATGTATAACATATAACTAAAATTGGAAAAAACATCTAAATGATTTGAAAATAATATGGTTTTAGTCAAATCTATATATTAAAATTTACGGACTTGCATGGATTGAGAATAGATACAAAAAAAAAAAGGGAGAAAATATATATGTTCCTTTTTCTTGTAATTCATCAAAAACTGAGTACTGCTAGTGCTAACCTTCGATAGCGTCAAGAAGTGGACCACTCATTCAATCGCAAGAAGCAAAATTCTCCCATCCCAGCGGACAAAATCTTTTATTAAACTGCCGTCGTCCTACTTATGATTCTTCAGCCGGAGAATGTACGAATATTGTTTCAATATTAGCTTCATAGCAGTAAGTGTAACCAGACGATGTGAATCAATATAAAGTGCCAACTGCCCAATTCAATAAAGAGACAGGAAACATGGAACGCAACAAGTCAAGTGTGAACTGGAAAACCGAATCGAATCAGGTGATGATAAAACTTGAAAGTAAAAAATTGCACAAATATTCCAACTATAATTTAAAAAGAGGAAAGACACGTCTGAATTTCACGTTGTTCAAACAGTTCTAATTCTGATCATTGGCTTGATGCTAATTAAAGATTTAAAGTTGCTGTACTTATTTCATGGATGCGAAGAAGAGAGAAAAGAGAGCTGATGCTATGATTCCGGAATCTAGATAATAGCGTGGTCTGGTGACTGACGGATGCTAAAAACACAATCTGAGCTCCATCATCTCTAGCTAGCTATTAGCTTCCATTATCGTCGTCACCACCACACTTACCATCCACCTCATATGGTTACCTAGGCTGGTAACTTCTTGATATTGTAGTTTCCTCTCCAACTTCCCAACCTTACGTAACCCATAAAACCCCATCATTCTCTCCTACTCAGAAGGACAAATCCATGAATCAGACACGTTTTCCAAACCCTTATCATGCTGCAAACCTGATGAAGAACCCGAGTAGTTGAACTTACAGCTATTGACTCTTTGGGAGTTGTTATAATTACTTTGACCGTCAAAAAGCCTCAGGTGATCTTGACTCCCATCGTCAGATCCCAACCCATCTTTCCAGCTATTATCATGGTCTCTTAGTCTCCTTCCTTCTGTTATGTCTTGACCTGGAAATAATCCACCAAGTTCTGAATGAACATGTCCTTCTCTCAAGCCCAGTTCTTCAGCAGATAAAGTTGCAGAACTGTTAACGTTAAGAGAAGGATGAAGAGATTGAGTCTGTAGAACAGATTGGTATGGGACCATTTGGTTCTGTATGCTCAACATCAGGTATTGCGGTTGTTTAGACAGGCCTCCAAGATCAGAAGATGGGTTGTAATTAATAGAATTTGGATTCGAAGAACCTGCTGTGGCTAATATGTTCGTGGCAATGGTCCTGTTATTGTCTGGAATAGCACTACCGATGTTGGCGGCATTGACAATGTTATGACTCAAAAATGAAGAAGAAGAAGGTGCCGGTGGTGATTGCTGATGAACCTTTTGTAAAGAGGGAGGTAGAGGGTAAAATGACCCCATTGTTTCCAGATGATGACCAGACCTCAAACTGGAACCAGTGCGAAAAAGATCGAATCTTCGAGAGTATGGAGAGCCAGAAAATGGTGGCGCTGGTATCCCTGTGAACTCTTGCACCATTGCTCGGAAATTAGAAGTGTCAGTGCTGAGAACTGTAGTTGGTGCTCTTCTTGATGCCCTTGTTCTCTTCTTGGGGTTTCGAGATACAATATGTGTTTGTTCCGAAGATTGAGAAGATCGTGCTCCCTTATCATATGAAACTAGACTTGGGTTTGATCCTTGAACACCCAACATTGACTGAGTCGTTTTTAACGATGATGAACTGACTCGTATCTTGTTAACAGGATCAGATCCTAGGAATCCTTGGCCAATCATATCAAGATTTAGTAAAGAAGAATTGGGATTTGGGTTAGGTGGAGAGGGAGAGAAAGCACCAAAAATATTTGGAGACGGATCGAAGAGAGGAGAAGATTGTTGTATGTTTGACAAGCGGCCAAAGTGACAGGAGGGTCCCAAGAACGTCGGAAATGACGACTCCGGAGGCCTTGAGTCATACTCTTCATCACCACCACTTGATGATTGCATACTACCGGTACTACCGGAATCCATAGTTTGGAAATCACCTGAAAAAGAAGACAAATATAGAAAAAAGATTGTGAAACCTGACCAAAAGAGCAGGAAAGACTAGCAAGTTGCTATGTTGCCCATGAGAAAAGCTAAAATCTTCAGCAGTTATTGGGATACTGTAAAAGAGCCCATCAAGTATTGAAACAATAACTTTCCTAAATCAGCTTTTAACAATGTTTGCATATATTCCGAAGCCTGATCTCAAATAGAGGCAAATATCCATACCTTGTCTTGTAGTAACAAGAAAAGTTTCTGTCGAACGCTGCGGAAAGCAAAGAGATAAAATGGAGAGATAAAATAGAAAAGAACCGAAAATTAGTGAGAATATGATAAAGGCTTGAAGGATCTCGATGGAAGCTTTTCTCTTTCTATCCTTTCCCTGCAGATTAGGGTTTCCTGAGAATGGAAACTAAAAAGAGAAATGAACGAAAAGAGCAGCTTATTTGTTAAGTGTTACTTTTTTTTTTTTCAAAATAACTGTAAAGGATACGAAAAACGAACGCGAGAACAGAAAAGAGGAGTACATTAAGAAAAGAAGATGTCTAGAGAGTTCAGGGTGGTGTCTCCATCGGAGGAGAGAAAGAATTGCCGGTGGGTGGGCAACGGGTCAAACTCAAAAGTGAGTGAGAGAGAGACCGAAGGAGAGAGAATACGGAGAGTTGGCTAATAAGTTAAAGTGTGAAAGAGAGGAAGAGATGTGAAACGGTTTGGAAAAATACAGGACTTTGAAGATTAGAAGAAAAAGAAAAATTTCCCTGTAATATCTGTGAACAATTTTATTCTCACCACCTCAAAAATTCCTTATGCATTCACACTTTCTCGCATCTAGCATTTACAAAATATTACTCACAGTGCAGACGGTCGCTGCGATTCCACTGATTACGCGTACACACCCAAACAAAAAAAAATTAATAAAAAAAATAAAAAAAATTTCACAACCTTTATTATTGCGTTTGTTAAGATTCTAAATATTCTGTCCACTATTATTCTGTTCTATTTTATCAATTTGAATCTTAACTATTTATTTATACGGGATTCACATAAATAAATATTGGACTCATATAAATAAATAACTGATATTTAATAAACAAGATAGGACATAATAATATTGGATAAATGATTTGTGAGTGGCAACAAAATAACACAAAAAGATTATTCTAGGAGTGCAGTAATCCATAAAGGACTATTGTCTTGTTAATTTGGCCTTCTTTCATCTACGAAGAAGCATATTATCTTTTTTATTAAATCTTTTAAATTGTAATTCCTTATTTCCTTGAATCGAGATAGATGAATTATTTTGTGACTTAAATGATTGATGTTGTATCAGCAACTTATCTAAAACCACAGCCTTTGACCGAAGTCAGAGCCTATAAACAAAATCTAAGCTATACAAAGTCCGGGGCCCTATTGTTTCGATCTTCTCATGATGGTTGATATTTTCCTTGTTCAATTACTACGCTGATGAAAATTAAGTAGGGATATTGTTGGACGGCCAAGTCCGTCAATCAGTACACCAATATCCTAGTTCGGTGCAACCATCCACACCAAAAGAATCTAATTAATACTTACATTTTTTTATATGCGTACTCTCTACTTTATGCAATTCTTTGTCACGTTACTAATAGATACGACAAGAAGAATAAAAGGAGAAATCTAGTGATGATGATGAATTTTCTGCCCAAATCATGCTTTGAATTCTGTCCATTGTCTATCCTCGTTGGCAACAATTACCAACAATGATGAACTATAACCACGTGTTATAGTAGTCTTAAAGTAAATTCTTAAAAAAATAAATTTCTTAACGTAGGCTATTGGTCATCTACGTAACAAAAACCCATCTAAACCAAATTTCTTTCCATATATCCCTGCCTATACGTAACTTATTAAACGTATGTACCAATCATTTCTTTTCCATCAACCCATATCTATATAAAATGGTTTGGTGGAAAAGACCAGGCTTCCAAGTTGATCACCGGTCAAGCTAATTGTCAATTGGGGCTCTTGAAATTACACGCTTTCAGATGGTGAAAATTGAAAATGGATTGTGTTCCGGAGGGAAGATGTTTATTTTTAGGAGAGGTCTTGTTTGGTAATGGTTCGTACAAGGTGGAACCTAATTAATTCATCTCTGTAATGTAATTTTTGTCGTATTACTCAAACAATGTCGTATATACCGTTGAAAAATTGGGATGCGATGAGATCAGATCTCATCCGACGAAATAACTACAAATTTTTTTCACATTTTAATTGTGTAGAAATTAAAATTATTTTAATTATATAAATGATTATTAATCATAATAAAGCGTGAAATACCTAAGTGGTTAACTATTTAAAGATATTCTTCGCATAAGCAAAGCGAAAGAACTCGCAAATGCAAAATAATAAAGACACCGAAGTTTGGTAACTTAGTTTGGCACACTTTGCTTACGTCTGCGGGATCCTTACCCAGATTAATCACTTTTACTGTAGTTCAACAAAAATTACACAAGATTGATCTAATCCTGTACCACTCAATCTATGTAACTATCCCACAACCTAACTATCCGTGAAAGATTTTCACACCCGATAACACGACCAACTCGTGTTAACCTCGTCAGAGGATTTGCCTAACTATTTTTACTCAAAAGCAAAAATAAATAAATCAAGGAATGACAACTTCCCAGATCTGAAATTGTTCACCAATATAATCAAGTTGCTACACCAATAAGTCACGCATCCATCAACAATATTACTCCTCTGTGCCGCAACCAACAACCAACCTCAAGGACCCAAAGAATCAGCAACTCCACATCATGCGTGAACTCCTTATCAGAAATAATTGAGAGTGGGAAAAAAAGGACTGCTCAAAAACACCTACGCAATCAGCCCAACAGAGTAGCAGAAAACAGAGCAGCAGCCACTCTTCCACAAAAATACGTTATACAGCTTAAGTGAAAAACTTGTGCATAGCCATCAACCTTCACATCATAGACACGTAACCCTTGCAACATCAGTAACACACATATCCACTAGGTTTCTTGCATTGACGTGTTTTGATAGACTTCTATTGAAACATTAATTGTAGAGATTCATTAACTACAAACCCTGCTTATGTACGTATATGACCCCAATTTCACTTTGACCACGCAATGTCAATATTCAAGACCTATAATAATTCCTATGTCCAATATAAAATGCCAAAAACAAAATAGGATATATATAAAATAAATCCTAATAATCTCGCCCTTTTTTTGACATCTTTGTCTCAACTTTAGAACAACGCATAAGTAGGCAGTAGTTGGATATATAAAGGCATATAGAATATTGATGCTCCCCCTCAATTTAATATTCAAGTACATATTCCAAAAGCACAATTTTAATTCAATTAGCATAAGCTAACTTCGAGCCAAATCCGAGCAACAAAAAAATACAAGTCCAAACAGAGAAGAAAAATACACTGCTTATCTGTGGTCTTCCCTTTTGAGACAAGAGATGACAAAAAGCAGTTAATGAGTGCCCGGAGAACGGATAACTCGGTGCTTCAATTGACGAATGGCTTCAGTGGTAGTGTGCAAAACACCTTCAAGTAGCTCAAGCTCAGAGAATAAAGCAGCATTGGGATTGATAGTGGAGGTGCCCGAGGCATCTGAAGGACCCGAGGCAACATATGGCAAGTCCACGACCCGTGGTTGCTGAAAAATCCGTGGGGAAATATTCATCAAGGGAATAGTTTCCAAGATACTCGATTCAAGCCTGGGGACCTCATAGGAATACAAAAATTGTGAGATTAAACATGGAAAATATAAGAGAGAGTGGGGCTTACTCTCAATAGCCAGCATTGAGT
>JAOQMQ010000006.1:7777903-7791817 GCA_027563845.1 Erythroxylum subrotundum
AACAATAATAATAATAATAATAAGTACAAAATAATTAGTAATAATAATAATAATAATAAAGTACAAAATTTATAAAAATAATAATAACAATAATTAATAATTAATAATAATAATAATAATAATAATAATAATAATAATAATAATAATAACAACAATAATAATAATAATAATAATAATAACAACAACAACAACAACAACAACAACAACAACAACAACAAATAATACTAAGATAATTAATTTCGTATAGTAAAATTAATAACAAAATAATAATATTAATAATAATAAGAATAATAATAAATAGAAAATTTATAATAATTTATAATAATTATAATAATAATAATAATGATGATAATAATAATAATAATAATAGTGAGTTTAATAATATAATTAAGAATAAAAATTGATAATTTAATAATAAGTAGAAATTTTATAACAATATTTAACGATGATGATGATGATGACGACAACCACGACGACGATGATGATGATGATGATAGTGATATAATGATAAGGACATTTTGGTTTTTTTATTACTTATTCCTTTCTTATTCTAAGTTTATATTTTCAAACCAAGCATTGGAATATAAATTCTTTCTGTATTCGATCTATTCCCTAAACCAAACAAAGTAATTCTCATTCTGTTCTATTCCTCATCTTTTCTATTCCTAGGAATAACTATTATATTCCTTATCTATTATATTCCTTAAACCAAATAGACCGTAAATACTTATGTTGTGTATGATGCCTTAATAAGTGAATGTAATTGCTCTAACATGTCATTCCCAGAGGGTATATTCTCGGAAAATCTATAGATATTCAAGCATATGCATTATGGTAGTGATGTATTACAAGTTTTTAATTGAGCCTAAGAGAAAGGGTTTTTATTAGAAAACCAAAAATCAAAAGAGTTTTTTGAGAATTTTAAAATGTTAAAATTTCTTAAATTAAAGAAAGATATCTATCTTTTACTCTTAAAATTATATCAATATCCAAAATTAAGACTTTTTTCATATTTAAATATTCAACTTTGAAGTTGATGATTTCTCATGAATTATCAACATAAAAAGTTTTAAAAGATTATGTTGTGGCTAAACTATAATGTACCCTGGTTTTAAACTGGAAGTTGTTTTATCAAAAAAATAAACTGGAAGTTGTCAATTGGAAATTGAAGTATGACTTCATAATCTTGAGGTGAGCATCTTATCAATGGAGTGTTTTAACTTCAAAATGAAGAACAAAATGATTTGAAGAACAATTGAAGTTGAAATGCTTGAAGAACAAGCGTGTTGAAATAAGCCTGTTCTCACGAATTTCAAATAACGAAAACTACATACCAACTGCAACTTCAAGCTACTTGGTTCTCCCTCCTATACTGGTGTTAGCTGTCCTAGACTTGCATGCTGAAACGTAAATAATAACCATAACATGATTGCTTCTTTGCTTTGGATTAGCAAAGCTTCTCTCAATAATGACAGTAAAGTTGGCAAGTGGAACATGGGTTGTCAACGCCATTATCTAGCAGGAAAATTGTTTTTGTATTTGAGTATGATTCTTATAGGATAATGCGGCTTAATTGTGATATGGATTGCTGACATTATGAAGGAAGAGCATAGGTACAAGTGACATGAACCCAGAATGTCGTGTTCAGGTCGATCCCAATGTAGAGGATGTTGCCAATTAGGAGTCCCCAGTCATATGCTGACTCCTGAAGCTTGGGAGGTTTTGAAGGGAGTTCAGGTTCCGCATCACGTGAACACATGCTTTTTCTTTGCGTAAAATGCACGTGCGGCCCTTTCCACACGCCCTACGCTTCTCATCTTTTACGCTTTGGATCAAAGAGAACCATTGCCCACCACTGAATTCCACGTGCTATGGTTGCCACCATCGCTTATTTTCCTTACTGTTATCGTGTCCTTCAACCTCGCATGAACATCAACCTATCCCAAGCCTCATACCATAATTGTAACATCCCAGTGGAGAAAAAGAGTATACGTGCTCCTCTTTTAAGTTAAAGAAATGGACCAATTAATGTAGTATACAAAGAAAGAGACATGAGACGAGATAATTGGCTTGTGCCTTGCACTGCCTTGTGTATATCTGAAAGTGTTCGTTGTCGATTGATTAATAATTTCCAAAAGATCTTCTCATTATCTTTTTTAGTGATATGTGTTTTTCTATCCTAATCTTTTGTTTTTTGCTGGCTAGCGATTTGGTGGTTGGATTTCGGAGACAATATTGTCGAGAGGTTTTCAGGTATACAAGCCTATGGCTGAATATTTGACCCAAAGGGCGTGCTTAAGTAACAATATCTAAGGCAACCCAAACAAGACGAGATTCGATCCATGCTTTTTAGTTGACACAATTATATTCCATATGGATAAGAGAAAAATAATACAGGTCTTATTTTAGCTAATAATTTTTGGCTATTATATTTTAAATATGTTAAAAATTGAATTTCATTAAAGACTATATGATAACATATACTATAAATGAAGCTTTTTGGTCATTACCATTTGACAGCATATTAATGTATGTATGATTACTTTCAATATTAGTCTTAATGAAAATTAATGTATTTTGTTTACTTTACACCTATAACAACTTCACTTTATTTCACGATATAAATTTTGTTGTCTTAATAAAAAACAACAATAATATAATTATATTTTCTGATATTTAAAGCTCTTTTTGACGTAAATAGACAGGATACTGGCATCATTATTAGCAAACTTTGACTAGCTTTTATAAAACTGGGCGGGGACTTTGATTCTCTGGTGGTTTTCTACATCTCATCTGCCTCCCTACCCAATGTCCTCGCCTAAAAACAGAAAGAGGAAGTTTCTCTTTTTGTCCGCCAAAAGAGCACTTAACGGATAATTACCCTACGTGAAAATAATGGGAATTAAAACAATTGGGGTACGGAAAAGTTGAATCATGACATTTTTTCCTTTATTGGAGCGTACAAAATGCTATTAAATTTATATTATAAACCTCACCTCTTATCTAGAACCACAAAAATCTGGAAGTGCATCATGACTTTCTGTAGTACAGTCTGTTTCGTGAATGCTTTGCACAGCAATTAACCAGCTGGCTTAGATCCAAAACCCATCATTGCTGCTCATTTGATTTGCCATATGTTCAAATGCATGGCTCTTACTAAGCAAAAGTCTAACAGATAACAATTATCAAGGAGATCATACAAGGATTAAATTTGGAAAGCATCGTTTGACTTGGATCAATAATTTAATAATTGACTCCTAGTTGTTACTGCATAATAATTATCAGAAATTCAAGTTTCTGATCTGTCACTTATTTGGTCAAATTTCTCTCTTAAGAACTCTTAAACATTAAACCCTCCAACTTGACGTCGGCAGCTGCTTTGGATTCTCCCATAAAACCAAGCGATTATGAGACCGAAAGTCTGAAAACACTAAATTTGTTACTTAGTATCACAAATGTCAAGCATGATGTATGTAATTATGATTTTATTTGCGTGGAACTAGTTGAATTTAATACAATTCTAAATAAGCCAAATATTAGTATTATCTACGAACAAACACCAAGTACTGATTCCCGCCCTAGTTGAGGCTGGTCAAAATTTTTACAAATGCCGTCTGAAGCTGGGATGTTAATAAAAGGAGTTGGTAGGGGAGGGGCTTATCAGTCGGCACCGACTGGCAGGGTTCTACGAGGAGTCTTCTTTTTTCATGGATACCTTTAACACTTGTCCTGTCGCACAATGCGATCATAAATAAGCTGCTACCAGATCCCGCATTATTCTAAAATCTGAATAAAGAAAAAGGGGGATAGAAGTAGAACACAAGAAGAGTTGGTCAGAACTGAGCAGGAAATAAGGTACAAGAAATTCATATCCCCAACTAGCCATTTGCTACAAAAGCAGTTTAGTGGCTGTGTGAAATACCCTAAATTCTTGCTGACAACCTGAAAATAATTGTTTTTAATTCAGTATTAGAATTTCTTCTTTAAGTAGGGATATTATATTTAACAGTTATTCCTAAAATATATACCTACTTATTTTTTTGAAAATTAAAATATACGCATACTTACCTATGTGGTTGACCAAGAGACGGGAGTAAGCACTTCGAACCAAGAAGACA
Source organism: Erythroxylum subrotundum (assembly GCA_027563845.1). NCBI lineage: Eukaryota > Viridiplantae > Streptophyta > Magnoliopsida > Malpighiales > Erythroxylaceae > Erythroxylum > Erythroxylum subrotundum. The sequence goes on from JAOQMQ010000006.1 coordinate 7,782,022, forward strand.
GCAACGTAACATCACCGGCTATCGCTCGTTTATAGCAACAAGCATCCAATTTAATCACCAAAATGCGTAATGTTCCTTCACACTCTTGGGCTTGTTGCGCATTTCTAAGATGAGAAATTGTTGCCAACTTTCACGCAATAATTGCACAATGACCAGCCCCTTGTCCGAAATTGTATCAAAACTTGAAAATGTGAAAGCTAAGAGCCTGATGGTTTCATTTCCAACTAATCAAGGAAATAATGGACAGGATAGCTGCTGCAACCTTATCTCCCGTATAGCAAGAAGTTTCCTGTTTCCCCTTTCGGCTTAATTACGTGTCAACGCCCTTCACTCAAAGATTTTCCTTTCGGTTAGAAGATGGCCTTTCTTTTTCTATCTTTTGTTGTTATTATTTTTATAAGAAAGGAAATATTTCACATTTAACGATTTGTTGCTTCTCATTCTTTATTTAAGCCTATATTTCAGTCTTGAATCTATTATTAGAAATTGGCAACACCAAAGTTTTGTTTTCCAATAAAACTAATCAACCCACGGTTGCATTTTCTCTTTAATATAATCTATAGATCATTTATAGATAATTATGTATGAGTTTCAATGACGGATTAATATGCAAGAAATATGCATACTCAAAGAAACAAAAATGTTCCGTGAAAGTAGTTTAACTTTTTAGATTGTTAAGTTAAAACAATGTTTTAAAAACCGGACCGGTAATTGAACCGGATAAGCAACTGATTCAAGGGTTAATAGTTCAACCGAAATTCAACCGTGATCGAACCGGTGACTAATAAAAATATAAATTTTTATTTTATATATTATATATATAAGATAATTTTTTAAACCTACTATTTAATTATTTATTTAATTGTAAATTTAACTTAAACCTTCAAACTTCAAACTTCAAAATATACAAGTTTTTTTTAAGTTCACCAACATAACACAAAATAAGATAACAAAGCTCACTAATAATATTTTATCAAAAAATTTTAAAAAAAAGATCACCAATCATAATATTTATTCAAGTTGAAATAATCAAAATCAATACATTTTAAATGGACCGGCCGGTTCTTTCTTTCACCGGTCAGCAGTTTTTACCAGTCCGACCGTAAAATGAATGGGTCAATTGCTCACAAAAAATAAGGGCTAAATCGGACCGTTTCATGCTTTGGGTCGCCGGTTCTCCGATCCAATCGACCGGTTCGGTCCGATTTTTAAAACACTGAGTTAAAAATTTTGAAACTTGAATTTGTCTTTTGAACTTTTTAGTTTGTTAATGAGCATGGCCAAAAGTGAGGGAGATAAATTTAATAAGTGAGAAACACAATTGAAATTCTCCATATATTGCTTTTTTCTATTAAAAAAAGATATCTAAGACTTTAAATTTAACGTGTGTCCTTATTTCGATAATTACTAGTACACGTTATTTTTCTAATATTTTATTATTTACTATTATGAAATTGTGATTATAATTAAATATAAATCTCACTTACTTAGCAATTAGTTGTCCTTTAATTAAGATAATTGATTAATATTATAATTTAATTTTGAACATATTGTTAGAAACTAATTTACTTAACTAACTATATATGGAATGATAGAAACTTATGTAACCAAATCTAAAATTATTTAGGTTTTGATATAGTTAACCGTCTAATGAGAAGAAAAATTCAAGGACGCAAAGCCACTTGCAATAGCAGCTTGAATCACTTCGATTATGCTATCTTGTTAGGAATTAAGTGCTAGCCTAGTACCAGGAAACAAAACTATTGTTTTTAATTGGCAATGGAAAATGCATCTTACACACATCACAACAAAAATGGGCGCCAAGCCAACAGGTTGCTTGCGTTGTCTACTATCCATGGGTATTTCGGCGCTTTTTCAAGTTGCAAACTTTGAACAGAAACGCCCTTTTACCTTCTTTATTTTTTCCCCTTTTGTCCTTTGTTTTATTATATTTCATCATGAGCTGATAAAGAAAAGTGTATGTCATACAATAATAATTATTATTATTATTTGTTTTTTTTTTTTAAGGAATAATAATTATTATTATTGGTTTCTCTGTTAATTGTCCACAGGTTCTAAATATTAAATCTTTACATAGAGACCTAACGCAAACTCTCCACATCCAAAAGTAAAAAAGTTCGTTTCTTGGAGGCCACTCTAGTCCCTAGTCGAGGGACTTCCGCCAAGTTTATATACGTACAATTCCTCAGGATTTAAGCCTATTGCCACTGAACCCTTCTCACTCAAGCCAACAAATCAGTCATTACCCTATCTTTTCTCGCAAATTTACAGATGCTTTCGATGGTTTGTCCCCCAAGTTTGTAAACCATTGTTTCATTAATTTCTTGTCCAACTTGTGCAAGTGTACATCACTCTTGCACTTGCATTCCTATCCTGACAATTTCAACTGCTTCAGAGTTAGGTGAATCGTTTCTTCTATAAACTATCGGTTTAAGACAAGGCAGATAATTGAAAAATGGGAAGAGTGAATCAGTACTCTATGGAAAGCCAATCGGGTTGTGGTCTCATGGGAGTGTTTTTTCATCGCCGTATACTCCAGTCTCGGAGGACATCTGTTTACTCACTTTCCACAGAGACTAGCAACAATACCTTAAAGATCTCGAAATTCGATTATTTGAAGAAGCTTCCTGTGGCAAATTCCAAGCAGCAGCGAGCCAAACCTGAAACTTCCTTCGTCCACTCCTCCAAGTTGTCCAAATCTTCGTCAAAAGTTGACCCAAAACACACTGGGAGGCGGAATTTGGTTTCTTCTACTCCGAAATCTAACCTTAAGAATGAAGATAGACGAGTATCGGTCTCGGATGTTGCAAGAAGTTCGGCGTCATCTTCGTCAAGTTCAGCACAAAACAGAGTATGCCAACCTAAAGAGGGTAAGCCAAGAAAAGACTCCATAAATTGGTCCAGAGAGCTAGTCCCGATTGTCGCAACTAGTCAGAAAACCATTGACGGCAAGCCTCTGCTTCGAGCCACTTCAGGCAATGTATGGCTATTAGGCCATTTGGGTAACTTATCGCAACGTAGGAACGGGAATGTTACCGGAAACAGAAGTCCTAAAACATCGGCTCCTCGAGCAAGTAAACACCTTCCTAAATTTGGCGGTAATGGTCTTATGGGAAACATTATGAGGCAGCCTAGTGGAGAGTTTACAGAGTCTCAATATATGATGAATACAACGGATCCTGAAGCTTTGAAGAACATGGGAAACGAAAAATACAAGCAAGGACGATTTTCAGAGGCACTAGCTCTGTATGATCGATCAATCGCACTCGATTCGAGTAAGGCAACGTATCGAAGCAACAAAAGTGCTGCTTTGATAGGGTTAGGTCGCCTTATAGATGCTGTCACAGAGTGCAATGAGGCAATAAGGATAGATCCGTCTTACAAAAGAGCTCATTACCGACTGGGGACACTATATTTCAGGTACCTTTTCAACAGAGGTACCTATATTGGAATTTGAATTTTTCATATTACAATTTGTGATTCCTTAGAATTGAATCCTGCAGGCTTGGCGAAGCAGACAAAGCATTATATCACTACAAAAACTCAGGAGCTAGTGCTGACTGTAAAGAAGTTGCTCAAGCTCAGGCTCTTCAAAAGCACCTAAAAGGATGTGCCGAAGCTCAAAAATTAAAAGATTGGAACATTTTATTGAAGAAGACTGAATGCGCAATCTCCACAGGTGCAGATTCAGCTCCACAGGTTATCTCCTTCACAACACAGGCCAAGTTATCTACTTTATGCATTTCTAGTGGTTAAAGTCCGCGCACAAGTAACTCAGTAGTTCTATAATTGACATATAGGTATACTCTATGCAAGCCGAGGCACTTCTGAGACTCCTCAGACATGAAGATGCCTACGCAACCTACCAAAAGGGATCCAAGTTTTGCATCGATTCTATAACTAAGTTATTTGATCTGACTTGTTCCTGTCATCTGTTAATCACTGGAGCGGAGGTTTATTTGGCCGCAGGCAGGTTGGTATTTCGGGTAGGGATAAGTAACTAAAGAAAATTTCATGTGGCCTGTATCTCCTTCGCAGTTCATGACAGAGAAGGAAACGGTTTAATCACAAAATACAACAAAACTTGACGAGACTATAAATAACTAACGTTTTTGGTTAATAGGTTTGAAGATGCTGTGAAATTAATTCAGCAAGCAGAACGACTTGATCCAACCAACCGAGAAGTCAGTTCGGTGGCCAAGAAGATTAAAGCTGTGGCGTCAGCAAGGTTGAGTGGTAACCTGCTGTTCAAAGCATCAAAATTCTCCAAAGCCTGTGCTGCATACAGTGAAGGACTAGAACTTGAACCCCACAACTCAATTTTACTATGCAACCGAGCAGCGTGTAGATCAAAACTAGGCCAATACGAAAAAGCTGTGGAAGATTGTACTATAGCTCTTCGTTTACAGCCTAATTATACTAAGGCCCGACGCAGGCGGGCTGATTCTAACGCCATGGTAATTTTTTCTTTTTTAGATACGCCATGGTAAACATTGATGGTCACTTCAGAGTTAAATTTCTTTTGGTACGATGATGAATTGTTGATATTCTGGAAAAGCAATTGGATACATAGTTTTTAAAAAGGCTTTCGATTTTTGGGTCTAGTTTTGTCTCATTCCCGCGTTTCATTTACTTAGCTTGAAAGATGGAAAGCCTCTATTCAAGATTACGAGATGTTGATAAGAGATACTCCAGCAGACGAGGAGCTGAGTTGGGCCTTGTTTCGGGCTCAAGTACAGATCAAGAAACAACGAGGTGAAGACGCCAAGGACCTGAAATTTGGTTCCAACGTGGTGTTCGTGTCAAGGAACGAACGCTTCAGGCACTTTGTCATTTCATCTGGTAATTCCCTATGGTTACCTACATCATTGTAGCTTCTTGTGTGTGACAACGTTGAACTTTTGATATACAATTGACCAGGAATGACTGTGGTGCTCTTCTGTACGAAGAAAAATCATATGCAAGAGTTAGAGCTAATGGAGCATTTATGCAAGAAATTCCAATCTGTCAACTTTCTAAAGGTTTGCTTTAGTTCAACTTTAGTTTCACGGTCTTAACAAAAATAACACGTGGTAATGGTTAATTTTATCTCTGTTTTTTCAGGTGGAAGCTGAACACCACCCCTACTTGGCGAAATCAGAGGGTCTAACATCGCTTCCGTGCTTCAAGATATACAAGAATGGATCACAAGTTGCGGATATTGTGGCAAATAATGAGCATTCATTAGAGAGATTAATAAAATTGTACAGCAGTTGAGAAAAATGACAAGGAAGCTTAACATAAAATTTGCGCAGAAGAGTGAAATCTATGCATTTGTTTTTTCTCGAATGAAAAATGTAAATACGTCCTCGTATATTTGGTTGACGTAAGCGGAAAAGATTAGCCATTTTCACAATATCGAGTATAAAAATTTAGCATCATGATTTTCTTATGCTAGTTCTGGTCGTCTCCAACCCCGGTTTGGTGGGTGATTGTTTATCAGATCCTAATTAATTGCACTTAAGAAATTCAAAGGATTGATTATACTTACTGTTGATATTTGATTATTGACTTACTAAAAAATCGTGGTTTTGCTGAATATTGATTTCCTCTTCAATTGATTACTGTGTAATGCATAAGAATCTGGTTGTGTTATCGCCGCCCTTTCCCTTTTCATGGTACTGGAAGTGGACCTCGTCTAAAACATAAGAATCTCTGACTGACTCCCAATTGGCCGCCCATTTTGATCCACATCGAATTTGGTTCCATTAATTCTCCAGCCATGTTCTTAAAATTCAATAAATGTCTGATGAGTTAATTAAGAATCATGATTTCCATTCTCAGAGTGGGAAATATACCAACGGTATAATCTAGCCAAAGGGTGTCGAAAACTTCTCTGTGGGAATGGTTGTTCTCACTTCTTCGCCATCTTACATTTAGATCATCATCATCATCATCCAGTCCGAAATTTCGCAATAAAACAGGGTCTGGAGAGGTCTGATAGTACGCAGCCTTACTTCTACAATGTAGAAAGGCTGTTTCCGATGGACCAACATACAAATGAGACAATAAAATAATGATGCAGGACACAGAAAACAATTAAAAAAAAGTATGAAAGGTATATAATGAAAATAATAATTAATAAAGAAAAGAATAAAATAATAATAGAATAATAGAAATCAGAATAATAATAATAATAATAATAATAATAATAATAATAAAAAGATAAGAAAAAATATTAAAATATAAGAATAATAAAATATAGATAATAATGCCACAACCATCTTACATTTACATGAGAGTACATAATCATGCCACAACTAGTCAAATATCAACAGCTGATTCAGCTAGCAGGAGACATCATAATGTATCATTATTATATTGGGACAGCCAAACTGTTTTCTGGTGAATGTTCTTTTCCCTAACGAGGTTGACCTCAGATTCACCACACCGGACATATGTACTAAGCCACCATGTGATTTACAAAAGCCGATTCACAGATTTAAGCTCTCTTGTCTTCTTGATTTGCAGGTAACATAATAGGAAAATTGGCAGTTTGAATTTAGGCTGACAATATTCTGATTCTCTTCCTGTACCTTTCTGACCTTTTCCTTTCTATAGTCTCTACTCTCCATTTTCAGTGGCACCATCAGGCTTCGTTTTTAATTTTTATTTACCGAAATAATTCATTTATCTTAGTACCCCAAGCTAACAAAGAAGAAAGAGAAGTGGACATCTATCTATTCACAGTCAACTCTTGATCATGATCCATGAACTTTTAATTTAAGTCTCTAAGGCATATCATGAAGGATATAAGTGATACAGATAATAATAAGTTGATAAGAATACACTAAGTTTGGTATTGTTTGTTATATATGAGCTATATCACTACAAGAAATCAGTTATTTACCGATGGACTATACTGTCGATAAACTCTCAAGTTCCATCGGTAAACAAATTACCGACGAAAATCGAAGACGGACAAAATTATCGATAAAAGGACCATAGTTAAATTTACCGACCGTGATATTCCGTCGGTAATTTACCAACGGCCCAAAACATATTACCAACGGTCGATATTACGTCGGTAAATATTACCGACGAAAAAATTAAAGGGCAGTTCCGTCGGTAACATTTAGCAACGGATGAAATTCCGTCGATAAACCGAAGGTAATGAACAAGAAACGACATCTAACTTACCGACGGTGATAGTATTTCTGTCGGTAAAAAATATTAAATTTTCGACGGTATTTTATATTCCGTCGGTAATAGTAGGTAAGAAATTTTTTTAATATATTCCAGTTTCATGATGTTATGATAAATCCATAATATTAAGAGTTACCAATTATGTGTGCATAATAAATTAATTTGTATATATATATATATATATATATAATTTGATTAATCAGAAAATTAATTAATAATATAATTTTAAAAAAATTTTAATTGATAATAAAAACATTACAGTGTACATAACTTATGTTTGTAATTGAAAGCAAATGACAAGGACAAGCTAATGTCGTGGTGATCGTGGGGGCTCTGAACTACTAAGCCTCCCCTTCAACTGTTCCATCTCCTGTCTACGCTGAGCCATCTGCTCCATCTTCTCTTTCATCTTAACCATTTGCTCCATCTCCGCTCTCATCTTAGCCATCCGCTCCATCTCCGCTCTCATCTTAGCTGTCTACTCCATCTGCTCTCTCATTTTTGCCACCTGTTTCATCTCCTCTCTCATCTTTGCCACTTGCCCCATCTCCTCTCTCATCTTAGCTATCTGCTCTATGTACTCCATCCGTTCATTCACGTTAGCCTCTATCATGTGAGTTATCTACTCCTTCAATGTGTCCATTGTGGCCCGAAGCTCGGTTACTTCTGGCCTAGCAGATGCTGCTGTACTAGATAGGGAAGATAGCAAATAACATGTGTTTGCATATGAACCTAGCTTGAATATTCTTCTACGACGATCCCTACCACCCACAACATCAAGATACGTCTGATTCTCATCTACAGGTTGTTCCTTCTGAGACTGTCGTTGAATGGTTTGTTGTATTTGGTCCTATTAGGAAGCAATGTTTACATTAGTAAGGGATTATTGTTAAGAAATTATAAAAATGTATTAATTTCACATACATTCAGCTCTCTACATCGGGTATTGATGAATGTCACACCATCATATTTCTTCGTGTGGGTGTGCAAAAATAGCTGGATAGGTGTAGGCTTGATGCCCAATGACGTTTCCTACATTGTCAGATGTGAACTACAATTTATAAAAATTTCGACAGAGTTTCCTCTATTTTTATGGTATTTGCCCCCTGTTGAACAAAGAAGATAACTTAACACAGCCATATATGGCACCAGACATTTATACCATAATCATTATGTACAATACAACAAAGCAAAATATATACAAAATAAGTGTCAAGTTTAGATGCTTACAAGTCTATGTGCATGCTCGTAATGGGTAATTGATCCTACCGTATATACAGGAAGACTCTCTCCCCCCGGACCTCCACGTCTATTGGCGGAGTTATGCTCTGAGATGGACATTGCTACAGGTGATGTCCAATACTCGGTCCAACAACTCCAAATTTCCTCCGAAATATAACGCGGTTGTGCACCAGCCTTGCGTATCGCATTAATTAAGTCGTGATAACGTGTACGAGTTTTCTTTTCCCATACTTTATACATGTTGGCATCGAAACAAGAATCTCAATAAAATTCTTTCTGAAATAAGAAGGAAAAAATTATATAATGTAATAATATTTATGTAATTTGTGTATATAAATCAATATAACAAGAAAATAAATATTTTTTGTACCTCAAAATCCTGAAAGTGAAATTGCTTTATGGCCTCAGATATATTCTTCCACACATACCTCAGGTTCAATCCTTTGCTTAAATGTGGAAGTTATATTTCTGGAACTCGATCCAGACGGAACCAACCTAATATAACAAATTATTTTATACTATGAAAAAACTGATAAACCTAAGACTTAATAAAAAGCAAATAGTGAGTAAAGTGATTTCACTTACTGTTCATTGACAATTGTTATAAACTTTCTTCCATCAGGTCCGTCATCTGGAGGCTAGTCAACGTCTCCTCTATCCAATAAACTGGTATTGGATGATATATGAGTTGGGGAAGGGGATGGTGTAGCATGAGGAGCAGTAGGTGATGCCTCATCTGCAACTATCGGCCTTAGAGGCGGAGGAGGTGAGTCAGTGCGAGTTGCAGACTGTGACGAACCACCTTCACTCTAAATCTCGGCCGCATAACCTCACGTTGTCTCTTTGGTCCTATTTGTTTACCTGAAATTCAATTTTTTCGAAATCTCTACAATTATAATACTTTGAAATCAATATTTTACACAATATATGGAGAAGAAAATAAGGCAATGGAGTTGAAGGTTAACAAATTGTTAACAACAATAAATCAACAATGATAAAATTATGCATTGTTTAACAAAGTCTTATCGATATAACAATAAATCAACTTGAAAGCTTAGTGTAATAACGTATTGCAGCAAAAAATCACAATGATATAATTAATTTGTTTGATTCCATGTGACATGAGAGTCGGTAAAGGTAAATGAGTCCCCAATGTCTGGATTCCCAAGAAGGGTCTTGGCATGTTCAAACGCACCAATGGAAACAGTGATACTTCTTCCACCAGCTGTAGGCTTTTGAACACCTTCTTGCAATAGCTATACTGTTAGTAATGTGCCCTAGGCCAATGGACATATGTGATTCATGTATTAACATTATGACTTGTTAATAATATATTATGAGGTATTCC